>VWPU01007031.1:0-112423 GCA_013398955.1 Callaeas wilsoni
GAAAGGCTGAGGGAGATGGGCCTTTTCAGAGTTGAAAAGAGATGACTGAAAGGCGACCTCATGAATATCTAGGGAGGGTGTCAGAGGATAGAGCCAGGCTCTTCTTGGTGATGCCTAGCAACAGGACAAGAGACAACGGGCAGAAAGTGATGCACAGGAAGTTCCACTTGAACATGAGAAAGAACTTCTTTGCTGTGTGGGTTAGCAAGCACTGGAACAGATTTTCCAGAGAGGTTGTGGAATCTCCCTTGCTGAAGGTATTCAACTAGACACAATCCTGTGCCATGGGCTTTAGGATAACCTCACCCATTCTGTGAGTCAGTGATTCTTTGAAATACAGAATGCTTAGAGAGAGTGAACTGGTTGTTCTGAGAACTGCAGGAGCTTAAGGAGGTTACAGGTCTCTGGAAAACTAATGGATATTTTAGGTGGTTAGCTTTGTGTTTGTAGCATGAAACCTTTGGGTCCTCAATATGATGTCCTCTTTCAACTTACTGGTTTATTTATAAAATAAACATAATGGAATGAAATAATAGGTAGAAATAAATATGTAGTATATAGATTGCTGATTTGTGAAGAGATATTTGAACACCATTTTTAAGGAATGAAAGCGTATATTAAAGATCAGTCCTTATTGCAAACAGCTGCACAGCATTTTAATTGACTCCTTGGGTGTGATTTTCAGAAGGACTTGACTGTGCTCTAGTTTTTCAAAAATAGAGACTTTATTAGAAGGTCTTCTCAAACAGCCTTTTTTCTGTTATTATGTTGTTAGGTTATCCAGAAATCAGCTAAATTTCTTGCCTCGTGTGTTTGTGTTCAAAGCAGCTCTGGTGCCGTACCAGAGCATCTTCCTTCTGTTTCACTTACTTTAGTGGAGTTTGAAAGCTGAGGCTGTCAAAGCTGGTTAGTGTACAGCTGCTGTTTTGACACCAAACTACCCTGTGGTTCAAGATATGATGGTAGGCTTTGGAGATTATTCCTGCATTAACAGAACCATCCTGAGACACTAGCATCCATTGTATCTTCCAAAACTTACAAAAAATAAGGTGATTAAATGTATCGTAACTGAATACTGAAGTTTTGCAAGCTATTTTCTGTGTGTCTCCCAAATATTTCTACTTTGGCAAACACAAAACCTTTAGAATCTGATCCTTAGAAACCACCGTTATTCCTTCAGAGTCTTTGATGCCTTTCAATAGACTTCTCTTTATCAAGAGTTAAAATCTATTTGAATACATTGCTTTGCAAGTCCTAGGAGGGTAACTGGAAAATAAATCTATGCTGTCTACTCCAGTGTATATTAATTGACTTTTTTTAAAGAAAACTTCTATACTGATGGAATAGGGAAGTCATAGAACTGGGAAGAGAAGGAAGAAGAAATTAATTCAGAAACAATTTTGTGTTTTGACCTCTCTGAAGGATTCACTAAGTTACACTCTGTTTTCTGCCTGTTTCTTGATTCTTATGTAACTCCATTCTTTTCCTCAGGAATTAATTTTCTTAATTTGAGGAACACTGAGTCAGTGCTTTCCACAGCGAGTTCAAGTTTTTAATGCTAACTGCTTTTCTCCATTAATATGGCTCTAATATATGCTTTTTTCTTGCTGTTGTTATTATTATTATTAATTGCAAGAGGCTCTTTACAAAAACGCTCGAGTATCAGATACCCTTGAATTAGGGTAATAATTAAGAAGAAATATATTTGTCATTTTGACAATACACGAAAGCTGAAGTACATACTCATCCACATGACTGACTTGACTCATCAAAATGAAAACACACCCTTTCTGTATGACTATCTTTAGCTCTCAATATGTGTTACTATAGAAATGGTATCCACACTCATCTGTTCTTCTTCAGCAATTTTAAATCCCTGTAATTCATGGATTATCATAAGCTTCCAAGGGAGGTTAACCTGCTTTATCTCTAAGGATTTGAAAATCCCAAGGCAGCTAGACTGTCTTTTATTTACTGCTACAGTAACTGGGGTGCCTGACACTAACTCTTGTGTCCCTCTCAAAATTGTTTGGACTAAACATAATAATATATAATTTATCAACATTATTAGCCATTTCTTGAATGTTCAGCAGTGAACTTCTTTTCTTTCTTGAAAAGATAGTGATAAACTACCTGGACACCTGCAGAATTTCATACCTGTTCTCCCAACAAGAATCAGCCTATACAGTCCTCTTAGGAACTGCAGATCACCTTTCCCTGTGTAGCTTCTAAAGAATAAAGCTGTAGCTTCATCACAATTCCTCCAACTGTATTAATCTACAAAATTAATCTTTCCAGTATACATTTCTCATTGATAGTTATTTTAGGTTATCATAAGAACCAGTTTAAAAAGTGGAGCTGGGAGTAATATTAAACCAAGTGGAAATATTTTTCATTTAAGTAAAGATAAAGGAAAAAATATTTTGAGTTTGTAGACTACTGATTGCCTAGCATCTTCAAATGAAATAGCACTGTAATATTTGTTAAGCCTTAAGAAAATTGTATTTAATTTTCAGGCATTAAAAATCTCATTAAGCTCAAGTTATCATTGGTAGTATAGCTCACACATTTAAAGGTGGAAGAGATTATTATGGGAAGATTGCAACTCCCTTGGAAAAGAATCCTAAATCTGGGTGCTAATAAGCTAAAGAGTAAGGCATCTCAGAGAGGAGAACAATACACCCTCTGATTAGGCTTGGATTTACAGCTACCCTGTGGAGTTTCTAATCAGAACACATTCAGGTTGCCCTTTATTTGTAGTGTCATGGTTTGGAGCCCAAACCTAATTATTTTATTTTCTCCTTCTGTTACTTCATAATTTATTTTCTTCCCAGGATGATGTGCCTAATATTCTTTAATAAAGTCAGCAGAAGCTGCAAGGGCAGATCTTTAGATGCTGTGAATTTATTACCATCATCTCCTTACCCCTCATCAAGGACCAGGCTTATTCCTATCTGACCTCATACTTTTTGCAGCGAGAGGCTACTTGATGTGACCTGACTTAGCTTAATTGTACTTGTGTTTTTCAGGGTAGGCAGTTACTGTAACTTAACAGTGTGGTTTCTAGAAAATAGTATCTCTGGTGGAGACCATGTTTTGCCCAGAAGGGCATTTGTACAGAATCAAATAAATATTTTATGCTATTAGTTGCTTAGGAAGCTTGGCTTTTTTAGTTTCTGAAGAAAAAAGAATTGCTCCATTTAATTTCCTACCAAAATGGAAATCCATTTCCATGTATTTTTGAGCTGAAAAGTAAGCATTTGGACATTATGGTTAACATAATCAATCCAATTTCATCACCTTCTAAAATCAGGTTCTTCCAAAGCATACCACTTCCCCAGGGCAGGTCACTGCAGTCTTCAGTTTAGTGATCCTTTTCTGTCCCAAGGCGGAATAGGTGGAATTAAAGGGCGTGACTAATTAATGCAGCAACTTCTACCCAGAGCAATACATCAGACGTGCTTTGACTCTCTACTTTCTACTTTTTTTTTTATGTTGGTCACTTTTATCTTTTCAAGTCTACTAGCACTGCATATTTGAGGGTCAGGAATATTTCAGAGTAGGGAGGACATCCCATAATATTTATTTGTCTGGTTCTTTTAGTTTTTTAATGTCATTTGAGCATGATGCTTGTTGTATGTTTTATCTGCCCACTCTGAAGACAGGTTCACTCCACATGCATTTTTGGAGATCTCAGGCTCATGCTAAGCTGCAGGGTAGAGAAAGAGCTGAAGTGTTTTCTGCACCCTACCCTGAGACCTGCCTTTTTTATCTCTGGTTTTGTGTGGACCGGATCTGGAAAAAGCTCAACTGCTGCAACTTAGAGCATCATCAGTTCTCTTGATATGGTCTTTTCCTGAATCACAGTGTTGATGCTTTTGAGAAAGAACTACTCAGACTCACTTTGCCTTAAACATTGAAAGGTGATTTTGTTCCTCCTTTTAAATTTTTTTTAACCTGGTTATAACAGAGTTGGGATAATATTTTGAGAAAAAAGAAATACTTTTAGAAGAAAACAAAAAAATGTACATGACATGGATAAGAGAAAGGACATTGGGATAGCAGAAAACTCTAAGTATAATTATTTGCCGTTGGTAGGAGCATCAACTGATCAAGTGGTAAATGAATGCGCAGTGTTACCAGATGTAGTCCGGGCAGAGTCCAGTGTGTTTTTCCCTCAGGTGCACTATTTATAAAAGAGAGAAAGGGAGGAACCTAAATTTGGCAGATGTTGCAAAGAAGTGAGAAGGTACAAACAGAAAGATTCAACATCAGCAGCCACAGTTTTATGAGTCGATATAAGCCTCCCCAATTAAGTTGCCTGCGACCAGGATTAATATCTCAACTGTAAATCACACTAGAGCAGGAGCTACCATACCGCAGTGTTATGGTTGGTTTATTCCCTCAAAACTGCACTTTTTAAAAAAATAAAATTAAAGAGGTATCGTGTCTTTGAAAAAAGGGATTCGTAAAAATGCAGATGCTACATTTGCATGTAAATGTAGTGTTTCATTTTAAAAGCCAGTTGCCAGTTGGTTGTGGGGTGAGCAAGAGTCACCTGGGTTTGACCTGTGAGGAATAGCGAGATGTGGCACAGGACTAGCCTAAACTGTGGAGGCACCAAGGTGGGAAGTGACCTCTTGAGACTCATCATTCCAACAACTCTGCTGGGAGTGGTTGTCTTTAATTTCGGTACAAGGCATTATATATTCAAAGGCATCCTGCAACACAAGTACTACATAATTGCTTCTGGCAAACCTTTGGAACTGTGGAGGTAGACAAGAAACAAGCAGACAACAAAGAGAGTTTAAGTAGACAATTTACACTCCTCACACTCCTCACACTCCTATGGAATCAATGACTTGCATCATGTAGCAAGTAGGCTAGGGATTTTTTCAACCACCATTTGAATAAAGAGCATTATTTTTGTAGATGTTTTTAAGGATAAAGAAGTGAGACGGGAAATTGCATTCTCAGATAATGATTGAAACCCCACAAGAGACAGAGAGTACTCCGAACTTGACAGGAGTTATGAGAAGAATCAGTAATCTACATTTAAAGCTGAGTCAAGATGTTCATTGATGTCCAGTTCTCCAGTATGTGATGTCCATGTTACAACTTTCACAAAGTCTAGCACCAGGTACATTTCGTCACTTACTCTGTCCCACAAGGTCTCCTGCACAGGTAAATCTCTGAGCTGCTGTGCCCCAGGTTGAAATTCCCATGACTCAACCTGTTAAAGAGAGAACGGTTATTTACAGAAGGTTTCTTCATCACAGTAAGATTCTAGAAGTTCTGACACATTGTACTAAAGGGCTTCAGGAAGCAGTAATTACACCTTAATTATATGTGAAGTTAATGCAGGGGAAGGTCAGTTCTCAGTGCTGTATTTTGATATGCTAGCTGTATTAAAACCAGGGCCTCTTCTTACTGACCTATCTAAATGAATGTTAACAAAGTCAACAGTATACACTTGTACTCAGTTATCCAAAGTTTAAAGATTAAAATTTTATCTTGTGAATTGATACGATTTTTGTTTAAACCAGAAAGAAAGCTTGAAACTGCATTTACCCATAGTTTGACTTTAATCTTCTATGGGCAGAAATGAAACTGAGGGTGTTCCAGGTGCTTTGCTGTCAAGAAATTGTTTTCTTGATGTTTAGTGTCTGTGAAGGTAGGCTAAGCCTATTTGAAGCCTTACTGAAGAAAAGTATATTGAAATACTTTTATTTAAAAATTTTTATCAAGATTGTGATGGATAAAAATTGATTTCCTGTCTGAATCAAGGAACAAGAATGGCTACTTCTTTCCTTTTTTATCATCTGTGCTGGTCTTTAAAAAGTCCAGCTCCTAGAGTCCATTACTACAGTTCCCTGCTTTTATTTCCTTCCTTTTTCAAAAATAACCTGTCCATATGCTTTGGGAGAAAAGCTTGACAATATGCACCTTAAGCTCAACAATATGTGTCTTAAACTCTCTGTGCTTAGGAAAACAAAACAAATATATCCCACTACGTATGCCAGTGCCTTCAGACACTCTGATTACTGCCCAGGTCAGACTGCCTCAACAACCCTGAGCCAGAGAAGCTGAAACTGTCCCTGTACACAGCCAAGAAGAGGGAAGTCTGACTGCAGTATGCAACACAGTGGGACAGCAACTTCTCAGAGTGTAGGCAGGGTTGAAAGACAGAGAAAGGACATTTTTCATAGCTAAACAAATATGCCTGCATTATATTTTAATTTAGTGGGCTGATGGGTTGTTGTAAGCAAAGGACTTGATGCAAAACACAATCTCCCCATGCTCTACTTCCCCATGAATTTAAAAGGATCGTGCTGCTATTTTTCACCCTGAGTTTCCACCTCTTTGTGCTATTTCTAACTTTTTTTCACTGTTCATCTCTTTTCCATGCTTTTCTCTGCTTTTTCAAGTCTTCTCAATGAGATGCTTGCTGTCAGTTGTGTCTTCCCTTGCAGATCCTGCTATGTAGATGTCTTTTTCTCAAGCTCTCTTGTTTATGAATCAGTTCCAAGGGCTTTAAAACACGCTAGTGGGAGAAGGAAGGTTTACCTGTCGGCAGCGAAGACACTTTACATAGGACAACAAACTCATTATTATTTATAAACTGCTACTAAAACTTGGTAAACTTCCTGTGTCACACCTTTGCTTAGTCTCAGGAAACATAGTGTGACTCTGCAAGGCTTCTCTCTGCAGAAGCTCAGGAGTTGGTCAGAACTGGTGCATTAACTCCTGTTCATACCTTGCCATGTGCAAATTAAAGTAGTGTAACACCCGAATTCAAGACAGCAGGGGGCACAGACACCTTTACAAAGCACTGTCTGCCCATTTCTATGTCGGTTTTGCACAATCTTTCCCAAAACTTTTCATATGTCCTCCCTTGTTACAAGATTCCTCAGCACAGATGGGCGATGACCAAAAAAAAAGAAAAAAGTAAACAGCTGGATATTTCTGGAGAAAACTAAACCAAACCAAAATGAAACAAAATACAACAAAAAACACAAAAACCTGCCAATAACAACCAAGCTGTAGTATTGCTTATCCCTGTGAGAACCTTGCACAAATAGATACAAGGAACCAGTTAAAAATTAATGTGTTCAGCAGAACAAACAGTAAGTGAAAATATTTTTTCATTAGTATGGTCAAAATTTTTGTTTGTAGAACAAAAGGAAGATTTTTTTCCTTCAGTAACCTCAGAATCTTACTTTGAAAGTGGCTATGTAATTGATTGTTACTTCTCAACCTAAAACCTATGTTCTCTAAGGTTATTACTACATTTTCAATAAAAATGATAGTAATTATAGCAACAGTATAATTATCATAATCATCTTACAAACAGCTTAACAAAGCTTCTCTCCATCCTGTTAGGCTTCTGACATGATGGGTGTTTAGGGCAAATTTCAGATTAGTCAGACTAGTAGAAGTTGTGTGTAAAAATTTTCTTTACTAACGCACAATGGTTTTGGACAGCATATCTGGATTTTTACTATATCATTGGCAAAACAATTTACGCCAAATATATATGATATACTTTTATATCTGAAGATTATTTCATTCAGCTGCTAAGGGCAACAGGCAGGGATCTGCCCTCAGGTCTATTCTGACTGATGATTGCTGGGGAGGATGAGGAATGTACAGCAGCAGATGTATGCTGATGAGGTCTCTCCAAGTAGCCTTTTACATTTGCCACCAGTGGAAACAAAATACAGGACTACACAGTTGCTGTGATTCAGAATAAATTTTCCATATTACATATTTACTTTGTTAATATGGTAAGGACTAAATTTTCACGTTGAGATCCTCAGATGAAATTATTGTTATTCTCAGTGCAACCGTCACTACCAGATGGTAGCGTTAAAGTCTTACTTGGTATGTAAATATTTCAGAGTCTTTCCAAGGATTTTTTTTTTTTGGTGTGTGGTTTTTGTGTGTGTGTGTGTTTTGCAGAATGCTTTTGCTTTGATTAGGTGTAAATCACAGAAAGAACCAAAGGAATTTTTAAAAATTTAGGCTGTTGGGTTAAGAAACCTTAGTAACTGGTAGAGGTTTATTGTAGAGATACTCAACTGTATGATTTCTAGTCCACAATTGGGATATACACCACAGATAAATAAAACTTTATTTAGTTTTATATCCATTCTCCATGTTTCTTACTTGCTCTCCTGTATGGTGGGCAGAACGATGAGATCTGCTAGTAGGGCAGCAATAGGAAGTTGGGGGGCTTCCCCTGTATTCTTTTACTCTGTATTGTTTTCAGATTGTATTTTGTGATCTCATCTGTGCTCCTTGCAGAACACCTGCTACAGTTGTGCTTCCTCTTCTGCAGTGTAAATGTGTCTTTGGGCAATTACCATAACATCAGTTTCAACTTGTATTCCTGAAGTTAAAATGTTTGCTCCTGCATAGAGAAGGGGCCACTCTCTGCTAACAAAGACCCCTGAGTTATATGCTGATACACATTGTTGCTCTCCTACAGCCTGGATTCTAGTAAGATCTGTATACTGTCTCTAGGTACTTGAGCCATACATTTACAACACAGGGATTTCCTTAATCTGCATTATTTAGACTATAGGTCCATAACAGTGCTATTTGGTATCCATTCCTCTACAATGGACAGAGAATGCTGGAGAAATGAAGGAAGTATGCAAACCAGTTTTGAAATGCTCTAATCAATGCAATTAATTTTATTTCAGGTTAATGTTTTGGTTGAGGTTTTTGTTCTGTACGAATTGCTACCTATTAATTGGCTGTAACAGGCTTTGAGGAAAGCCGTCAAGCATCACTCATGAATAAACGGCATTATTGATTTTAGGCATGTAAATGGACAATATGCATCAAGGCATTTCAGCTTGCAGTCACCTCTGTCCTCATGACATGGCAGTGCTATCGGTGGAGGAAAAGCATGGAGGTGCTTTGATCCAGGGAGGAGAACATCGTGAAGCCCTGTTGACTTGAAGGAGTTGCTATGGTAGTGCTGCAGTCCCAGCTGTCTCACTGGACATCTAAAGGCTGTTTCTCAGTCCTGCACACTCAGATTTCCGAAGTACACATGCTAGCTCTGCTTTATATAGGAAGGCTGTAAAGGAAAGGTGTCTTTCCTGTGATAGCTGAGTTGTCACAAAGATATATATTCTCTTTTAAGCCCTAAAGTCATTTATACTTGTGTACCATTAGTGAAAAGACACTCTGGATAGGCTGCTGAGTTGTAAGGGTACTGAGCTATTAATAAAACAGCTTTAGACAGAGAGAATCCAGGCCTTTCATGACTCCACATTTCAGAATTTCGCACAGGAGTAGTGCACACAGGGCAAGTAACAAGCCTCTTTCTTCCACTGAACACTTAGTTACTTTAAAGCTGTTTTTTTCAAACCTACCCTGGATCTCTAACACAACTATAAAATAATACCTAGGCTGAAACACAGAGTAGAGGGAAGAAGAAGGGGAGGGGATGATCATATGAGCCAGCTTAAAGATCTCTGCTTTTTCTATCTTGAAAAAGATCATTGGTGGTTTATACACTGCATGGGTAGATGCATTTTGCCCAGGTTTATATGTGTACTTTTACTGGAATTACTTGTGAAGTAAGCTGGCTGAATCTGATCTCGCATTGCAAAATGATTTTTGCCAGGAAGCACAATACACTTAGAATACCCCCTATCTTTTTAACCATTCTGATGAGTGCTTAGAATTGCTAAGAAGGGCTTAATTTAGGAAAAAATCCACTTTTTATTTCAGTAAGAATTCAATTCTCTAGATAATTATCAAAATCTCTTTTATGTTCCTCTTAGAAGGAGACCAAAAGAACAACAGAAAGTATACCCTATTGTAGTTTAATCAGGGTATGTTTTCTGCAGAGGCCTTGGGCTAGGTATTCACACTGATTTTGGGGTGAAAAATTTTCCACAATAATTTTAGAGTCATCCCACAGCAGTTTTGAACTCTGTGCATGACTAGATTCATGATTTGCTGCAAGGGTTTGCAAATAGGAGTGGAATAAGACAAGGTGACCTACCCACTCCTGCATTTTGTGAGCTGGCTATTGCTGCCTCAGCACAAGGACCATTTTTTTCACAAGAGTTGTGAATGGCTAGTCCTTAAATGAATGGATCAATAATTATCCCTTAAAATAAAAAAAACACCTGATCTTCTGTCTTTCCCCTCTCTCAGATCTGGCCCTGGTACCTGTTTCAGACTCAGCCTGCCTGATGTCATCAACCCCAGCTCTCGTGTCCTTCTGTTATGATGGTGTTCATTTGTATGTGTTCCAAATAGTCATAGCAGGAATCATATGTTCTTGCTCATGTCCCTGGTGAGCTGTACACGCATATAAGGAAATTTTCTTCCACTCGAAACTTGAAACTTGCTTGCTTATAGCCAGCTGGCTTATGGCCAGAACGTGTCCTTTCAGATTTCTCAAAATAAAGGTAAAATAACAGGACTTCATCTAAGATTTTCCCACCCCTTTGTATTTTGAGAAAGTGGTTTTTTTTCTTAAATCCCCACGTTTCCAGTCACAATTCAAGTTTAGTAATGTGTTCTTTATTGCCCTCAAGAGGAAGTGTTGTTTTGGATTTTAGTGTCAGACTCTAGCATGACATATTTAGGCATTACCAATGAAAAACAAGCTTGTAATTCTTACAATAATTTCAGTGAAAGCCACTGACTGCATAGGAGATCATGAAGATTTAAAAAAAACCATAGAAAGGAAAACTAAGAAACCTATTACACTCCTCACTCCCTTTTATCAAAGGGGAAAGTAAACCACATTGGAGATAACAATCAAAAAAATGCATTTCATGGCCCTGCCAAATGATATGTGCACATCAACACTGAAAGGTGTGACTCCAACTAGTTTATTTGCTAATAGTCTGGGGGACAATGAGGACTCTGTGTGGATGGGGTTTCCCAGGTCCTGAGCAGGTGTTATAGGAGTTATACAATTTTCCGTGCTGGAGCTAATTCAAATCTTTCTCAGGATTTGTGGTAATATCTTCCTCTAGTTTTATATATTCATACCCGCCCTAGAAGAAAAAAAATAATGAGAGCAAATAGCTGGACAATGTAAAAGAATTGGTGCAGACATTGCCCACAATTTCCTAGAAAGGAGCACAGAGCCTGGAACAAGCTGCTTTTGTCAAAAAAAGCATTTACGGGTTCTACAGGAAATCCATTGCATTTCAACTGTTAATGTGAATGTGATGCCCTGTGCTTGCATAACAGTGTGGTACAAAATTCTGACACATGTGGTAAAATCTGCCTTCTGTCTTTATATGACATAAGATAGAGAGAGGAGGGATGAGATTCTCATCTCATGGGAAAAATGTTGCTATGACAATTTACACCGGCTAAAAATATACTCATGACTGCTTAAAAGTCAGGGTAGTAAAAGCAATATTCCCATTCCAAGGTAAAAATGAGCTGTTTGTTGGAAGTTCAGAAATGGCTACTTCTGAGGACGGTATTTTGACCTTGAGTTATGTATCTACATTCAAATAATTTAGCCTCAGCAGTGAACAGTAAACAATTAAAAGTTGAAGTTGTATAGAAAATATACAGGGGGGTTATGGGTTTCTATGGTGAGCTGCCTGTTGCTGCATTTGCAAGTTTTTTGAGCATGTGAAGAGTATGTGCTAATTGATGCCAGAAACCAGCAATACAATGATGCTGGTCACAAAAGTTAATCCTCATGGCTATTGAAAGATGTGACGTGACTTTCTCAAGCAGACAAACAAAGATTTGTCTGTGCAAACCATTATGTCATGTCCAAACAAGAAGTGCACAGGAATAGTTTTCCAAATGTCTCTGTCAGTATTTTTACAGTACCATCGTCTGCAGAGTGGGCTGGAGTTCTGGTTCCTAAATAATTTTTCAGTTGAAAACACAAATGAGAATGTGGCAGGTCACACATACACCTCCTTCTTGTCGCAGTGTTTCTTGTACGTGGGTACCGTATACTGCTGGCGAAGATGGAGTTGTTACTTTGCCTCTCTGATGTAGGTAAAACCAGCAGTATTTACATGGCCCAAATTCCATCTCAGACCCTGTGCCTAATTTGCTGGTGGGTGGGCATAGGTTTTCAGTCCTTAGATGAATCACCGTTTGAAGGGATCTGCCTGTCTCTGCTGAATTTCAGGAGAAAGTGCAGTACTGTGCCAAACAGTGCTCCTCTGATTTGAGGAGTGTTTACAGTGTTTACATCATGAGACCCTGTAATTTACCAGAGGCTTCAGCTTTCCAAAGATTTGCTAAGGGCACATGGGGTTCCCACTTCCTTTACAATACAAAGCTTACATCCCTAAGGCTGCTTCATTGCCATTCAGTCTCCTTTTTACCTGCATCCTCTAGTTCTATCAACAAAACTATGGCCATTTTGAACAGGCAGTCATTCCAAGGGTCACAGAAAAAAGGCCCCAAATACATGCAAATCCCAGACTATAACGTGTGGCCTGATGCAGGTGCTACTTTTACACACTTCTAAGTCAGATAACCAAAACAGATAAATCCTGTAAGTATGCCCAGGATATTTTAGTGAAGCTTTTACTATTTTGCATGTTAAGATTCGATATTAGGAAAAGTTTCTTCATTGAAAGTGTGGCCAAGCATTGGAATAGGCTACCCAGAGAAGTGATGGAATCACTGTTCCTGCAAATATTAATAAGTGTGTAAATGTGGTGCCTAGGGACATTGTTCAGTGGTAGACCTGGCAGTATTGGGTTAACAGTTGGATTCAATGATATTTGAGGTTTTTTCCAATGTAAATTATTCTATGATTCTCTGAAACTCACATAACAGTAGCTGGAAGAGAGTAAACTTTTTATTTTTCTGTTGTTTGTAAGTAAGTGTATGCTAAATTTAACAGAGAAATCAAGGTGAGAATTGAAAAGAAGTGAGTCAAACTTAAAAGGCCCAACTGTTCTACTCACTGGGTGAACTGTGAGGCAAAATTTCTTGGAAATCTCTAGGAGAACAGATTATAAATAAAGTTAAAAATATACATGAGGCCCTGTAACCAGAATAGTCCTTTTATTTTTATCCAGGTCAACAGTCAGATGTTTGATGTTAACTTCCTTTTATTCTGTGTCTTTTAGATCAGACTGCATAAAGCTCGACTTGTGGTAACCTGGTGTAACTTAGTGCATCCATTCCTTCAAATTATTATATAGAGGTAAAAATCTGACAGAAGAAAAATTATTCTTCTCAAAATACTGAGTATTTATCAGCAAACAATTTGAAAATAACTTCACACTACTTGCTTTTCTGTTTCATCTATTGCATCCAGTGATTGAAATCTGATTTTGTTCAATTTTGATAGTCTTTTGGATTTTATCTAAACATTAAAGAACCACTCAGGAAAATGAAAACCTCAGTGCTTTCCTTGCTCTTTTTTTTTTTTTTTTTTTTTTTTAAGAGGTGTATTATCAGTTCTGTAAAAGTTAACAGCTACCCTTCGTGTATTTTTTTCAGCTTGAATTTGTCCATGCATTTATTACCGAGGGGAGTGCTATCCTGAATTGTGTATTAAAACCCACCCTGGCCTGGTACGTTATTTTCCCCTTATAAATAAGTTTTCTTCCTGGGTTGTAGGGTCCACAGGCAGTTGCCATGGCTGTCAGTCTTCCTGAGGCAGAGCTCTGGTTACACATATGGGCAAGCGTGCTCCAGAGGCCATGTACAGTTTTCCAGAGACAGCACTGCAGTGCTGAGTCCTCAGGTCTTGTGTACTGTCTAGGTAGCCTGAACTTTTCACACACCATTACTGCACGTGGCAAAGTCCATGATGAGTTTTAATGCAATTCACAATGTTGTCCATAGGTTTTTCCTTTACACTCACTCTCCCCTGGCAGGTTTTATCATTCCCTGAGGATAAATTGCAAAAGGCTGCTTAGTGCTGTCAGTGTGTGGATCATCTGGCTGCCAAGCTGCAGGATGGATGTTCTAGCACAGTTTGGTACCTAATCCTTACTCAGGAGTTTCTGCAAAGTACCATCAAAGAAATACGCATATCGCTACAGGTCTCAAAAAATCCAAAGGAGATTGGAGGAGAGGAAAATGAGAGAAATTAATTCATGAGTCTAGACATTTTTATTAGAAAAACACAACAAAACAGTGGATAGAAGCCTGTCACTATGATAAAATCAATTATGTTTACCGTATGTTGGGCTGCTGGATGAGGACATACCAGTTCAGGCACAATACAATCTTCTGTCATTGCAATTGTCCAGCTCTGATGACTTACCCTCATGTCCACTGCCACATTAAGAGGGTAGTCGTATACTTTCAGTATAAATATCAATATATGCATCTTTGTGAGCGAGATGAAAATTATTTAAATTAATCCAACTGGACCTGAAATTTTCTTTCCCAACACAGAAGAGGGTGTCATTAGCTTTTACAGTGAGAATCAAATCTCTATCAGAAGGAACACTTAAAATTTTCATGTACATAGATAAGACCTTTAATGTGAAAACCAAAATGTCAAGGAATTGAAATGTGTGTTTGGTTTTTTTGAGTGTTGTTTGTGGGTACAGGCAGCAAAGTTTGTAAAGAAATAAGGCCAAATCTTGGATTTATAAAAGAGAGGAGGAATCACTGAATTTCTTACAGCATTCTGAGGCTGTCACGGGCTTATGCTTTATAGTTCTGTATTGGGGAGTTTGGTCACAAATGTCCTTGAATTCCTGAATTACAAAGATTTTCTCTTACGTCGGTATTCCTAATAGTGGGAGCTGCATGTCAGCCTGAAAAACAGGCTAAGTATGAGCATACCTTTCGAATGTCTGAATTCTCAGAAAGCCAATGACTGGGTGTTTGGCTGTGCCTCAAAGAGGCATAAGGAAATGTAACTCTTCTCCTCTCCTTTTCCTGATGAAAGGAAATCAAATCCCCATGCCAACATGCTGTGCTGCTACAGAGACACTGGTAGCACTAGAAACTGTCAAAAATGGAAAACCTTGAAACTCTGAATGAGGCTCTGAACTGCTTGCGTGTCTTCATGGAAAGTATTTTCTTCTATTTCATATTCATTTTTAAAACAGAAGAAAAGAATAACTGTAAATTATTTCAAAGAGAATTCTAAGAGTCTTGTAATTTCTTTGCTTTTTTTTCTTTTCTACACTGTGTTGTTGTTCTGAGGTAAGTAGCTGATACCAGCACTACAGGAACACATGTAATCCCTCAAGGTGGGGACTGGTGTTTGAGAAAATGTACTCAACATATGTATAAATAAAATTCAGTGCAGTCCCATGAAAAGTGGAGCCTGTCAGCACCAGTCTGGAACAAAATTTTTTACATTATATCCTCAAAATTTAGGCACAGCACCAATTATATGGGGATGAACGAGAGAGAACTGAGTCCCGCAAGTATTTTTCTCGTAGTCTAGATTTCTTTTGCACTTGAAACTTTTTAAACTTACCCTTAATTCTAAACTGACTAAGATGTCAGAGCTCAGGTAGGCCCTTTCTGGTGGGCCTACCAGCTCTATCTTGGTGTCTTTGTGTGTATTTTTTTAATACTTTACATTGATTGTCTGTGCTGTTGTGTTTGATGGTGGAGTCCAGGCCTGGAGCTGCTGGTGCTAATGCAGAGTTCAAGAAGCATTTTCACTGCATAGAGTGCAGCAGGATATTTGTAAATCCAGCCTATCTGGATTCATGGAATAAACCTGCAGGCAGGGGCAATGATATCGTGATGTTGAGAAATTTGGAGTGAGCTTTGTTATATTCGCTGTTCAGGGCAAGCACAGAATTGCAGCTTTCTATACTAGGGAAAGGTAATGAAGCAAAGAGCAAAATGAGAAGCCTTGCAATAGCAGGAGAAGAGTGACAACAGTTGTTAGGAAGTGGGTGAGTGGGAAGATGCAATAACCCTTTTGACTTAGGCACACAAGAAATTAGCAGCCTGGGAACACCAACTGTTGCCTTCCCTGGAAAGAAAAAGGATGTATATTTTTGCATTGCCTTGCAGCATGCCAGCACCAAGGTTAGTGATGACTTACTGAATGACTGGGGCTGTGGATGGGAAGGGAAGTCACAGCTTCATTCCCACCATGCCTGCAGACTTTATAGCCAGGCAGTTCCTCTCTGCTCCAGATTTTCTGGGATAAACTCAAGAGCCTTGTCCTAAAAGGATGTTGTAAAGACAGAGTGTTGCAACGAAAGGATTCAGGTCAATTACCTGATGAATGAATAGCCCCTAGATCCCACTGCTGTGCTTAGGGGTTCATATCTGATGGTGACAGTACAGATGGATGTAATCCTCTCTGCTCAGTTCCCTGTACAGGGCTGGGAGCAGATGGTGAGGTTTCATGAGTTTTACCTCTGGTTCTGAACACCATTCTTAGAATTGATCTTGCCTTTCTAATTACTGATCAGAAGGCAGACAGCACCCCATTCAGATGGGTCCTAAAATTGTCCAGTGTTGGGGAATACACTCTTTACCTGGGGAAATTAATCCAATGGCTAATTGTTCTCATTGTGAAAAATTTTACTCTGTGTCCAATAGGAATGCTCCCAGAAGTAACTCGTACCCATTACCTCTCGTCTTTTCTGTGTGAATCCTTGTGAAAAAGGAGTCTCTATCTTTTTTGTAGCCACACTTTAAGCACTTGAACATAGTAATAAGGTCTCCCCTAAGCCTTCTTTTCCCCAGGCTGAACAAACTCAGCTCTCAGCCTTTCCTCACATGGCAGGCTTCCCAGTTCTTTGATCATTTTTCTGGCTCTTCTCTGAGCCCTGTCCAGCCTGTCTGCATCTTTATTTTTCTGTCCAGCAGGGACCAAAATGGAACACAATATTCCAGAGGTGGTCTGACAAACATGGAGTAGTAGAGTGGGATAGTCACTTGTTTAATCTCTGCTGGTGATGCCTTTTTGGTGGAACCCAAAATCCTCTGGTCTTTCTTTGCCACAGCAGTACACTGTTCACTTCTCTTGAGTTTGTTGTCCACCAGAACCCCAGGTCCCTTTTCTACAGAGCTGCTCCCCAGGTGGGTAAATCCCATCTTGTGCTGCACTCCTGGATTATGGTTTCCCCAGGGCAAGGCCTTATATTTGTCTTTGCTGAAATTAAACCATAAGCTGTTTTATACTTCTTCACATAGAGTTCTAAATGGGCTCATCTCCATATCATTTGTTCAATTTCCAGAACTGCTGTAATCTGCCACCTGGTGTAGATCATAAAAAATCAACTTTTAAGCATGTCCTGTTTAGTAAGTGGTGTTAATTTATAAAGTCAGAAAGCAAATTTTTGCTTCATTACATACTTTAAAATCAAGATCCATTGTCTTGGTTTGCTCCTGACATGTACTGAGAATTGCTTCAGCTTCTTATTTTAATGTTTAACAAAGATGCATACATTGGTTGTTGTCAGTTAATTATTTCCTTTTAGAGTAAAACAGATTTAATAATGCATCTGACTAAAACAGGCAGCCTTTGACACAGGTTAGTCAGTACATCTGAAATAAGTATTTTAAATGGGAAAAAAAAAAGCCCAAAGGATTTGAAGATTATCTTCAGCTTTTTGGTGTGATCCTGCAGCAGTTCTCACATCTCTCATTTGACAGCACTGATATAAACAATGATGAATCTCTTAATTTTAGAATTGTCAAGAAAGGTCTCCATTTTCTTAGCTAGTTTCCTTTTTCTTTTTTCTTCATTCACATCAAGAATAGCAGGCGAGACTCTGATCTGGCATGGACTCTCTTTCTGTCATTCTTGCAGGTAGGCTGATGGTCTCAGTGTGACCAGGGCTGTGGGTACAGCTATTTGGGGAGGAAGGCTTATGCGGGCGCTAGGGCTTTAGTCCCCTGCTCTTGGATAGGTTGCACAGGTGCAGATCGTCAGTATTACCTGAGCATCTGTCTTTGATGGAAATGAACAGTTAACCCCAATTACAGTCACATGCCTGAACACCTTTTGGATGACTTAATTCCTATACACGATTCTTCTATTAGGTGGGTGAACTATCTCCCTGCATTGAAGTGCCCTAGATGTGTGCCAGATCTTTGTGAGGTCACCTTTTACAATAAATAGGATCAGAGGTCTAAAAGACAGCCATTTTGACACAGTGTTACTGTTTTTACTGTATCTGAAGATGAATAATGACACAATAAAGTATGTGAGCACTGAAAGACTGAGACTGCAGTCATGGGAAACCTGTATGCTCTTATTACCTTTTTTCTTAGATAATTCCACAATAGTTCTCTGAAATACTCTCTAGAGCTTCAGTTTGATTAGATTTATGTTTTTACATGTTTCTTTTTATTTCTAAGAAGGCTGCAGATTAACAACTCTGGTCTTACTCATCATTACTAAATATATTTTCTGTCCTCTGCAAACCCTGTGATGACCTCCACAGTAATGCAAACATCTCCACTGCAATTACTCAAATGCTATTACCCCTATGGTGAATTAAATATTTACTGTGTTTAGTTGTCAGTTTTAAAATTGTTACAGCTCTCCCACTCTGCTCCCGAAGACAGGGGAAATGTCTAACATTAGAAACAAAGCAGTGTTAATTTATTGTTGAGTACAGCTGTAGTGCTTACTAGTACTCTCCTTGATATTTATTAGTACTTGCCTTGAGTTGGAGATAGATTTGTGGGTGAAGATCTGCCCTTAAGCTGACATGGCTTGCTGGTTAATACTGCAGGACACCAAGGGGGATATCTCCTCTGTAGTCTCTGTTGTGTGCTCAGCATCTCCTCATCTCCTCTTATTTACTGGATCAGTGTAATCTAGAAGGCTCATTACCTTGTCATGACAGGGTAAATATCCAGAGCATTGACTTCTTTTTACCCTACGTTTGTTCCATGAAAGTGGGAAGTGGGAAATGTGTCAAGAAAAGAACGAGCTGACACCAAGTTTTTAAAATAAAATGAAGTAACAGAATTTTCTTGAGATTTTGACAAATCTGCCAGCCTTGCATAAAACTGTCAGTTTCTTACAGAGTCTTCCTCAGTAACGATACTAGATGAATAAAATGAGAATAAATCACAGAGCCCTAGCAACCCAACCAGAGCTTAGTCAGTAAGGAATTCAGATTTTTGCTTTAGCAATCAAGGTTTGGCTGTCAAAAGACCTTTCTCTCTTCTGTCAAAGCTTGTGACTATTCAACTGACTGAAGATAACTGAAACTAGCCATTAACCATTCTCCCTGAAAAGTTGTGCTCCAACACCTGGACACACTGGATGCTGAGTACCACTGTTATCTGTGAGAATAAAATATCTGGAAAAATCATCTTTAAAAACGGATCAATTCTTTTACCTTTACTATTAAAAAGATTGGCATGATGTAAGGCATCTGACTTGAGATGTATTCCACATCACCAGCAAGCTATTTGCTCCCACATTAGAATAGCTGTGGAGAAGTAGGTCTCCTTGTCATAGATGAGGTCAGACCAGCTGATGGTCAGTAGTCCAAGTACAGGTCAGACCAGTCTACTAATATCATTTAAAAAGGGAAACACTTGTCTTAATGTTGGCAGAAACTTGTGGCTTTGCACAGATCCATTTTTAGAAATAGCTTTGATTGCTCTTCTTGATACTTAGCAACAAGATAGCTATCCGTAACTAGCAGTTGCAGTCACTGGACAGGTGTCTGACAAAGCTCTTTGGGAAAAAAAGCAACAAAAGTATCCAAGAGCTCAGACAGCAGCAATTCAATGCCTGTCAACAGCCTCCTGCAGAGCAGAAACCAAGGTGAACGCAGGAGAAGTTAGAGACTTTGACAGGTGATGTAAGTGCCACAGCAATTTCACTGTCAGCAAACCTCTTAATCTTTAGTTGGATTTGGGAAGGGATTTCTCAAAGGCTCTTCCCTCCACGTCTGCTCCAGCGCAAAGCAGCAGAGCAGCACTGCCTGACTTCCCTCCAACAGCACGGCTGAGCAAACCAACCGACAGAACGGAAAACCAGCCCTGTTCAGTGGCCCCAAGCGATCACCACCAGAGACTCCAAAGGAGGACTTAGGCCTTTAAACTCTGAACGAAACACACTACTGACTGCTGGGGCATAGCAGGCAGCACAGTGGCTACTATGGCATGAGAGACATGATTTCACCTCAGAGAAGGTGAGTTAAAAACATGTGGGGCTGGCAACCCAGCTCTTCTCAGGGGTGGCCAGCTGGGTAACCAAGCTGCCGAAACAACCAGCTGGAGAGCACAGCATGCCCAGCCAGCACCTCATGGGATGCACTGTCTGGTTCTGCTTCAGGGACAGGGCTTGCTTCCTCTGGCACAGACTGTTGCTTTCAATGAATTTCAACCCAGAAGCACTCCTCAAACCTGAAGTAACCCTTAGGCGTGGTAGCATTGCCCAAATCCAGGAACAAATTCAGATGCACCCGACACATAGGAGTACCCCCAAACCTGGCAGCATGCACCTGACACCCACAGCAACACCTCCAAACCCTAAAGTTCACTCCAAAGTGGCAGCAACCACCACACCCTGGCACATCCCCAAAACCTGTGAGCAACCTCCAAACCCACAAATACCCCCAAACCCAGGGACACATCTTAAATCTGCCAACAGCACCACAGGTTCAGAGAGCCACCAGATACACCCCTGAACTGGGCATCTTTCCTCAGGTCAGGCAGCACCCCCAAAAACTGGCAGCACTGCATGGCCCCAGCAGGGCAGAGCAATCCAAGCCCAGTGGGCTGTTGCCATGCCATGGCATCTGGGGCAGCCACTAGGCCAGGCCCCCAACTTGGCCAGCACAGGAAATGAAGGCCGAGCAGCAAGCCTGGGTTGGCCCAGGTCTGGTGGCAACCTCACCACCAGGCTGGCTGTGCTCTTGTTGCTCCTGGGGACGTCCCAGGGCACTGGGGCCCAGCCAGGCATCCTGGACAAGGCAGAGACCATGGAGGCAGATGGAACTCAGGCATGTGAATATCTCCTGGTGGCAAAGGTCTATTCCAGAGGGACACTGACAGCAGCCATTCGGGGCCAGCAAGCCTTGAAGCACACGGCCTTGGATCTTCAGGGTCTTTTCCAATCTCTCTGATCTTATGATGTCTATGAGTTTGATCATGGTTATGATGAATAGCAGCATTAGTAGTGCTTGCTCATGTTTCTCTCACTAGAGGTCTTCCATTCTTGCTTTGGGTAGGTGTATTTCGCTTGTTCCCCACTCCTCCCCTGCTTTTAGTCCATCATCTAATAGTTTACTGTTGCAATTGTGTTTTTTAAAGTTAGTATTTTATCAAAAAGTTGGAAGAAAGGATATATAAGAGATATTAATCCCTCTACAAGAGAGAAAATTGACAAATAGGTTTACAAGCTGAAAAAAACGATAGTAGTGCCTTTCGGGGCATTTTGGGAAAGACAACTGAATTCTTTTGGGTGTTATTATTGCAGCTAAGTACCTCACTGCACTAGAAGAGGACATGCATATGCAAGTCTTGCTGAGGACTTTCGAAAGGGATCATGCCATTTGGGTATGGTGAAAGTGTGCTGAACATGGTGCCTAAACTAAGGCATCCACAGTGTCTGGTCACTCTTCAGCTTTTCTCACCAGTTTGTAGGTCTCAGCAGACTTCCCTGAACATGTGAATGGTTGTAGGGAAAGACTGATTCAACAATCTACCTTCAAGCCCAGTTTTGAGCTTAACTGGGCAAACTGATCTTACACCTGAAGTCTTACAAGCCTTTTCAAGGGTATTTCCTTAGATACATGAATCCTCATCTCAGTGAGTGATTTTGTCTTCAGTTTGATTTTGTGTGATTATGTCTTCTGTGATTTGGGTCCTGTGACTATCTCATATTATCGTTTAAAGATTCCTGAAGATACCTCCTCTTATATTCTAACCTGGAAAAATATGTACAACATAGACTGCATTTAGGATTCAGGATGAGAGCTAGAGTCATTGAACAGGGTGTTACTGAAGGATACAATACTGTGAGCAGTCTTCTGTCTATAGAATATCTGCTTGAACTGTATTTGCTTACCTCAAAGCAGTCTCCATCTTGCCTTGTATTCTTACAAGAAGCCGTAAGGCCTCTCACTGACAACCCCCTTATCTAGTTAGTACAAATTGTTTTCTTCCTTTTCTGTTTAAAAATTGTAAAGTTCCTGACTAGTGTTGCCAGTGCCTTAGGTGGAAAAACAGCCTGAGCAAACACAGTGTTTCAGAAGACTTAATCAGAGCTTGGTCCTGTCTCTCACATGGCTTGAGTTAGTACATCCTAATACATCCAGTTACTATCCAGGAATTATTCACAATTTTTACTGAATTGTGTGTACAGTTCCAGAAGTCAAAGGGGAGGGAAGGTGTGTCAGGAACCTTACAACTTTTAGTCAGAAAAAAAACCTTAATTTTTTAAGGATTTGAATATTTTGCCACTATCCAAGCAGCTGTTACAGTAACTTAAAGTTAGGTTTTCAAACTTTTTGCCCAGAAAATTAGGAGTGATATAGGAAAATCTGTGAGTTTGTTTACTAACATGTGTTTCATTTTCTAGCTAGCATGTAGAATTTTAGCTCAAATATAATTTCAAATATGTGTGACCTAATATAATACTAGAATTCTCCCCTTTATGCTATCCTCTCTCTGTTTTAGATATTCCTTTATAGGATCACTGTCTTATTTCAGAGAAAAGCATGGCTACATATACTCTGTGTCAGTGACACCCATCCCAGGAGCATGCAAGCTGCACTTTTGTTCTATTAATTAACACGGTATTACTAAAATACTCTGAAGATGGTAAGCATCCTCATTGTTCTAATGTAATTACTGCTTTTCACACCAACTATGTTCCTAAAAAAAGTAATATGGATATGAATGGTCCAAGATGATAACAGGCCAGGGTCTCACAACATGTTGATGGCTTGGAAATCTCAAGTTACAAAATCATCATTAGTTTGCAGTTTAAAACATAGCTTACAGGGCCAAGTGCAGTATAAAAATACAAGCATGAGGACATTTGGATGAAGTTAAGGAAATTGTGTGTATGCATATGCATGTACAACAGCATACTGCACAAAGGGCAAAAAGGATTAAATGCTTTTGGAGAGACTGGGTTGCATTTTAATATTTTTGCAACAATTAATTTTTAATGGGTTCTCTTCACCTAAGAGCATCGATCCCACCTCTCTCTCTCTTGCCTTCTGTCACTATGCCTTTTTCTCTGGGCATTACTCCATGACAAAATGCTGCTGGTCAAATACTGCAAAGTTATATCCTCACAACTTTACAGGCAGCCCTGACAGGGCCTGCAATAAGGTGAGAATTCCTGAACTTGAATGATGACAGTGTGATTTTACAGAACAGGTTAAAGTGTCTAGGCACATCCGGAAAGGTACTGCACAGCTAATATTTCAAATAGGTGCCTGGTGTCTTTGAATCTAAGCTTAGAACAGTTATGAATGTACAAATATATCTATGTTTCTCTGAGAAAGCAATAAATAGAATTGTACTTTACCATGGGTTTGCTGGCATATATATTCATACCCTCTTGCACTGACCTCAGAGTTTACCCCAGCTTGGCATAATTTCTTCTTGATGCAGCAAACTATTTTTTATACTGTTATGGTATGTCACCCCTGAAGCTCAATCCTAAATCCCAATAGTTAATTATATGAAAAGGCCTATTAACTTGAGTAAGAGGACTACTCATGCACAGAAATCTGTGCAGTACTCGGCCAGGTGCTAAAAAAGGAAAGCTGATCATGTTGTTTTGAAAGGCCAAGACTATAAAAGATCTCTATATAAGTTTAAATTAATTCTCCCAGGGAAGCGAACTAGGAGTTTGAATTTTTGTGCTAGTGATAAATCTCTCACCTTTATAGTCCATCATTTATATTCATTGGCTGCAACAGACTGGAATCTGTCCAGAGAGTGGAATTCTCTTTTTACATTGTGAAAAGATTCCTGTTTTCAGCAAAATCCTCCATCATGTCCCTTTTTCACCAGTATGATATTGCTTATTCACAAGCGTTGTAAGTTCTAATGAACATTATCTTTTGTTCTGTCTCAGCCTGTCAGCAAAGTTTAGTAAACCTTGTGCCTTGTGACAAATGCATTTACCAGCTGGATGCAGGATATTTGCAGTGTGCTCTCTTCGGAGATGCCGTCTCTGTGAATTACTGTGGTGCAGACCAGAAACATCTGGCATTCCCTTATGAGGAAAGGTAAGCATAGAGCCCTTACTGCTGGCCAATCCTAGCAGGGCTCAACATTTGGCTTCATCAGAAAAAGGAGTTAGAGAAGAACAACATGAATCACGTCTTTACCATGTGTGCAGAGATACAGGAACCTCAGGGCAAGGAGGCAACCGTCCTTTCACTTCTCTTCCACACCTCCCTTGCCTGAATACAGTACTGGCTTCCTTGTGGCATGGCATCATTCCAGGTTTGCATTCTTCTTGCATGGGAAAAAAAAAAAGCTATAGTGCACTCACCAGGACCTTCTTTGCATCTAAAAATTGCAAGGTGGCAATGCAAAGGGTAGGCTCTTTTGAACATGTGCTGTTGACCAGACAAAACACAGCCATAAACTCATGCTCAAAATGTAATTTAGGACTTGAACTTGTCCCCTTTGGCAGTCATAGTCACCATGGCAACTGTTCCACTGGGAACAGCATGGGTACACTGGAAAATACTGAAATCTTGAAAATAATTTTGGGATGGAAATCTCATTTGGAAACCAGCTCTTGCATGAGACAGTTGACTCTTTCTTTGATAAAATGCTAGAGAATGCTCCCACTGCAAAGAAGGGCAGTTCTTGAGACCAAGAAGTTTATGAAAATGCTGAAAGCTACATGCAGAATTTAAAAAAACTATGGTGTTTCAAAAAAACCCAGCTTTCTGAATCTGTTTAGTTGAATAGAATAATATTTTTGTCTCTACTCAATATGCACACGCAAAGGACCCTCAAATTGAATATAAAGTCATAGCAAGGGCAAACACATTGACTTCCTGAGATGAGATAAAGGAGGTTCCATTGCATGGTTATGTGCTATTTGATGATCCTCACAATACTGCCACAGCAGCTGTCCAGTAGAGAAAGTCACTATAAACAGGAAAAGAGGCTCTGATAGTGAGAAATTATAGGTCATGTGTAGTACGTTTAAAAAAAAAAAAAGTACAAAATCTATTTTGTTGAGATTTCCTTTGTAGTTGCTTTACTCTGTAAAGCTAATTGTAAAGATCAGTAGGCAAAAAATCCTGTTACTGTTGAGAGCACACAGATTTATAAGTTTCTAACACTCCTGGGTTTCCATAATGATTTACACACATATCAGATCTGAGGAATTTAATCCAATGGGCTTATTTCTAAGAAGCTATTGCATCTTTAAGTGAATAACCTTGTTCAACCTTTGCTTTTCTTCCTTATAATATTGTTTGATGGATGCTGGAAGCAGAGGAATTACAGTGCTTCCAGATTACTGCTCTATTTTAAAGAGGGTGGTGTGGCCCAGTGGGCTGGAACGCAAGAGATGGATTCTCTACCAGGTAACTTTGGGTGGCTGGTTTCACA
The DNA here is from genome assembly GCA_013398955.1 of Callaeas wilsoni. Lineage (NCBI taxonomy): Eukaryota > Metazoa > Chordata > Aves > Passeriformes > Callaeidae > Callaeas > Callaeas wilsoni. Next base: position 25,492 of record VWPU01007031.1, read on the forward strand.
CCTGTGAGCATCAGCTCACTCTGTAGCTGAAAAAAAAGAAAGGGAAAGGGGAGCTGATGGCACCACTGCTTGGCAAGTGCTTGAGTCACAAGCAAAAAACTGTGACACGAGGAAAAAGCTCTGTGTAAGAAGCAAGATTGACCTACAGCTACTTCTGAAGTAGGCTTATTTTGGGACATGATTCAATTCTGCCATCTCTCTGTCATTTCGTAGCTAAAAACATGTGTATTCGATCTGAACACATTCACTCTGATCTGTCTGTTCAAGCTGTTTTTCAAGGTTAATGGTTAAATGGCTAAAAATATAAATGAGGACATTCGCAGGGGTTGCCGGAACAACTGTGCAAAATTTTATTTCCTTTGTAATGCTACCTGTTCTTCTTCATCATCATAATCTTAAAGCACAACAGGTTCATCCTCCTGTGAATTACAGTTATTAGAGAAAAAAAGCATTTTACTGAACACTGTCAGTCTAACCTTTTGCAACAGCTCTTTGAAGACAGAAGCAGATAATCTGAATTGTATTACAGCTGCAGATACAAAAGACATGAAGAAATAGTCAGTGAAGCTGTATTAGTAGTGAAAGTCTATTTCAGTTTAAATGTAAAATGTTAAAATAATCTGTTCTTCAATATCCTTGTGAGGCTGAAATGAACATGGAATCTATTTAATACTTGTAGATGAACCAGAAAGATTTGGATGCTAGTGTAAGGCTGTTTTAGAGCCTTTGGAAGCAATCAGACTATGAGCCGGGTGTTGTGTTCTCTAAAGAAAAAAACATTTAATTGCTCCCAGAGCTGATGTGAGTCATTGTTTTTCTCTAAAGAAAAAAACATTTAATTGCTCCCAGAGCTGATGTGAGTCATTGTTTGTTTTCTCTTAGAGCAACACCTCAGTCCTCAGCAGGCACTCTGAGAATGAGTTAGTTCCGTAGTACTTTTGTCCAGTTGTCTGCGTGCTGTCCAGATTTCTAAGAGGCATTATCTGTCTCAAAGTACTTGAAGTCTTACTAGGCAAGACAGGAAAGTAGCAAAAGTATAGACAAGGGGGAGTGAAATGAGTAGCCAGTTCCACTTAACAGCTAGGAGCAGATATTCTGTGTCCTAGAGTTATGTCCTACCTGTCAAAACACTTCCCAGTCTGCTATTCAGAATAATAATGCCCAGGAATCAGAAGAGGGAAAAAATGTTGTGCTTTAGGATAATTATAGTGGTGTTAATGATACTTTAATGGCTTATTTGGGTTTTAGACAAATTTTTCTCAAAATTGTTAAATTTTATATTAAAGCCTAGAGGTATAATATGATTCTTTCAGTTATTTATAGAAATGGGTTTTTTTCTCTGCCAGGTGGTTTTCCACATGATACAACATGGAATTTCTGTTAATAATCATAATAAACAGAATCAACAGTGTCAAATGCAGTTCTCCACATTTAGGGTCTTGTAGTCCGTGTGTGTGTGTTTCTCTCCTAAATGACAGCACAATGTAGAAGAATAAGGCAGCATCCGTTAAAAGAGAGTTCATATTTTCTGATGCCTCAGTTTTCAGAAGTCACCAGAAAACAGCTAGAGCAATTGGATGCGCCTATGTCGGATGGCTCAAAATAGTTCAGTGCAGGTTGTAAGGACAATTCTATTGCACCTGTCAGCATTGATGGTTTTTTCAATGCTTTTGTTTCCCTACAGCACTAAAGGTGCTATGAGACATGAAATATTTCTGTATCAAACGGGATCTGGGTGAAGTAAATTTGAGAACTGTTATGAACTGGGGGTTCAGACTGGCAGGTCAGATTGGCAGTTAGAGATGTAGCAGTCCTCAACTCATGCTATGTTTTCATAATGCATGGTTACATGTTCTCTCTTCCTCTAAGTGATAGATAATTACAGAGAAATTATAAAAACCTCTGAAATAAATCTTCCATAACTATCTACTTGATTTCAAATATTTCAAAATTACTCAGGACTCTGAGCAGGACTGAAAAATTTTCTGCATTTTTGCCTGCAGTTTTGGGAACTTTGGTCCAAATATAGTGGTTCACATTACTAATTAATATTGCTTAATTTGCCTTACAGGTATCCTTAGCTCAGGTCATCATAAATATAATATTTCCAAAGAAGGAAATAACTTCACCTTGAGATTTTGTTTACATCCCCTGCTTGGGGGTTTTTCTGGTCTCATAAATGAGGAAATGAGTGCTGCTTTTCCTATGGTGAGATCATTTGTCAGGCTTCTCTCCCACACTGAGTCTCAGATAATCTGGTTGGATTAAAGCTGCAATGATCAATGCTACAATGCACTGACCTTCTCATGTCTTTGAATCAGTCTTACCTGTAGCTACTGCACCATATAGCAAGTGTTCACAAACCTGTCTTTTTAAATAGTTGACTTCTACATTTCTTGAAGGCTAGTGTGATAGAAAAAATACATATATTCTTTCTGCTTGCAATGTTTCTTGCTACAAGCAACACTCTTCATCTGACTTTAGTCTTCCCATCTTGCAGATTTTATGACAGAAAAGAAGTGCAGGTTTTGAAGCCTGGTATATTGAATTAGTCATTGGTTCATTTTACCATGCTGTGAGAAGTGCAAGCAGAGTCACTGACAGCTGTTCTTCTGAAGTGTTCTGTACTAAAAGATGATTGGTGCACATTCAACATTTGGAGTCTTGGCATCATATGCAATTACAGAAATGGTAACGGGAAAGTTTCAAGAACAGCAATGATGTAGTGCAGTAATTCTGGTCCATAATAATGATAGGTTCAACAAGGTGAAGTGCTGGATCCTTCCCCTGGGTCACAAAATCCTCATGCAGTGCTACAAGCTGTGTACAGCGTGTCTGGAAATCTGCCTGGTGGAAAAGGACCTGGGAGTGCTGGTCAACAGCAGCTGAACATGAGCCAGGGTGTGTCCAGCTGGCCAAGAAGGCCCATGACATCCTGGCCTGTATCAGCAATAGTGGGGCCAGCAGGAGCAGGGCTGCGATTGTCCCCCTGTGCTCAGCACTGGTGAGGCTGCACTTTGAACTCTGTGTTCAGTTCTGGGCCCCTCACTGCAAGAAGGACATTGAGGGGCTGGAACGAGTCCAGAGAAGGGTAACAGAGCAATGGAGCTGGGGAAGGGCCTAGAGAGTAAATCTTGTGAGGAGCATCTGAGGAAGCTAGGGTTGTTTAGCCTGGAGAAAAGGAGGCTCAGGGCTGACCTTATCATACTCTACAACTGCTTGAAAGGAGGCTGTAGCCAGGTGGGGTCAGTGCCAGGCAACCAGTGACAGGATGAGAGGACATGGCCTCAAGCTGCACCAGGGGAGGTTCAGGTTAGACATTAGGGGGAATTTCTTCATCTAAAGCAGAGCCAAGCATTGGAATGGACTGCCCAGCGAGGTGGTGGAGTCACCATCCCCAGAGGTGTTCAAGAAACAATTGGACGTAGCATGCAGTGCCAAGATCTAGTTGACAAGGTGATGATCAGTGAAAGGTTGGACTTGGTAATTTTGGAGGTCTTTTCCAATCTAAATGATTCCATGATAATTAGTCTGTCTGTCCTATCTAGTGTAAGTCTTTCTATTTTCAAAAAGTATATTTTAATTATCTGATAAAAAGTGGTAAATATGGAATAACTATAGCAGTAGAAAAAAAAGCAGTTTTGCCCTAAGTATCACTGTAATTCTGGCACCACTTCTTCAGCTATCTGGTGCTGTCTGAAAGACAGATACAATTGAAGTACTTCAGAGATCTATAGAAAATTAAAGAAAAGCAGAGCTGATATTGATTCATGTCAACAGCAGGGCTTTGAAAATGGAAACATTCTTCACACATCAGGCCTGACCTGGCATCTGCATGAGAAGGAATGGGGTAGCAAGCAGTGAAACGCTCATTAGGTGTTGTGGACAGAGCTGCCAAACCTGTCCTGAATTTAAAAACTCTGCCTCAGAAACACCATCTGCTCTTACAAATCTGAATATGTTAGTGAACAGGAGAACAGGGCTGCTAAAAAACCTGCACCAACATCCTTCAAATGCACACATCATATATTCAGACTAAGCTGTCATCAGATAATAAAACTGTAATTAAAACAGGAGACAGTGAAAAACAGCTAAAGGAACAAATGATTGCAAAATAAGTGAGGGCAGCTGTCCTAGATTATGCTAGTGTTCACAAGTGTTTGTGAAACCTACAAATAAACATGTTTCTATTTTTACAATAATGTAGACTTGGAAAGTTTATATGTGATGCCAGATTAGCAGAACATCATAGTGATGAATGCCTTAGATACAAAGCTAGATAAATTAAAGTTTTGCCTACCTGGCACTTGCTCAGCATATGTATTCCTCTCCTGATACTTAGAATGTCTGTTCCAGATCAGAAGTGTGGTCAACTGAAAAGGGCCCAGTCCTGAGTGAGCCAGATATCAGTTACACAGTCTGGAGCAAAATGCAAAGCAATAGAGAGTTAATCTAGGACACGTATTCCTCTTTCAATTCAAACCACTAAATTATCCAAGATTTACCTCCTATGTATAGAGTCCTTGAGAAAGCAAGGCTGGCAAGTCATATTCAGTAGGTCATTTGATCCATCATTTTAGTTTAGAGCTGGGATTAGATGAGAGGCTTTCCAGTGTGCACATGCTAACCAATGGTTTGTCTTACAGTAAGAGTACAAAAAAGCTATTTAGCATTAGCTATTTATGTAAACATTTATTTTATAATGCTCTATTTGGACTCCTCCAAAGTGGACTAAGTTAAACAGCTCAAAGGCATTTTTCTGTGAAATTTGATAACCCACAAAAATAGTTAGGGAAGAATAATGATGGCCCATTAAATTTGCACCTGAGCTTATTTGACAGTAAATTCCCTGTGTTGACAGGTCCCGAGAGCACAGAGTGCCTAAGTGGTTGTACACATAAAGTTTGGTGTGGTTGCAGCAGACAGGAAGCCAAACAGCCTTGAATGCTCAGTGGAAGCACGAAAGGTTATGCTGGAGAGCAGCAGAGCTTTTGTTGGCTAGTTAAAAAATCACGCTGTTACAGACCAAAACAAATTAAGGAAGGGAAATATAAGATAGGGGCAGGGTTGAAATAGCGATGTCAGCTGGAATGTTGTTGCACAGAGCATTGATTGATGTAACAGGGATGTAAACACACAGACTTCAAGATTTAAAGGTATTAAGGCATCACTTCACAAAACCTTGAGTGCCTAATCTGTTTTAAAAAGTGACCACTTAAGATGCTCACATTTTTAAAAGAGAATTCCTTACCCATTGTTAAGGAAACTTCCCAGTCTGATCATTGATGAGACTCTTGACAATCACAGTCTCAGTGTCAGAGATTGTCACTGTTGGGACCGCACCCCCTTTGCAAGTGGGGCTGCACTGAGCCCATGGCAGCCCCGCTTGGGTCACCCCACTCTCACCGTCAGACGAGGCTTCCCAGGGCAGGGTCTCAGATGTCTNCTCATCCCACATCCCCATTTCTTCACGGTGCAGTAACACAGAAACAGCCCAAGCTGGTGCCTCGGAGGAGGATCCTGAGCAAAGGAACCCCTGGGCTTTTATACCCTCACAGTCCAAGCCGCGTGCAAGTCCCAAGTCTCCCAAATCTCGCTCTTCCTCCAGAGCCCTCTGCTCCTGCTGTGTCTCCCAGTGTCCATTCCCCTGGCTGGCGCCACCGCCCTTCGTGCGTTTTGCTATGCAAAGGGTCGGCAGCTCATGGCCTCTTGTCTCTGTGGGCTCTCACCCAGAACTCAGTCTGCATCTCAGTCTGTATCCTGTACTGCAGCCTGCAAAGCGAGCTACCTGCACCAGGTGTATTGCTCAATACCCATGATGTGAAGGCAGGGACCAACAGCCTTTTCTCTCTCTGCTACAGCTGTAGGTGTAGTCATAAAGCTCAATGTAACATGTCATGCCTGTTCTTGAGAGTGGTCTTCTGGGTTGCATGCTCCTGTGGAGGGGTTGGCTTTGGCAAGCTGTGTGAGCTGTCTTGCACAGCACTGCTGTAGGACAGGGCTCTCTGCAGTATCTTTGTGACTCCTGAGCTTTTGCTGTGTTCAGTAACACATGGTGGTCTGTGAATTCAGGTTAGCTCTTATGGATATCTTAAGATTGATGTTTTGGTGCCACTCTTTGTCTTTATTTGTGGTTTAAAGCCATTTTAATCACTCAGTCATGGGTTGCATCTTAGAAACAACAATGCTTATTATGAAGACAGTCCCCAGTATGGTGCTGCTTTGGATGATTTCCCAGGGGAAGAGTTTATTTGCTGGCAATGGTCCCCACCACTGTGCTTCAGCTTCTTGTTTCTTATGCCCAGGTCTGTCATGCCCTGGAAGTCAAGCACTGGGCTGACCAGGAAGCAATAATGTGGGACGTGGGTGAATGCACTGCCCCTCACATCATGTGTGTGGACAGAGCTCATACACAGAGATTTGTAGTAATCAGATACTTAACTGTATCTGGAGTGCTTCCACCTGTTGAAGAAGGGTAGATGGGCTATAAAGTAATTTCTTTGTCAGTACTTTGCCATTGTTTATTACAACAGGGGCCAGAGGGCTTTGCTGAGTTCAGAAAGTAGTTGATGCTTATATGACAAATGGGAGGTGGGCTGAGGAAAGTGACTTCAGAAAAACATGCTTTCAAAGCCGTGTTCTCACTCACACTCGGGCAACACTGCTGTACACAGGCAACATTGTAGTATGCAGGCACCCTTGCTCAGGAGAGGAGCTGCCTTGCCCTCTCCATTTCCTCAGTTACTCCTCCTCAATTCCAGGCAATGCTTCTTGTATATTTTATCAGTCTTCATGGCCTTGTACTGTAAATGTTTTATGTGGAAAGGCATTGCTCTGCCATGGCAGCTGGAAGAACAGGAAGGTGCTTAGCAGAGCCGCCATGCTTAACAGTCTGGGTGAGTCCAGAACAGAAACCCACAGGCTGGGCTGGGAGCTGTTGCTGAAATCCTCTGCCTTTTTTAACCACAGTACACCCTACCTTAAGGGGAAGGGAAGTGCATGCACACTATGCTGGCATCATCCACACAGGAAACTCCTGGGCTGTGCTAGCACAGAGAGGTGTCTACAAAAACTCTCCCTGTTCCTGAGGCTGCGCTGCCACACAAGATGCTGCAAGAAACAAGTATTCTGGGCTCAGCCCTTGCTCTACACTGAAAATATTCTCTGTGACAACGAGTGAACCTCCTCCTCTGGCAGGCATTTCTCAGATTTTTCAGGTCTACTCTCTCGTAGTTTGTTTTCCTTCTCTAATGAAATCATTGTGATGAAATGAGACAATTGTCCCATGTGGGATTTGAATAAGCTAAGTCGTGCTTGCCATTAATTAGCTGGGTTTCAGTTCTTGATTTCAAACTATTAAAATAATTAAGTTTGTATGAAGGCTTAATCACAGAAAGTAGCTAAATCTTACAGTAATGTCAGTAAGAGTCCCAGTGGGGAACATGTTCCTGGTTAGCTGCTTCCAAACGTTGCTTCTGGCGACCTGCTCATACGGTTTAATTGGTCTGCACTGAAAGCAGAGTGAAACTAATTAGGACTGCAGAAGTCTGGTACATAGTTTGGGCCAGCTTAGGGAGTTTTTTCTCATTATGGTTTGTTAGAGAATCTTTCTCTCTGGCCAGCTGTTGAAAAATGGTTTATTCTTTTTTGGTAGGAGCTGAAATTCAAGTCACATGCTCATACCCTTGCTACATAAATTTGAACATCTGAAGTCAAGAGTGTGATTAAGAGTAGTGCTGAACTCTTGTCTAAATGAACATAGAAAACTATGAAGATGACCCAAATCTGACTAGGGCAAAAAGTGACTGTACCTCATGCTGAGCTGTGACAGTGTCCGAGTCAGGAGTGCTGATGTGAGAATTTAAGTAGCACTTAACATGTTTTCCTGCTCAAAACCCTCCCTCACTCTGTCCCTGCAGGTAGATCTGTGCCCAGGAAAATTGTGTGTTTTAAAACACTTCAAGAAGCTTTTCCAGTTTTACTGTTTTGCACTAGCTCAAAGAGTGTGTGTATGCAATGTAAACGTGCCGCATGAAACAGGATTGGTATTAATAAACAAAGAATCTCTTTGTCCAGGACAGCAGAGTTATTAATCAGCTTGGATGAAGATGATTTTCCCTGGCTTTCTCTGAGTTCCACCATGGCTAACAGCTTAGTGACTTAGGAGATCAGTTGTCTCAAGTCTAGTTGTATTATCCTTTATATGTCCAATTGTTTTCCCATTTTAAAAAAATACTTAGAAATTTTTGGCTTAGCTGTAATAAAAACATTGTTTCACAAGTCAGGGTGTTCTGAGGACATAATTCTAACATATAGACATGTCTTCTTTTATTGTCTTTTTTAAAATCTTTTTTTAATCTTGACTAGAGTTTTCCTCATTTTTCTCTGTGCTTCTTAAAGGTACAAGACAAATAAAGGCTTTACTGGGGAGAGAAATGAAACCATAGAGAACTAAATTATAGAAAGATGAAAAAAAAGGGAGAGAAGTATCTCTTTGCTATTGCATGGTTGTCAGCGTGACAGCTCACAGTGAAGTAATAAATGTAACAATCCAGAAGAAGAGAATCAAAGCGGGAAAGGACCAGAATGCAAAGTAAAACTGAAATAAAGATAGTGTAACTACAAAGGGAAAACCTTGCCCTGAACCTTGTTGCACTTGTGTCTGTTTGAAATGGAGGGGGTTTGCAAACAGGCAACAAAAATAATCAGAGCTGGAGAGACAGCTGCAGCTAGAGGTTGCCATATACCTGGTTCCAAGTCAGGCAAGAGTTGGAAAGCAGTGACAGGATAATCCTCAATGGAACAAGGCATCACAAGATGCTTCAGGATGTCTAATCAGTCTTCTTCACCTTTTAAAATGAGGAGGGGACACTCAGTGGCACTAAAAGGAAATATTTCTTACTCAGTAGTTAATGAACCTTTGGCATAAGGTAATGTTGCTTTCACCGACGCAAAAGCAAGGTTGAAAGCTTTCCTTACTATGAAAGATCCAATCAGTGGAATGGAATTCTCTTAACCAGTCATTCAGCACACTTTACATACAAAGACTTGATTAAAATACGTATATTATGATTACTTCTTTACACTGTCAATGTAATACTGGTTGTGCTACACTTTAAATTTTATTATCATATATACCTCCTCTAAGAAGGTTCTACAGCTTTTTCTTTCTATGCAAATTTATCTGTGTCAATATAGGTAAAATCTTTGCTGAAAAAGCACAGATTATTCAAACTCTATCAAAAATAGGCAGTATAGCTCTTCTTCCAACCATCAGAAACATAGTGGTGTTGTGCTTAAGGAGAGAGAGGTACAGCACCCTGTCAGCTTTTCTGTGGCTACTATGCTTGCTTTATTTAGGGGCTGCTGGAATTTTGTTGTATTACTTCAAAATAGCTACCCATAAGTTCTAATGCTGTGCTTTTGTAAAAACACAGTCCTGTGCACAGGTAAGGGCTTAAGCAGGTTTCAAAGTCCAATTATCTCAGTTTGCCAGCATTCAGATGGATCTTTTTTGATTTTCTGTTATTTCCTATTGATTGTCTTGGGACCAAACTAAGCTGAGCTCTCATGGTGTTACAGCCTCATAAAGATGAAAACAGGATGCACCTGCTGACCTTTGGCCACAGCTTATAGCTTACCTGCCTTCTTGTGCTTACATGTGGTTGAATCTACTTGCAAAGAACCAATCTTCCCAATTTGCTGAATAAATTCTCTTCCAAATGAACATGTTGGAGTAATATTTTCTACAGAAATGAGGCTGGTCTGAGTCTATTTCCTAATGTTGCTGGTGGTGGGAAGCAATCTAAATTCATGCTTTATATTTCAGAAAACTTCTTATGCACAGGAATGCTGGATCGTTGAGCTTATAATCAAATCCAGGTTTCCCAGGTGCCCGGAAAGACAAATAAGTGATATCCTTACATACTTATGTAACTCTTTCTGTTTAGCTTTTGTTTCTTCATCCCTGGAACAGCATTTTTTAGATCTTTCCCCTGTTTTTCTGGTAGCATTGCTTTTTTCTTTCTCCCTGAGAAGCTGTGTGGAAAATGAAATCATTTAGGTCTTTAATTCATGAAATAACTTGACTGATTTGATGAAACTGTCCCCATTGCAATCTGAGAACTTTAAACCAAATCCTCATGTTCCTGGCATTGAGAACGGAAGGCAAAAGACACTTAGACTGAGTTGCTGATAGGTATTGTAAGCCGAACCTGCTGTCAGCCCTGGGCTGAGAGACCCAGATGGACTGCAGAGGTCTGGTGACAGGGGAGCTGAATAGGAAATACCATGAGAAAGATTCCTGCTGTGACTTCAACAGGGAGGAGGTCAGGCCTTCTTCATACTGAAAGTGTGCAATGAGAGGTGCTTTTCATACCGAGCTCTCCAGCATCCTTAAATCTTCTGCTAAGAAAGCCTGCCTTTGCCAGTCTTGAAGGATCATAAAGGGAATTTATTGTTATATTATGCTTGTTTCTCTCAGACTAAGCAGAAGAAACATTAAGGAGGGATTGTCTTGCTAGCTGACAGTTATCCATTTCTTATGAGTGTTTTGAAGTCCAGATCATGTGTTTATATTCTCAGGCTGTATTATTTGTCCCATGGTTTTTGAGCTCTCCTCATGTTTTTTCAGAAGGGTTTCCTCTTAAGCTAAGCCATTATCAGTCATAGAAGAATTATCATGGCACAGCAGCTCTGCCGCTCCTTGCACATCTAAGGCAGGCACCAAGAAGTTTTTCCCACAGACCAGCAAAGCTGTTTTTCCTGAAGAAAAAGATATTGCACCTTCAAGTGTTCTGCTGCTCTGCTGGAGTTGACTCTTGTCACAGCTTGGATATTCACAGCTATCCACAGCTTGGATAGCTCATCCCAAGAGTGTTGTTCTCCCTATAACTTCAGAGAAAGAAATTTAAATGCATTATGATAATAGCAGCATCTGATAAATCTGCTGCAGATGGGCAGAGCTGCAGGGTTTAGCAGAGCAAATAGGCTGGCTTCAAAGAGCTGTAACTATGAGGAAAATCATAACTCTGGGATGATAAATTCTATGCACAAAATCTGTGCGTTACGAAAAGGCCCTGCTGTCTCCTATGCTGAGCAGCCTTCAGGAGAACAAGGATATGGTTTGTGTTGGCTCTTGAGTTGTGGCTGGCACAGACCTTTCCCGTGCGAATTTTCCTTCTCTTCCTTCTGTGTTCTATAAACAAAGATAAAGTTGGGATGTTATTAAAACAGTTCCTCGGGTTTGGACAGTTCAGGCCTGGCCAATTAGGCCTAGGGGGAGGGTTTGAACTGGCCAATCTGGGTGACCTTTCAAGAACCTATATAAGCTGGAAATAAATAATAAAGACACCTCTTTTCCTATGCTATGCGAAGAGCAAGTCTTCATTTCTCAACAGCGGCTCAACAGCGACATTGAGTGGCTTGAGCTGAAGCAGTATGCTGACCTCTCAGCCACTGGCCAGCAGAGGACAAGGGCAAGCTGTGCAGGGGCTGATGGAGTTTAAGCACTCCATCAGTACCTGCCAGCAGGAACCATGTAGCTGGGAGAGAAAGCTCTGCACAACCGGGCGACAAAGCAACAAAGGCAGAGCCACAGGTACAAGGAGGTGTCTGCCAGATGACAATATTAGGGTCTGGGCTGGGGGACTGGCCCAGAAGCAGTTTTGAAGCACTTAGGTCCTCTTTATGTTTTGATGAGAGAGCAGGCTAGCCACGTTTTCATCTCTCTGGGACTAGCTATGAACAAAATCAAGCCTCTTGCGGGGGTGAAAATACCACCAGGATTTCACAAGGATATTTATGGCATGCGATAGACAGTGGTGGATCCTGCAGATTTCCCATGCATGTCCTTCACAAGCAAGCTGTGGTATGGTGGGACAGAGGGGATGAACAGTGCTGGAGGCTGCCACATCCTGTTTGTGTCTTGTTTGGGAGAAATGTTGCCTACATTGCTAAGACAGGTAGGTACTCCAGTCTGCACCACTGCTGGGAGAAGGCAGTCAACAGCTCTTCTCATAGACCTCAGTGATGACAGCTGCTTTTCACCCAGTAAGCCTGCGCATGTAATCTGAACCAAAAATGGACTTGCACTTAGCACTCTTTAAACAGAAATCATATCTAGCTCATTACAGTTGCTGTGGCTAATAATCACTGACAGATGTCTGAATAAAACCAGGAAATAGCAACACAGCAGAGGAGTGGGTGGTGCATGTGCTCCTTTCAGTGACCAGGTTCTGTGTGTCACTTCAGTGGAGGGGACTGAGCCTGTATGGTGATTATAGATAGCACACCTCTGTTTCTGTTCTGAAGTAGCTCCATATGGGAGTGAAGAGATACTGAAAGCTACCCTAGATTCTCCAGTCTGTTGCTGGCATTGCTCCCAGAATGCAGCCTGCTGAAACTTTGAGTTTAGCATTACAGAAATGTTGGCGGAATTGCTTATCAAAGAATGAACAATCTTATTTCCCAATAAAAAAAATACATGTAATGTTTCTTGCAACTAGAACTGAGTATAATGAAGAGACAAAACAAATAATGGAAGATATTTTTGACATGTTGATGTGCTTAGCCTTAGTCATCTGCCTTTAGTGTTTATGCACTAGGCTTTGAGAGCCAAAGATATAATAGAAAATGTAGGAAATTGAAATGATGAAGTAAAAAAAAAAAAAAAATCAGCTATGAGGGTAATCTCCCATGCTTTTTCTCATCTTTTTTTGCCAGTGTCTGTAAAGTCTACTCATACTGAGATAAGCTAATTGGAAAAAGAGAGGACTGTGAGCTTGAAGATTGACAAAAACCTGTTTCAAAGTACCTCCCTTGATTATAACATTTTCATTTCTTCAGTTGCTTGGTGACATAAATCATCCCATCATGGTTAGAGAAAAAAAGACATTTAATTCACTCAACTTCCCACATTTCAAACTGTGTGTTTGATTGCTGTGTTTGTAATCTGTGTAAATAGTCTAAACCACTGTTTAAAGAGGACAAGCAACATAATATGGAATAATTCACAGTGTGCATACAAACACCTTGAAAATCTGTGTGAACAATTTCAAAGCAATTAATGAACAAAAGTTCTTGACTTTAGTCAGCTTTAATGAACTCTCTTTCATTAAAGCACTAATTAGTCCTGCTCTGGTGGCAGGAGATAACTAGAAAAGGGCAGCTAGACCTCAAAGCATGAAAGGATCTGGAAAATCACATTGGAGGTTAGACCCAGGAGAAAATTCTAATTGGCTAGTTTGCATCCTATCAGATCAATTATCATCACTACTCTAGTAAGAATGCTGTCTGCTTCACACTACAAATGCTTTCAAGAACCAGTTGGAAAGTGCTTCCAGGTGTGCACACTGCAATTGTGCACACTTTTTGTCATTTGCTGATGGAATGGCTTAGAATAAATGGTAGGGGACCATACTGCCTAGTGACGCATGCAGCACATTTAAATTAGTTTTAATAACTAACTCTCAGTCTTCTGTAGAAGCTGGCAGAAAAACCATCACCTTTCCCACAAATTAGTTCTGGCCAGCTTTGGCGCATGACTGTCAGTCCTTAATGACAATGTGTGTCTTGAAGGGCTTTGCATCATTCTGCTGGCTTATAGAAATAGCAGGAGTTTGTTAATGAGGCAGCAAAGTGAAAAGTGTGGTTATTTTGATATATGACCTCTCAGTATGGTTGCGGTTTTTTTTATCAGCTGGAACAAAGAAAGATGAGCAGGAGTACTAGAAGTGCCAGTCCAATGGCACATAGGTGAAGGCTCTCACCAAAATTTAAATATTAATCAGTGTCACTGTGTTTTCTAAGGCTTGCAAAAGTCCAACTCTGAGGACCTAGGCAGAAAAGGAAGTTTAGTCACCTTCTGCCTGTGTGTACACTTCCTTTCCTTCTTGCAGTGCTGGTAGTGGAACTATGCCACCTAAACCTAACAATGACATGTTTGTGCCATATCTGTTCCAGCTGTTCAGTACTTGAAAGTGAAGCTGAACACCTGAAAGCCTTAAGTTTCATTTTTTAGTGTGCCTAAGTGGCTGTAAAGTTAATGGTTACCTGTAAGTTGTCAGAGGTTATTAAGGTCCTTGAAGACGGAATTCTGCTCCACATAATGCATAAGTAAGAGATGATCCAGCCACAAAAGCTGTGGTGAGTGGCTTGTAGTTGTTAACAATTTTGATTTCAATGATTAGGCTGGCATTGAACGCCCATAGTATTTCAAGTTCTCACAATTTTTGGAAGTCATATGCCTTGTCCAGCCCTAGAATTTATGACCATTATGCCAAATCCTGTATGTGTATGCAGTGTCCTCCATGCATTTGCTATCTGTGAGTCTCAGAGTTGAGCAGAAACAGAAATGTGTGTGGAAAACCACCGTGAAAGCCATGTAGATTATGCCTTTTTTTCTTGTCTAGTTGGGTCTGAAAAGTGCCCTGATGCTTCTGGACTAGTGATTTAAGGAGGAAATAATCGACAACAGAATTTTTCCTATTAGAGCTAAATCTCAATCAGGTTTGTTTCAGTACACCTGCAGCAGAAGGAAGTATCATTGCATGTGTTATGAGAGCTCTGCCAATACTCATCTCTGGTAGGGAAAGAAAATGTCCTTGTTTTATCTTTGACAATTTAGCTTTTTTCACAAAAATTGAATCCCCACAAGTTAAATCAATGTGGTTAATTTCCTGTTTCATTCCCCTTTATATTTCCCTTCTATTTGAGAAGTTACAAGGCTGTGTAAAGACTTGGATATTCTCTCTTTGGTAAATTGCTGTTTACACAATCTGGTTGAATCAGGAAAAAAACTGCAATCCTAATTATCTGTCTGAGCCACCTATTCGGGCTGAAAAAAGTTTTAGCTTCACTGAGAAGTGATTAATACTTAATATACTTAAGTAACTTGGGAGCTCTCCAAATTACTTTTGCAGAGGTCTGGGAGATGCCTGCCTTTTCTGTTATTTTTATGGATTTCTGAAAAAGTGCCATGTCTTCCATTTTTGTTTCTAACACAACAAAAATATCAGGAAGATCCAACTGTACTGAAATTGAAAAAACTTAACTGAGAGGCATGGGCTGTATTTTGAGAAAACAAAAACTGTCTATTTTATACAAAGACATCCTCAGAAAGTGGCTAGGTGGCAATTTACAAAATCAGATCTGAGAAGGTATCGAGACACTGGACACCCATATCGTATATACCCTCCCACAAAAAACTTATGAGCCTGGGCTAGAAGCAAGATGAGCTAGTTGAAATTAGTCCTGGCAATGGACTCCAAGCACTCGCAGAATATGGTGGTTAAACAGGACTTGAAGAACCAAAGCACTACTGGATTTGTTGGTGATTGTGGTCTTGGTTTTTTTGTTTGTTTGTCCAGCTCCAGAATTTGTATATGATGTGGACAGGTTCTGTAGACTCCATCTCTGATCCTCAGGACTACTCAGCTTTTGCGCTATCATTGCTAATATCTCTAGTCTAATCTGTATGTGAGAACCAGGATTTAAATACTTAAAATTTTCTGTCACCAAAAAAAAACGGGAAAACAGAGGTAACAATACTTCTGCTCTCGCAGACTGATGAGAAAATTATGAAGCACTTGGATTCTCTAGTAATGGAGAACATATGACCTCCTGGGGATGGCTAGAGGGGTGTTTAGAGGTACCAGAACTCCCAGAACTTCCAGGACCAGGACTCTCAAAATTTCCTGCTCAGATAGATCACTTTTTATCAGTTTTGTTATACTTTCAAGCACCTGCCCATATGTTATCTTTTAAAAAACAAAACAAAGTGTGATTGGGCAGCAATGTAAGTTTTACATCTGCACAGGCTATTCCCAACTACTTCTCTAGAGAGTAAATGCCATACTTCTGACCTCACCTTACTTGACTCCTTTTCTTCAGAACTGCTCTGCTCCTTGTCTAATTGTGTGCGAACTATTGGAGGAAAGGGAGATTGTCATACTATTGGAATACTGTTTTAGGAGTGAGGATTCTGTTCGTGAAAACACAGTGACTGCAGACAGTTTGTGTCCTACTAGTCCACACTTTACTGACGTTTTCTCATGTTTTCATGCAGCTTCAGAATTGTAGACTTGTGGTTGCATCATGTGTATCCAATTGACCATACTTCACTGGGGAGTGATTCTCAAATTTCTAGCATAACCTCCAGGAGCATGCTGTAAACCTAACTCATTTGTGGGAGTAACTGGTGAATAGTTTCAGTGTTATTCTCTGTTGTCAGATCAAATCCACTAAAACTAGAAGACAGGCAGGATGTTGCCCTTACTTTCTCTTTCAGAAGCCTCAGCTACTAGAAAATATTAATGACTGTGGTTTGCTCCGCTAACCTAACTTAGTTTGCAGGCTTTCTGACTGTGGAGTGTGAAATATGTGCATTTACGAGATTCTGCATTTCTCTGTTTGTTCCCTCTGATCAAGGGTACATAGTAGTCAGCTGAATCCCGGCAGAAGGTTTTTTGAGAAGTCCTTGCCAATTCAGGTGCAGTAGCCATTAATAGCTGGAAAGTTGTCATAAGGCAACATGGAGTTGAACAGAAAGTCCTGAACTCTTTTTCACGCTCTACTAGCAGTCATCTGAGAAAGACAAAATGGTGAAAATTTCTTCTCCTGGGTGAAGATTTAAACATTCGCTATCAAAAAGACAGTAAAAATCTTTATCTTGGTGCATGTTTTCTAGATGACCTTTAAGGCAATGATCTTTTTGAATGTTGTCAATTGAAAGAGTGGGGCAGTAGTCCACAGACATTACTTATCAGATTACACAGAGTTCACTTGGATTTGATCATACAGATTACACTTGCATTTATTTAAATATGAACCCAAATTATTTTGAAATAAATGTTCTGTCAAGCTTCTGAAAATGAGAGAATTTTCATCTCAGGAATTCCTTCCTCAAAGTCAGCTGCTTTGTGTGTTAACTTACTTTATTTCATCCCATCCATTCTGCAACAGCCCTTCTCATACAACTTCTCTTTGTGGTGATAGTGATGTTGCCAGTACAACGTGCCCCCACCCCTTCATCCAGTCCTGGGAGCTTCCCTTTCCAGCTTCCATGTAGAAACTTTGGCTGCTTCTCTGCACTCCAGAAGTACATAACATATGGAGCTGCTGCTTTGGGATGTGATGTCCCAAAGCCATTGTTCTGCGTACAGAGATTTATGTCTAACCTAGTTGATGCATACTCCTTAGATAGCCCAGAAAAGAAGCCCACAGTAGACTTGGAAAGGGCAAAAGTCACAGTGTTCAATCACAGAACTTGCAGACATTGAATTGGTTGGAGCTTTCTCTGATGCCAACAGTTATGTGGAATCATAATTTCTCTTTTGAGTTGAGTCTCCAGAAACATTTTGTCTGTCATAAATTTCAAATATGCCCCTCACACTATGGAATGAGCTTCACATTCCTCTTCCTTTTTTCCCCCAGTCTTAGGTTTCTGCAGTTTTATGTGGACCTGCAGCAGCTGCTGTCCCGTACTTGGAAGTAATTTCCCACAGTTAATTTATAGGTGTCAAATACTTGCTGTTTAAGTCAGCATACAACTCTTCTTTATTGGCAGTGACAAGTGAGTGCACACGAGTTATCCCATTAACTTCAATAAAGCATCACTTCATTGACACTAATTTTAGCAGGAGGAGATGGAAAATTGTTAATTTTGGGGTTTAAGGTAAAGTGCTTCAAATTTTCACCTTGTTTTTGTCTCTAGTTTCTGAGGGAATTTTGGAGTGTAAAATAGTTTTAAAGCATATTTATTTCAATGAGCGGCCACACAGTGAATAGTGTCATTGTGTCACAGTCTGTTTCAGGAAATCTTTGGGACACAGTAGTTGTGTTTCTTCCATTACATAATAGCTCCTTATAGAACTATTCAAAACTGGAACTTGTATTAAAAATAATCCTTTCATGAAGGTTTTGGACAAGTCTTTTAACTTAAAATATTCCACTGATGTTTTTAATTCAAATTGAGCCTTTATTCCAGTTCACTTAAAGCAAAATAAAATGTTCTCCCCTTACATTCTACCTGTTCTCACTTCTTCCACTTGAAATGAGCTATCTTACCTTGCACAGAACCAATTTTCTGTCCTGAGTCCATCTGCAGTACTTGTAGAGCTGATTGTTACATCGCCATCTAGTGATTTAAAATCATTGCAAAGCTTACCTGAAGGTGTTTCACTAATGACTAATGGCCAAGTCACAGTGTTGAAGACCCTAACTTGCCAGTTCAGTTGCGCGTCCTTTTACCTGGAATGTCTAACCAAACATGCTTGATTTCCTAGAATTTGAAAAATTAATCTTTCCTCTGCTGTCAGGATATTTTTACAAAAAGTGGATGCAAGTGGAGGGAGGAAATATGCCAGAAAGCCTTGAGTATAGAGCTAAAAAAAGTAGCAATATATCCTTTTAAAGAAGTATTGATTTGGTGTACTGAAGCATAGAAGCACTAACTGGAAATTACATGTCAATTTTCAAGTTAGAAATCTCCTCCATTCTGTTTGATTTTTAACATAATCTGTATTACCTGGTTTTGTATTCTATTCTTGTGTTGAGTGTTCATATTAAGCAACAGTTAAAATGGCATGGGAAACAAATATACAGTATGCTTTTAAAACATAATAGAATTGCCTGGCCAGAACAAGGTTGCTTTTTAGTTTGCCAGTTATAATGTGAGCAGCTGGGATGGTCATGTGTGCAAAGTCTTCACATTTGCAGAGGTGGGCAAAATATTATTGAAGACCACGTGCTGCTTTTGATTTAGATATGTGGTAGCACAGGTGAATAGGATGTTTTGGGGGCATTTTTTTACTGAATGCTTCAAAACAAGCAACAGGTGTCAAGGATATCTGATTTTCTGCTTTTACTATTCACAGATATGCTGAATGGGTAAGGACATAGTTTCTAATCAGAGAGACCCACAGCCCTTTTGCTTCTTGCAACAAGATAATTTCTTACTCTTCACATCTCTCAGTGTCCTGTATCTGCTTATGTGTTGTGAGAGCCATTTCCACTTGGAGGTGCCAACAGTGATAGTTTCGTCAGCCTGTGGATGGCAGAGAGACTCTTGCTAAGATTATGTCTGAAAAATTTATGTCTGAAAGAAGTAAGATGGATGTGCCAACCCTTCATTATTTCTCAATAGTCTCCTTTGTAATGGTAGGCTCTGTCAGCTACAAATCTGTATAAGTATCAGAGACTGAAATATGTGTTCACTCCTCATGAGTGTTAAACCAGGGTGCATCTATTTAAAGCATCTCTTCTTTAGAGTCAACAGAGGGCAAGATGGAGTTGTGCTTTCTGGCAGTATTATACAGAGGGATTCCTCCACCATTGGCACTGGGTTCCCAGGAGCCACAATTAAGAGTTAAAATATGAGTTCCTCTGTTTTCAGGCTGGATGCTTTGCACTGGCAACAAATTAACTGCTCTCCCCCCCACCATCTCTCACTCCTAGTCCTGTATTTGGTCCATTTTCCTATTTACTCACTTCTGAAGTGATCTTTGAGGTACAGTTTGGGTTTAGCAGAGACAAAGTTTCTTGCAGTGCTAGAAGATAAGATATATGTGTAGTTGTCAGCCTTTTAAACTTGATGTATATTTTGACGGAGCCAGAACTGCTTCTGAAAGCTTGCTTTACACAAATATATTCCTCAGCTTTGAGATATTCATTATATATCTTAGTTCACTAAATTTGCATCCCCTTTGTTGACATAGGCATGTAATCTGATTTTCAAGCTGAAATATTGGATTCTATATCTGCTTGTATAAGTGGTGGGGAAAACACTGATTGCAAAAAACAGGCATGTGAAAGAATTTTCGGAAAGAAGACATTATAAATATCTGCTTTTTACAAGGTGGGAAAAGCCAGCTAATGGCACTAAGAAAGCAATGTTTATGAGGTTCCCTTGCAAGCCAGAAAAAGAGGCAGGAAATAAGAAGCTATCAAATACTGATGTGTTATCCCTAGAGAACATATGAAAGAGAGCTTCACAAGCCATCTGGAAATTTAAATCTGGGGTTCCCTCTGTCCCAAACAGTCTATCAGCTATTTCCATGTCCTTTCAGTGAAGTATAAGGAAAGTCTCCACTCCCTTGACCACTAAGATGACTCTGTAAGTCACACACATCCCCATATGCTGAGACAATTTGTCCCTAAGAGAACAGAAGCTTTTAAACTCATGAACTATTTTTCTTTTTATTTTATGTCTGTGCAAGGCTAATTACTGATAAGCTGACTGCACTGGTGACTTGTATTACTGTGTGGGAGTCATCAATTTACCTCAATAACACACTGAGTAGAGAACAGAGACAGTTTTTTGTTCCTTGGGCTCTATTATGGATTTAGAACTATGCTACGTGACTTTATTACTTTGTCTTCAGGAATAAATATCACCATAAATTGGGCTATGCATATATAGATTTAGTTCATCCTCACATGAGAGATTAGAAAGTTATCCTGACTTTAAATGCTGTTTATGGTGGAAAGATATTGATAGAGTATTTTTCACAGCATGATGAAGGTCACAGACAGTAAAAGACAACACTAATGACCCGCAGTCTTTCTAGAGATGATCTGATTTTTGATATGACAGTTTAAGGACCTGCGGGAAGTCCAGCTCAATGGAAGAATACTTTTCTGTCTGAAAAACTGCATTTCTTTATTATTCAGAGCCAAGACTGTGGACAACTCTTCTCTTCATTATACTCTCCACTGAAGCTCATGAATCTTTTGTCTGTAGTTGCTGTTTTTCCTCAGCTGTGTATTTTAGGTTTTTCTTTCCTGTTGCCCTGTGAAATCAATAGGTCTCTGTACTGACTACCGTCCATGAATTGTAGAACAGGGACTCATGGATCCATTCAAAATTTCTTAAAAAATAACAGTATAGTTTCATAGAAGCATTGAATCAAAGAATCATTTAGGTTGGAAAGACCTTTAAGACCATTGAGTCCAAACATTAAACCAACAGTGCTGAGTCCACCACTAAACCATGTCCCTCAATGCCATATCTGCATGTCTTTCAAATACCTGCAGGAATGGTGGCTCCATCACCTCCCTGGGCAACCTGTTCAAGTGACTAACTATTCTTTCAGTGAAGAAATTTCTCCTAGTATTCAAACTGAATCTCCCGTGGTGCACCTTGAGGCCATTTCTCCTTGTCCTATGACTAATTTCATGGAAGAAGAGGCCGACCCCACCTGGCTACATCCTCCTTTCAGGCAGTTGTAGAGAGTGATAACGACTCCCCTGAACCTCCTTTTGTCCAGGCTAAGTATCCCCCACTACCTCAGCCAATTCTCGTAAGATTTGTGTTCTAGACACTTTCTAGATGCTTAATTGATCTTCTTTTGACAAGATCCGGCAGGTCTTTGTGCTTCTGGCTGCATTACTAATGTCTAAAAATGCAGAGCAATTGAGCCTTTTCCTGGTTTTGAGGCATTCTTAAAGCCTATGGAACGTTTCTGTAGGAGGTCTCCATCACTGAATAATATGCTTGCCTAGCCTTTTTTAGAGGAACAGATTGGTGTTTGGCAGCATTATTTTGCCCTCTTTTTTTCACAAATCTTTTAGAATCTTTTAGAGCTCTAGAGACGACTCGAGAACTTACTCTGCAGTTAAATTTAGATGGAGTTGGCCTGTGTGGTTTTAAAAGCTGTTGCAAGGCACGTATGGAACACATTCCATTTTCTTTGGAATCCCTACTAAAAATTAAGATATATTTATGGTCCTGTGCTGTTGTACAGAAGTAAATTTGTATGGTTATTTTTCATTGTCCACATGGAAATGTTTTAGCAGATCTTTGTATTTCTAAGGTAACATCAGATTGACTCTTCCTACATGTTAAGGTCCTGTTAGAGAAAGAAACAGCTTATTTCCTGGTGCTGAAATTTGTATTCATATCATACCTTTAAACTTATTCTCTTCGTAAGGTATGTGGTATTGGTGGGAGTAAGACATCACTCTGTAAATAGCTTAAGTTCAAAGGAATGAAGAAATTAACAGCAATGCCTTCTTCTCCCAAAAAGGGAAAGGAGCATCTTCATTGAATGGTTTTCTGATCAGCAAATAAAACCAAATTGTTTGGTTTTGTGCCATGATCTCTAATGGGGCCTCATTCTACAGCGGTAGCAGTGCCTTTAAAGAACCTGATGACCTTTGCTTTGCTGTTAATTTCACCTGAGACTGTAAGCAAATTTTTTAAAAGGTCCATCCATGACAGATAGTTCTGTCCTGAGCAGTTCCACTCAGCAGTCTAGCAACCATCGGACATTTTGCCTTTGTGTACATTGGATCATGATGCATGAAGGTGATTCCTGGAACCTTGCAATGTAAGCACCCAATACATTAATTTTGAGAGGTGTGGATCCTTTCTGCTCCATTGACTATTCCATGAAATTAGCTGTTAAAAGTACACTTTCATGGCAGGTCACTTTGTATCAGAAGGGAATGTTCCCTTTGGCCATTTGTAAACCTTAACATTTGTTGGACTGATGTTGAGAGTCACTAGGCATGATCAAATAAAATACAAGTGTAAGAATGTTATTTCCTGTGTTAAGGTGGCTTATTAGCATTGCTTTGGAGTCATATTAAGTGAGCATCATGTTTCATGCCCAATAATGTTGAAATTATTGTGAGTTCCACAAAACTTCAGTTTATCTATTTACAACCAACTTCTGTTCATGTTTGGAGTCCTTTTCACTAATGAAACATGGTAACATTGGCATGCAGTGAAGAACTGCTTGATGCACCATCGTATCACAAGAATTTGCAGTGCAAAAAATTGTATGGTATGCCTGTTACAGAAACTCATGTACTGAGGCTCCTGTCAGTCAGAATTCCACTGAACATGATGATCTAAAAATGTGTATCATAAGGGATGATCCGATTCAAATGGGGTTTTGTTCAGTATGACAACGTGAAGGGAAGTAGGAGTACTCTTGAGGTCATGAGAGAAGTCTGCCACAGAAAGAGCTCTGCTCTCTCCCTCTCCCTCTGCTCCTTTTTATTCCCAATGCATTTTAATTTTCTCTCCAAATGCACAAATCCGTCAGCCTAAGCTTATGGACTACAGCAAGAAGGAAGGTTGTGAAAAGGAAAATGGCTGGGAAAAAAATAACGTGCAACATCTTAGTGTCTTGGGAATTATTATAATACACAAAAATAGTGACTAAGGAGCTGGTATGCAAGAGTAAAGAGATTTGTAATAAAATGTAGGTAGCATATTAATTAAAAAAAAAGAGACAGAAGAGGACAATTAGTGAACTGCAGGCAATACAAATTTAAATTATGATACTATTCATTAATTACCAGGATTTTGCTAGCATTTTTTTAATCAAGGCATTTTCAGTTTAAGTCTAGCAGATGGTATATCTTGTAGTTCACAGTAAGAGCCTGGCCATTATCTTGAGCAACCAGGTCTGAAGACATTTGGAGCTAATACACATGACTAGAGTTTGATTTTCATGTGGAAATTTTTTTGTGTCCAGCCAAGGTTGCACCAGCACTATCAGAGAGATCAGGCTGGGTTCCTAAAAAGTTATCTTGGAATTATGAGTAAAAGTGAGGTCAGAGCAGTAGGAAGAAGAAAACTCTAATCGAAACAAATGGTTGTCTGGCTGAGGTCATCACAGCTGTGACACCCTTTCTGCAACACTGTGGGAAGTTTATTTGTCTCAGATATCAGATTATCTGTTTGTAAAAGAGATCACACGTCATGAAACGTGATGGGGAGGTGGAGTCGGAAACCAAACAAAGTAGTATCATCTGCTTAGGTTGGGACACCTAATAGAACATAATATCACTTTATGTAAATATTGAGATCACTACATCAGCAGTGTTACAAAATGGAATTTAGGGTAGACATACTCAAAAGCAATCAAATACCATTTTTAAATGTGTTTTAGTACTAGCACTTCTCTGGAACGCCTCTGTTGTTCTTCAATATATATCTTAAAATTTTATTCAGTACGACTGACTGGCAAATGTAAGTCATCCATGACAATGGAATCTCAAAACTAGAAAGTTTAGATTCTTTGAATTTTCTTACCTTATGTCACACTGTTGAGGGGCTTCCATTGTCTGGTAATTTAGATTTTACATTGGCTAAGTAACTGCACTTCAACATGCACATTGATCTGGTACCCGGTAAGTTTGCTCTCCTTCTGACTCTCTACTCTTCTGGGAGAGCTGCTGTGCTGAGATCTGGCTCCAGCTCACAGTGGTGCTTGCTAGTACTGTAGGATTCTCTCGGTTCACAGGAAACAGTTGAGTTCAGAGTTCCTTGAGGGGACCAAGTGCAGGACATCAGTGAGAGTAGCGAGTGGTCCCCTGCCTCCTTGTCCCCTATTAAGCCTGCTGTGGGATCACTACAGGGATAAGCACACCCAGCTGCCCACACGGTGCCACCCTCTGCCCTCACCTGGAGGACATTGCCAGAGCTACAACCCACCCCTGCAGGTGCCAGCACGGATTCACTTTCCAGAAGGAGCACTGTTTTCCGACATAGAAAATTTCTGGTGAGTTGCATCCCGTGAGTGGATTTATGCTGAATACCTAAGGAAGGAACATACAAAGGCCCTTTGAGCTGGAGTGAAAAAAACCTCCCTCCTAAGCTTCTTGTCCCAGGACTTCTACTAGGGCAGATGAAGGAGGCCTAGGGGGACTCCGTAAATGCGTACTTGGGCCTTTTGCTTGTTGTTGCCCACGGCCAGCTCGCTCATGGTCTCGAAGCCTGCCGGCTTTTCACGGCCAAAACGAGGTAAGGTGTGCGCGCAGGTGTCTGCGGGCTGTCCCGCCGGGCACGGGTGGGAGATGGTGTAGCCAGCAGATGGCATCAGCAGCACGGGCCGGTTCCCGCAGCCCGGCACGGCCTCCTCAGGCGGCGCTCCGCTGGGAGCGCCCGCCCCGCGGGCCCTCCGCGCCGTCTCCGGGCTCCGCCAGCATGGGCCGTGTCCGCCGGGAGGGCAGCGCCGCAGCCTGCACGCTGCACAGAGCGGGCTTCTGAGCCACGAGGGCTTCTGAGCCACGCGGGCTTCTGCTGTGTTCAACCTGACCCCTGGCGGCACAACCGGTACCGCTCCAGGCGTTTGGGAAGGGTCACGACATCTGGAGGCGTCAGCGTGTAAATTTTACAGGACTGGGGGTGATGCCTTGTCGAGGCTGACCTGGAACAGAGGCTGGACAGAGTGAAAGGATAAAGGGTAGGTATTTATTGAAAGGCCTTCACAGGGCACACCTTGGGCAGTGCAGGAGTCTCGCAGAGACTACACCCAGGATGGACACAGTCACACGTTTTTCAGACAGACATAAATTTGGTCTATTTGCATATCAGAGGTTAATTGTCCAATTACAGCTTCAGGCAGTGGAGTCCCATTCTCTCAGTTTGCTCCCACTCAACTCACTTTTGTTTACATTTCTCAGGGCCTGAAACAGTAAGATGTCCTTGATTCTCAGGCCTAGAGAGGAATTGTGTTTGACCAAAATTGGAAAAGCAGTTGCTGACACTCTATATGGAGTTCAGAGTTATACACTAAAGAATTGCAGGATTACAAATATATGAAAATATAAAAGCTAAAATCCTGAGGCATTAGGGGCAGCTATGCCGCGGGCTTGAAAAATAACTGAGGGAAGAAGAACAAGGTTTGCCAACTGTCCACCCCAACATGCATCTGATGCAGTCTTTCATAGTCCAGGCAGCACTTTTGAGGCATGTCTCTTCTCAGAAAAAGGTCTGGTACCAGTAGGTCATACTATTTCGGTTTGCTCAACTCCTGCCATAGAAAAAGCTATCTGGCTGCACAGTTTTGCTCACCTCAGCACCCTCCCTATTCTGTGGTGGACATCAGGGCTCCTGATGCTCACCTTGTCAGAACTGGCATTAACTGCAAAATTAATGCTGGTTTGCTTATCTTTAACTTACAGTGTTTTACCATGTATTCAAAAAAGAGAACAGGTGCATATAAAAAGCCTTCTTACCCATGCTTTAGTCTTTTTTTTTTTTAATAATTCCTGTCTCCTGACTACCTGTGTGAGTGAGCTTCTGTCACTATAATATCTTGAAACTTGTACCGCACTGTCTCTTCGCTGCACTGTATACTGCTCACATAAATTGTAAAACTGTCCCTGCACAAGTGGATTTTCATCATGTACTTAAGGAGTAGTATGTGGAAAGAAGGGCATGGGGAAGCAGCAATGCTGCTTTTGCTGCCAGCACCTTCTGGAGCGTATTTTCAAGAGCATGCATGTTTTTCCACCTAAATAGTCTGGGTGCTAAATCAAATGGCTTCCCAGGCAACCACTGATACCAGCAAGAACAGGGATCTATACTTTGAATTGTCTTCTACAGTAGGCTACCTCGGCGTTTCCTAGGATAGAGACAATCCAGCCATGTCAGGTATTAATGCAGACATGACTTATATATGACAGAGTTGTATTAGGCCAGAATACAAGCTTAGTGACCAATAGAAAGAAAACACAGATAGATAATCTTACTGCATGCTCCTCCACAAAGGATTTTGACTCACATTAGTAATATTCTACTAGGAAAAAATTAGATCCATGACTCGTTTGGGAAAAAAGGGGATACTTTAATGTAGTCTAGAAAAGGACCAAGCCAAATTCTTCATGTAGCAGATTATGCTTTGGCAAAAGTCTTGACTGTGAGCTGAGTTAACTAAATCAATGAATTAGAATTTTCTAAATGTATGGAGGTTTTCTAGACTAAAGAACTTTGCAATAACAGTAAGTGCACTGATGCAGTTATGTATAGATTTAAAATCCTTTTGTATTTGATTTCTGGATTGAGTCTTTTGGGTGTACTCCATGTTTAAAGCTGCATACTTAGAAGGCCAAGAAACTTCTTAAAGTGAAACCTGAAATACTTACTGGCTATCAATCTACAAAGTGAAATGGAGTTGTTACCAAAAATCCAGTAAAATAAAAAACTCCTTAACACCAATATATTATTAAGAAGCAGGTCTTCTTTATTTGACCAGATGCACAGGGGGATAGCTCCTCTGAAAGTCATGCATGAGGAGTACAGGAAGGTTTTTGTTTATATACTGTATTTTACATACATATTCTTCGATTGTCCCAGAATAAACATATGTATGATAATCATTTCCCTAAAAGTATTAACATATTTTATCTCCCCTTTACACATGTGCTCCTCTGTCCTGGGGGTCTCTTCAGTGGTGCCTAATGCTCAGGGACCCCAATGTTACAGCTGATCTATTAATTTGGCAGGGCACTGGGGCTGGTGAACTTCCAGTTCTCCTTCTTACACAAAGGGCATTGAGCAGTTTCATAGGCCAGTGGTCTTTGAGGAATAAGCACTGTGTTAGCTCACCAGGTGTAGACAATTGATCATCTAGAAAACGAGTGACAGGAGTCCCATATTGTAACAGAACAGTAACTTCACCTGGAGTGTTGGTATTGGGCTATGCATGCTAAAGTAAATAAGTGCATCGTGTTCTCAACTCCAGAATGAGTACTTCACCCATGTGATTTCTTTGTCATTTGGCATTCTTTGCCTGTGAGAGAATTTTTGGTCTCCTCTCAGAATTTTGAATACTGTCCTAAAGAACAGGCATTGGTCAGCCAAAAACGGGAAATGAGGCAGGTATAAGGACTAACAGGACAGCCATTGGCTGAGAAGCTTTGTTCCAAGCAGCTGGCTGAATGACAGAGTTAAACTGGTTGCAAGCCAAGGCACAGTAGCCTTGAGACAGACTCAGGAAGGAGAAGATAGCCTGGAGTGTTGTGAGTAACCTAGATGTGCACCTACACAACCCCTAGCAGCAGCTGCATTGTGCTCATCTTAGACAACTCTATTTTTCTAAACTGTGTATTTCTGTAGATGTTTTATAAGACAAGCCACACAGTCCCCAGTTGAGTTTTTCTTGAAATTATGATGTTGCCACTTCCTGAAATAGAATTTTTTTATCTGTGAGTTTTCTTTTGGTTGCAAAGTAAACAAGTTAAGCTAACACCCAGGATGAAATCAGCAACATTTGGGACCACAAACATCGTGGGTTTAGGTTTCAGGCAGAGCACATTATTATACCTTTTTACTGTATTTTTTTTCCCTTCCAGAAGTATGTTAGGCTTCATGCCAGCCAATTTTCTCTGTGGGGTGGGTTTTTTTTGTCTCTAAGAGATTTTCAGAGGTCTGAGAATCTAAGGCAGCTTGTGGATTTCTTCTTGGTTGCTTCTTAACTCCTACTCTGTGACATTCAAATTCCCCTTTCTCTATAAGTCTTGCCAGAACATCTTAGAGCCCCCCAAATCACCACATGCCTTGAAAGACACAGCACAGTTTATCAGTTTTCTCTCCAATTTCAGAGCTTTTGGGTTGCAGCTCTCCTGTCTTTCACCCTTCCCACGCAGCTAGGAAGTCTAGAAACTTGTTTTATTTCTTCATCATGAAAATGGAGCTTCTTACCGACTTCTGTACCTACAGAACCTGTAGTGAACATGATGAAATTCTCAATTGAATCCCAGGCATTGGTGCTATTGCTTCCTTGCCACTTTGAAAGTGACAAGTTTAAGTTTTCAGTGTTGTCAAAAGTCCCTTAGCATGACTGTCAACTTAAATTTGTGGGAATGAACTAGTTGAAAAAGGCTTCTGCAAGGAATATGAATCCCCTATTCATGTTGTTTCCTACTCTTCACACTGTTAAAGTGTTACATGGAGCAAATAACATTAGAGGTTATATTGCACCATGGAAATAAATTTCAGATTCTTGCTCCAGTGACAATTCTCTTCTTTCTTAGATAAACTCTGGTTTTGCCACTTGCAGTTTCTAGATTTTCTTCAGTTTCATGTACCCCCATGTCATTATTTTGCAATAGAGAAATACCATTTCATATTATTTCTCCTAAACTATACTGTACCTAAGATTCTTTAAGGTAGCATTCCTGTAGGGTCCTTGCACAACAGGTCTGAAGTCACCAAGAGTTTTTTGTGTGTGACTGAAACTTGCTCTTTGTAAGGAATCTGCGGAGCATGATGTCGAGTTCATTCAACTGCTATTCAGAAAAGCACGGAACAGGTGATAGTGCATGATAGTGCAGAGACCTTTCTGTCTAACTCATAAAAATGCACTGAAATCAAGGGCAGACTCAAATGTCATATGACTGAGTCTGCTGCAATGCTGGAGAAATATGGATATCATCTGTGTTATCACACTTTTGCAGATGGCCAAGAAGTGAAAACAACTTGCCCAGAGCCATCCAGCAAATGAGGCCTTGGGGCAAATCAAAGAAAACAATGTTTCCAGCTCTTTAATTTTAACCATGAAGTGATAAATGGTCTTTATACCTAGGAAAACATTAAACACTTAGGGAAATGCAACACTGAGAAATACAGCATCCGATATTGCCCAAGAGTGGCTTTCATCTCACTGCTGTTACTCTGCAGCGTTTAATGACCAGCTTGACACTATCATGAAAGTTCATCTCTAGATTCCACAGGTTTTTAAAGAAACTGCTTTCCTCAAAGGAGTAATATATTTGTGTTGGTTTTAGACAGAGGATCTGTAAAACACTAAATGACAGGTATTTTCATTTCCTAATAAACTTGTTAACAGTTTTGCTATGAATCTGACTTCGTATAAACTTCATTCCTGTGAAATAACTTCCCTCTCCTTCAGCTTAGGATCCTCAGTAGCGAAAGCATGCATGCTTTAAGAAAAATGTCTTTAATGTGTGAGGAGAAAAGTGATTTTTATGATATGTTAGGCTGACAGAGTAAATGTTCATTTGTCTTCAGTGTGGTGATCTTTAATATATAATGATTGTCTTGTCTACACTACAACTTTGACAGGTGCGAGTTAAAATCTGTTTCATAATGGAGAAGCAGAATCGTTAGACCAAAGCATGAGTGCCTCCTTCAAGAAACTGCTGTATAGCAGAGGACACTGGGGGTGGAATGTAGGGTGGCAAGTTGGCTTCCTACTGTAACAGGAATGTTAGGAGAAGACATTTTGTGGGCATTTTGATACATGCAGCTTGTTCATTTATGCTGTATGTAGTGTTCCCTGGACAGAAACAACCACAGAAAAAACTCTTACCTCCAAAATCCCAGCCTAAGCAGCTTGCCTTTTCAGGCAAGCAGCTCTTTCCTTGGAATTTGCTCTCTGAAAGATTTTAAGTGGTCTTGCAATTCTTTATTGCTCGCCACAGCACTTGCCCTTCCCCAACCATCAAAACTTTCAAACGCCAAAAAGCTGTACATCCCACTGCCGCACTTTTGAAGAAGGAAGGGAAGGGGTCCTCAAAAACATGTGTATTACAGCATCATCTACCAACTGCTGATCAAGCAATCCTGGGAGACAGTGAAAAAGACAATCATATTCTGCATCTGTAAAGTAGCAAGCAAGTTGGGGGTAGTCAGAATAGAATATGCCCTGGATAATATGCGTTGTAATACCCAAAATTAATGAATTGGATATTCCAAAAACACAGGAATAAAGGAGGGTGAGTGAATGTCAAATAAAGATGAAAAGAAATTTCTTAAAATTTGAAATATTTTGTACTGTAATAACAATGTATAAACTTCAGACTTTCCTCCCAGTTACTTGATATAAAATTCCAGAATGGGTAAATTAGAAAGAACTCTAAGAACTCTTTTATCAAAAATATTAAGAACTTGGTATTAAGATGGGGCCTTTGCACAACTAGATTTCATACTGTTTTTCTGCTTAGGTGAAATATGGATAATAATTTTCACAGTGTTAACTTACACTTCCACATACAAATTGCCATAAACAAAGTGAATATCCACAATAAATTACACCTGCTCCACTTGGCATTTTGCCTTTTAAGAGGAGAAAAGTGTTTCTCTCTGCTAGATAGATTGCTTTGAACAATGAGCCGTTGAAACGGATCATGTTTTCAGGTCGAGTTTTCTCAGGTGGACAAGAACAAAGAGAGTGATATTTCTGACTTCAAAGCATGAATTCTGCAAACACTGCAAGGTGTAGGTGGCTATGGGGTATAATACTAAAAATACCCCAATACTACATCTGGCATCTTGTGATCCATTTCACAGCAGTAATTCCAGTGTTGTTTTCTTCCTATGTAAATTAATGTCCATACATCAACAGTGTGGTAGTGAATGGAGTTTGATTACTCCATTGTTCTAGGTTGAAATATAGCTCTGAAACATATCCTTTTGTTATAAAATCCAGAAATGTAAACCTGTATCACCATACTTGCAGGTGTTGAGACAAATTGGGAATTCGCTGCCCTGAATAGGTCACAGACTAGGCAGAGGCTAGGACAAAACAGCTGAGAACATGTTGCACACAAGAAGTAGAAGATTGTACTGAACTCCAAAATAATTTGTCTTGACATGTCTGAAGTCACATGAGGGTTTTTTTCCTGTCTTTCAGACTGGAAATACCATTTTAACATAGTTAGTACAGATCACCTGAATTTAACCCAAAATAAAAAAAATTCCTGGCAGTGGCAGAGCAGAAGATTTCTTACAATTCCAGAAGACAAGAAAAAAGAAAGAAAAAAAGATCAGAAACAATGTGAAAAACTTCCTAAAGTCTTTCCTTTGGTTTTTTTACTTGCTATGAAACTCATTAAGTATAATTCTTGACTTAAGTTTATTTCAAATAGTTTTTAGAAGTTCAGTTTAATCACTAGTTTATGATAATATTTGTGATAATAAAGCCCCAACCAAAAGCTCATGGGCATGTGGTAGTTTTTCTCCTCTAATTTCTTTCTGAACTTTCATTAAACTATTTCTTTTCTATCTGTGAAGAAAGTATCTGTGAATTATGATGACATCTCTTGGCAAGTGCTGTTTTCAGAATCATGTAGCTGTCAAAATATGCGATGAAGTCAAATGGCCTCAAGGGAGGAAAATGTCATTCATTTGTCATCATGACAAGTGATATACCTCTGTGAGATAGTCTGGCATATTAAAGTTTATCCCAAGAATCAAGAAACTTACTTTAATGATTGAACTCCCCCACTTCACAGCCTACCAGCTGTGTCCTTCTTCCTCCCTTTCTTCCTCGCTCTGCACTCCACCCTAGACAATTTTGCTGGTTCTTCAATGTGAAGTTTCCACCTCAGACCCTTCCAGACAGCCAAACACACTTCCGTTTCCTTGAGGTGAGCCCGTCCGGGGCTGCATAATCATCTGCACCTTCCAAAACATTTTCCTTTTTTTTTGGCTGGAAACACCCAAAGTGCAAGCCCTGACCTTGTTATTCCACCTGCAATTGATGGTAAGGTTTCTGCATAATGCCCTTGAAATATTTTTAAGTTACTATTTAAGAACTACAGGCTTGTCTTTTTCCTTACCAGGCAAGCCAATCTCCCTTACCCTCTTTCTTGGGTCATACTCTAGGCTCCTGATCACTTTGATAACATTAAATGCTTCAGGACTGAGATCTCTGATGCAGAACTGCAAGACTAAGCAGTTTTGAGAATTTTATCCTCAAACCTGCTGCTGGTAGTTGTTTTGTGTTGGTTGTTCGGTTTTGTTTGATGAGTGGAAGACAGAAAAGGAGATGCTAAGTCTGGGATGCAGATATAGAAAATTGGTATCTCTGCTATACAGGGACAAAAGATGATTGTAGGAACAGAGGTGAAGAAGTGATGTGCTCCTTAGTGAAATGTCTGTTTGTTGTGCTTGCAGTTAAGGTAGGTGGAAATGTTAGTTTTACTTGAAACTCCTTGCTGTCTGCCAGCGTTTCCCAGTGGAACTGTGTTTTGGTTCAGAGATGTTGCAGGAATTTTAAGGGATTGCTAACAGCAGCTGTGTGTATGGGAATGCTCTCTTTCTTTGCTGCCTGTAGTATTCCCTGCTGATGTGCTTTGATCTGGGTCTCACCTCCTTTCACATTGAAGCTGTAGTTTGGAAAGGAAATAAAGTTTAAAAATTTCCCATTGAAATATTTCTCTGTGTTCTTGCATATCGAGTAGATGACAGCAATAAATAACAGCATCCTTGTCATGTCTAGAACATCACTGACATTCTTGCTTGTGTATCAAAGGAGGAACAGAAGCTCATCATCCCCATGCTCCGCTAATCTGAGCAACCAGTCTGTGTGCCTCAGGCCACCAAACAGTAGCATCCTGATGCTGCTGCTGAGATCAAGAGTCTAAGTTCAGACTCCAGAGATACTGTAATGTAAAATTAAATTTATAACAGCAAACAACCAGGAGAAATGGAAGGAATCTGTGGGCATATAGGTTGTTTGTAGTACAGCTAACATATAGAGACAGTGTTCTAAGTACTCTTCTGCACTTTCTTCCCGATTAAGTTCCTTAATATAAATTTGGGTTGTATTCAGTGCTTAACACAACCACATAGAGTTTAACAGGATTAAACCAGAAAGTTTTTCCTAGAGAAGGGGGTAATTGGCAAAAAATGTGTTCATGCAACTTTATAGTTTACTGCCTGCAAAATGCCTTTAGTTCTTCCAGTGGTACCTGTATCAGAGCAATATATTGTCATTTACTGCACTCTGGGGAACACTGTCATTCAGACAAAAGCTGAGCAATACCTGCCAGAATATCACAGCTTACAGCACCTGCTATTTTTGTTCCTATCTCCAGTGGCACTTGCATGGTCACATCTATGCTCAGTTTTTCTCTTATCCACCACTTTGGCAGCTGAACAAGAAATCTGAAGTAAAATTGAATGATGCATCTAAGTAATGGGTCTTTCTTCCACAGTTACTTAGTAGGTGTTAAGTGCTGCAGTTGCATGGGTTCAGCAACCTGTTCAAGACTACATGGGTCTGGATATGTTTCTGTGCTTAAATGTGCCTGAGCCACCAGAATTTTTCACTAAAGGTAGGCGTATGTGCGAGCAATTGCAACAAGGAAAGGAAGGCTGTAAATCTGCACTTTGGCACATGGAAAGATAAATTGCCTTTTGCAGCTCTTTCTATTGCCACATCCTCGATTTCATATAAAGCCTGCTTGGAATATCCTGGTATCAGAAATTTGCTTGCATGGGGGACTTTCTGTCTGGGTGCAAAGAGCTGGACCAAGTGCAACCCTTGGAGATCTGGCAAGGCAGAGGCAGCTTCATCCATATGGATCTTTCTTATATGAAACCTTGGAACCGTTACTCAAAAAAAAGTATGTGCTGATCCACCTGCAAAGCACCAGGTCAGTTGGTGGCAATCTCAGCCTTCATGAGTGCTGGCTACAAATTCTGGCTAGGTGTGGAGAGTGCTCACTCCTGTGAGAAGGCTTGTGTTGCAATGAAAACTCCACAAAGCCATGCTTGTGGCCAGCAAGCACTGGAGGAGTTCAGAGGCAGAGCCTTGACTTGCTGCACTTGCATACTGTGGCAGGCAACAGTTTTGAAGAGAGAAAAAGTGGTGGCTGTGAGAGGGAGAAAAGGTGGGAGAGGGAATCATCTCCAGCTGAGGCATGAAATATGGCATGGGTGGGGAGCAGCTGCAGAAAAGCAGAATAGGCAAGTTTCATGGGGTACTCTGCCTGAGAATTTAGTGCCCACAGCAAAGAGGTGACAAACTTGGCTTTTGGATCTCTTTAACATGAAAGTATGCAGAACAGGGGCTGTTTGTGGGAACAGAGTTGACAGAGCAAGTGTTTAGGACAAGGGTTTGACTTAGTCCTACAACTGAGAAGAAGTTGTAATACCTACAACTAAGGTATTATCTACCTTTACTATGGAAAATAAAAATCTGCAGAAGGAGAATATGGAAACTGATGCATGCAGGTTATCAATCTGAGGGGTGAATGATAAAGGCAAATGTAGTGGGGAAGTTAACATATTTGAGGCCTGTGATACAGCCTATTGCCCTTGGCAGAGGGTGTTGGGACTGGATGCTCTTTACAGTCCATTCCAACCCCTTAACATTCTATGATTTTAAGATTTTAGTAGTCTGTCAGAGGCACTGAATCAGGCATCCCCAAGGCAGGGATACCTTGGAGTGCAGAGCAAATACAGTGGTGGGAGGAGGTTCTGTGAAGGGCTTGCTTCAGCCTGTTGAGTCCCACAGGGTGCCATGCCAGCTGTAGGAAATTTTCTACTGACATAGGCTATGGAAAAAATAATGAGTGTTTGCAAAAGCTATGAGGTGGCCTGGGGCACTACACTGTACCCAAAACTGTCTGCACTCTATCCTCTCCTCCCCCTCAAAATGGGATTTATTACAAGATTGCTGTTGTCCTTTTATGCTGTAGGAATCTTACCTTTAACAGATTAGTAACGTTGTGTACAAAGAGACAAAGCACACTCAGGAAAAAAAGTATAGAGTGATGTCTGTCCAAGTATTACAGCTGTAAAGCTCAAAGTGATTTCACAGGTTTATGCTGAAGATGTATATGTTTAGAGTTTTACTAGTTTTTATTAGTTTGTTAGCTACAGTTTTCATATTCAGAGATAGGAAAAACCCAAAACCCTCTGTGTTCCTGCACAACTCTTCTGCAAGGACTATGTAAGGCTTTCAGGCATAGATGCTGAAAGCACTGTCTCAGGTACTGGGTATCCCCTTGATACTTTGAAAGGAATGATATTTTAGTACTCAGCACTCATCCTTACCACATCCACAGAAAAATAGGATATCCCTATAAGATACCTCTGCTTGAGCACCTCAAACCATCCTGGTTTCAAATGCAACCCATAGGCTCTGGGAAACATGCACACAATGGCTTCTCAGTGTCCAGCTTACTGATTAATCCTGTGAGCCTGGCAGGACATCCAAGGCTGACAGCTTGGAGAGCACTGTGTGCATTTCTGGGCACGGAGGCAGGCCACGTGCAGTACCTCTGCAGCTGAGGTGACCTTGGCCATAGAGTCTTGGGTCTGCTTGGGTCTGCACCTTGGGGCGACAGCCTTCCTAACATGGCAGCAAGTGGCTCAGCATGGGCTGCTAACCTTGCTGCTCAGCCAGCACCAAGAGGCAGTTTATTATAGTGAGTCCTCATCAGTCTGTGCCGTTCCACAACACAAATACTCCCCTGGTTGCATTTAGAGCAGTATTTTGAGTAGCAGAAAAATTTTCTGCAGGAGCAAATGGCCCGAAAATGTTCTAGGAATACTTAGAAGAATTGGCCTACTATTTTAGCTACAGTACATGTAAAGTCCTTGTTTTCTGGATTTACTTTTTAACTGAAACAAGTGGAGTGTGGACCAAAAACGGAAGCCAGCAGATTGCCTTGTTACGGAATGCTTTGTTTCTCCAAGCAGAACTGCCTCATGTAGACCACTTACTGCTGCTGATAGGTGGCATTGCTGTTGCATTTCTGAACTGTAATGCTGTTCTTTGGCCAAGGCTATTCATCCTCCTTTTTTTCCCTAGTGCACCCATCTCTCCATCTTTCCCTTAGTCAGAAGAACTGATATTTTTGAGGTATGCCACTCCCTATCTTTGTTGTCGTCTTTTCCACAGCAAGCTTACAGTTTCACAAACTTTTCCAGGTAATACTGAAGCTGTCAAGAGCAGTATAAACTACTCCTACCCACATCGTCAGGTGAATTAGGAGAGGATAGGGAAGGTGCCTCTTTTCTTTTCAGTCACTAGAGTAAAATCTCTCTTATGAAAGGAGTTCGGGACCCTGTACTGTTTTGGTCCTATCCATCACAAATGGCAAACTTTAGCTACAGGGGATATCTGCTTTCAGAAGTTGTTATACGCTAAAAGTAAGTAAACTTCAGTGAAGTAAACTTCACTGGAGAGGAGTATTTTACATCAGCAATTAAGTCTGCCATTCTTGAATTTCTCACTTGAAAAGCCTGTCATCCCAAATAGCTGGTGTAATTGCCAGTTTATAGTACTGTCATGGACTAGAGCAAATTCAGTGATAGCACTGAGCAGTCTGAGCTTTTTCAGCATGAGAAGATCTATCCATTTCATTTCCTCCAAAACCCCACAATAAATTCCTTTTGTTTACTGATGTTTCGGACAGTTGAAAGACAGTAAAAGATTTTATGTTGAACCGCAGCCTAGATAAGTATGGACTGCATATGAATTGTCAAATCATGGCTATTTGTCGAAGGAAAGGCTTGAAATGCGTAACATCTGTGCTGTACTTAGTAACAATGTGTGTGAAATAATTTTTATTAGATAGACTGACATTCATACTTTCCAAAGCATTTGGTAATTAGAAGTGAGTGATATTTCCAATGTGCTGGTTAATGATGGCTGTCATCCAAACATGATACTTCTGGACATTGACAGATTCATTTGCTAGCAGCACGAATACTGGCTTTTGAGATGTAAATGTGTTTTCATGTGGCTTCCTCTTCCCCCTTCTCTTGAGAGTCACTTGTAGTAATTAAACACTCAGATCCTCCTTGAAATAAATGAAACCCAGGGAATTTACTCCCTTGGGTGCAGTATTTGAGGTGCATAGGCTTGCTAGCTGCAGGGCTTTGTTGGTACTGCTGATGCTGTCCCACTCCATCCGCTGTTTCATGTCAGGTGTAGCCTGTTGCTGGGAAGGTGCTTTTCCCTATTTCACTATTCCTCCCACAGAAAATGGGTCAGGACCACCGCTGAACCCCTGCTCTACAAGTGACAATGGACTTTTTACTTTTGCACATGGAGCACTGTGAGGAAACAGAAACAGCCAGATGTGAGGTGATCCCACTGTCCCTTGACATCCTTACATTGCAGCAGAGTGACTTGGGTAGACAAGTACCTGAATTTGGCTGTGTATAAGTATGAAGTCAGTGATGGTGATGACCTTTGTACTCAGCAAACCAGCCAGTTAATTTTACAGGTCCCTTTATACCTTAGTTTCTAAACTGGTGGTGTTCTCAGTTTGAAACCTGAAGGATTGGGAATGGATTTAGGTACAGGAAATCTTACTTATCATGCACAATACATTGAAGTTCTGCAGTTCTTCCTCTCAGGAGGATCAAAGCCTATTTCCTAGATAAAAGCAATTCTCTCAAGTGTAAGAGGTGGGAAATTGCAGAAAAAAGTGATCATCTACATAATAACTGTGCAAAAATGTGTTCACTGTAGTAAAAAAATCCCTCACTCCACTCAAAAGACTCAAAATTCCTGAGAGGAGCGTGGTATACTAAGCACATGGTACTCGGAAAATGTCAATGAGCAAAGTTGGCTGTGTGTTACAAATGAAGCAGTAATTAGGAGTACATATTCCACACTTCATGGCCCTTCCACGTCCTTGATTTTCACTGTCTATGTGTGTAGTCGCCAGTCTTAAATTTAATAATATACTTCCATCAGAGCCAAACTTGGCTGGTAAAGAAATTCAAAATAGAAAAAAAAAACCCCTATTGTGAAAGGGGATAAAATCTTCAAAGGCAGCATCAGTGCATAGTGATTCTGAGCTAGAAATACAGCAAGGGTTAAGTATTTGCTTGTGGACTGCCTTTGGTTTCATCAGTTAGGGTTTATATACTTAAACTTACAGGTCTTCAGTGTCTGTGTGAGACCATTGTTCAAAACTTTTGAAATCCATGGCACAAGCAAGGTGGGATGCCTCTCCTTCTCTGGTTCAGTCCCTTGAATATTTCAGTGTGTATTGTTCTGCAAAGAAAAGTGACATCATCGCTACCAGTTTAATAAAAATGAACCGAGATTGGAAAATTCTACGTGCTTACCTGCAGGTATAGACCTGATTTCACACATACCTGTTGGATATTAACTAACCACAGGAGTCCTTCTGAGGATGGCACTGTCTTCAGAAAACTTTACAGTCCTTTGAGTTACAAATCTAAACACTTTTTTTCACAGCTTGCCAAGAATAAGCCACTCCTAGAGTCTTCAGTATCTTTGTGTGTTTAGTGTCCATCACCACCTAAGAGTATTCTCATGGCCTTGTTTGGTCTCTCAGGCAATCCAGGGAGGAAACATTTTAGTAATCTGGAGAATCACTGTGCTTTGGATGCCGAATAAGCTTGGAGAGTGGACAGTTTGTATTGCTTCTCTTTCTGTTTTACTGTTTTCTAAGGTCAGAGACATACAGAGTTCCCAAGCTGAGTTTCAGCAGAGTACGCAGCACCAGTGTTGTGGTAAAATTCCAGGCTATGGGAATGCTGCAGTGCTGGGGTGCAACTCTTCATGTGGCCCCAGAGGAAACTGTTCCTGCAGATGCCAGGCCTCAGATGTGAGAGTTATGGCCCTCTTCCTCTTTAGGCATGGAAAGAAGGATATGAATTTTCAAATTTCTTAGTGCAATTCTAAAGGACCCTCTGGGAGTGTCAAATAAAGCTGCCAGGTGGTGAGTACTCTGTTAAAGTTAGTCTCACATGCAGCAGTATGAAGGATCACCCCACATGAGGGCAGAACACATTCTCATTAGTGCAGTGGATGGTGTGTCTTGCAAGGCAGCATGGGTTGGACAGGCTTTTAGAGGAGCCTCTGGTCTGCATTCCCATGTATTGCTCTGAGAATAACATTTACTGTGCAACTCAGAACAACCCAGAAATTACTTACTTCTGAGAAACTGGGCTGGAAAATGAACTAGGACAATCTTGTTAACTCTTCCAGCTAGCATCGTGCATCTGCAATGCAGAGTGAAAGCGAGTTATGTCTTTCTGACATTTTAAAATTTTTCTTCTTGCAAGTGTATCATTTATCCCAGGATAAGAGTTTTAGGCATTTTAGATTACAAGAATGTGCCTGACCATTGTGGGACCCCTTGCTAACATCTGGTACAAATGTTGTTTTATTGACAGAGGTATTGAATCAGTGAGTGTACAATGCTATATTTCTAGTTAAGAAGCTAGTGCAAATAACTTATCACATAGAAAATTTGCACAGGAATATCTGCCACTGGGGTGAACATTAATTTCACTATAAAGGGTGTTTGGCTGAGTGAGAGCCCAAAACAGGCTAAGCCCATGCCTGTGAAGCACCTTGGAGAAGACTGGGCAGATTGGAAGGGGAAAGGACTGTACTAAGCGGAGGAGATCTGGAAGTGCGCTGGACCCTCATCAGCTCTTTTACGGACAGTCAGCAGAAGCCTCCTGCCTTGGAGAAAATGCCTTAGCAAGGATAACATGTTTGTCTGGAGAAGAGGGGTGAAAGAGCCTGCTGCTGCCTCAGAGAGGGACCAGATGAAAGGGAGAGTGGACAGAACGGGTGATAAGTTTGGGAGGGCTAGCCTCTGGCACTCCTGGGGCATGTTCTTCTGTGAGTGAAGTGCAGTAGTAAAGTCCAGTGCAAAACCAGTGCAGCTGCCAAGTCCCAGCTGGAAGAGCATGAGGCACACTCTTTCCCAGATAAAAGTACTCTCAGAGTTTGCTTGGAGGTGTCTGCATAGCCTTCCATCATTGTTGCCTCTGAAGAAGCAGGCTTTGGAATGCAGACATCTCTGTACTGCTAAAATATGCCCATACTCAGAGGTCATTGTGTGTTGGAGGGGATCTAACTTCCAGCCTGAGAATAAAGAGTAGCTTGGGTGCATGGCAAAACCAAGGTTGTGCCTTGACCTCACAGCACATTCCCTCACTTGTACAGATTACTCTTCCAGTCAGTCAGTAGTAACTTGAAAGCCTCCAAAACAAGAAAAGTTGGCTAGTGACTGGAAGAATTCCTGCAAACTGGTGTCAGTGTGTTTAACTCTCATCCCCACTGTTCAGCTGGGAGCCTCAGTCATGGTCCCAAAGTAAAACAAGGAGCATGATTCTTACTCTGAAGGCTAATAATTACATGCTTCTGAAGTCAATGTTCTTTTACTTCACCTGGGTCACAATGCAACTGTTTGAGTTTTGTCAGGTGGAAGCACATGAGAATGAGAAATGAGAAAAATTAAAAGTGGACCATTGCCTCTTTTTCAAGCTTTAGATTAACTCTTAGTCTTAAACCCATATTTTTCAGTATTTGGCCTTGTGTTTTTGTTTGGTTTGTTTTTAAACTAGTTCCCATATGCTCTAAATATTGCAAAGGGGTGTTTGTAGTGTAGGAGGTAGTTTTCTGTTACTGGAAACTTCAGGGATAATCTCTGTGAGGCCAATATTGTTACAAATTCAAGGGAGTCAGCAAACAGGAATGTCATCTGGCCAGTCATTTTCAAATACTGAAAAATTCATATAGTTTTATCACTGCATCGTATCTTGCCCTCTGCATCCTTTCTGAGACCTATCAGATGGAACAGGTATTATTTATGCATTTATTTTACTTTTACAGTGCATGCTTTTATCATCACTTTTTTCAGGTTAGCCCTACTGTATGTCACCTGAGCAACAAGAAGGGATAGTTCTAATTTTGTCCTCTTGGAGGCTACCTCACTCTATCAAGCTGCATTAGACTCATATTGATGTGAACTTCAGAAAGAAAAATATGGTCATATGTAGAGGGCCCATGTGAGATCTGGTATATGTTGTGCCAGACACAGTACGCAGTGAGGAACCATTGCATATGCAAGGATTATGAGGAGGGAAGGGATGATTGCATGTAATGGGCAGAAATAGCATGGAGGTCTTTTCTTTCCAAATGTGTGCTCTGACTGCTTCCCCCCACTGTTGTCCCGTGGAGTTCAGCTTGGTGTCCAGCTGGACTGTTGAAGTCTACTAGAGGCTTAGAACAAGGAGGAGCAAGTGAAATTCCTAAGGTTACTTACATTCCTGTTCCGCACTCTTCAAGAGAAAGAGAGTAATATAATTTGATAATCAGCATGGTCAATCAATAAAGAGAGTGGTTACAAAGAGAGAATGAGAACTCATTCTAATGGCTCAGTGGAAACAGAGTATGTGCAGTGAACCAACAATGAAGAAATCAGGCATTTTGAAATCTCAGAGAGGATATAGCTCATTAGGGCTTTTTATTGCAGTATATTGTGGCACAGCTCCTTAGTGCATACAGAGAAAGGAAATCCGAAGAGGTGGGGTTTTTTTTTCATGGGCATTTCAACAGAATTTAAATAACTGAACATGCTGTAATCTGACAGGCTGTACCTGCAGGCTGGACAGGAACTGCGTTCAGAGCTGCTAAGAGAAAATCGTCCAACCTCACTCCTTCCTAGTTTGAGCTCTGGTTCCTGTGAAAAGTGGGGCATACCATAAGATGTACCCTTGTTTCTAAGTCAAGCAGCCACATTTTAGGTAGAGAGGTACACAGTCTTGTGCTTATAAAGGGTGTTGCATCTGACTGCATTTGCAAGTATTGTGTTTGTGAAAGAATTACATACAATATATGAAAGCAAATCCAAATAGTAATACAGTAACAGGTTTGACAGTGTGAGGAAAATGTATTCCTGTTCCAACGGCACCCCGGTGTGATTAAGTTGCATCCATTTTAAACATTCATACAGCAGGGATCCTGATTCCACCCTTCTGCTTTGGGGGAAGAGATTTTCAAAGGACTCATCACCTCCACAGTTTCATTGAGAAAGAGGTGCTGACAGAATGAGAACTGTCTTACAATTCATGAAGAAACTATTTCTGCTTCCCCTTTGCTAGCAGTGCTTCTGCAGGCTTAAACGAGCAGCACTACCAACACACTTGCTCTTCAAAAATACATGAAAATGAGTGAAGTAGCAGCTTTTAAGTCATCTTCTGGCTGCTCCAAACTCTCCCATTTGCTTTTCAACATCTCTTTTTCTATGGCTATGGGAATATTTGCTAGTCTTCCTTATATAAAATACAATCATAGCTGTCACTACTGACACAAGCACAGGAGTTCCCCAAATTTGGTCTTCAGTGTTTAATATTGGCTCACGTGGAAAAAAAATAATTAAAAATCATGTTTCATTACGATGATGATGATGTACAGTGATGTTTGGCATTATGGGGTTTTTTGTTGTATAGTGTTTAAAATGTTGTTAGTTTTTTTTCTATTTTTAGTATTGTGGGTACTTATACATCAAATAATAGACTGATGACTGTGCAGAGATTGCCAGAGCGAGGGAAATGTTTAGCAACAGTAAGTATTATAGCAAGCATTTCTTTATAGGCAGAAGAAGAAGCATTCAGCATTGAACTGATACAAATCTGATGGCAACAAATACCTAGTCATGACAACAATATAGCATGAGTGCTGAGGGGTGTCCTCTCATAATTCATCTTATCATGAATGAATTCGCTGCAGGTCTTGCCACAGCTGTTGTGGCTTCTTGTTGTTTCACCCATTATCTCTGGAAAGGTCCTCAGCTCTTCTGAGATATGTGGTGGGGGAGGACTTCTCACCAGACATAAAGGAACAAGTGGAAGCATCAAACCCATTTTCAGTAGTTCATGTGTTGCTCCTGCCTGTCCCAGATCAGCAAAACACTGAAGAACAGTGATTACTTTTCTTAAGGTCCTGCTTTACTTCCTGTAAGCATAGGAAACACTTAATACAAGTAAAGTTA
Source organism: Callaeas wilsoni (assembly GCA_013398955.1). Taxonomy (NCBI): domain Eukaryota; kingdom Metazoa; phylum Chordata; class Aves; order Passeriformes; family Callaeidae; genus Callaeas; species Callaeas wilsoni. Next base: position 68,767 of record VWPU01007031.1, read on the forward strand.
TTCATATAGGTTTTTCTGTACAGGTTTATCTTTTGGCATACTGTCCAAAAACCAGATACACTGTGATTGTGTGCCTGTTAGTCACCTTCTGCTATTATGGTCTTTTCCAGCATGTGGTGCCACACTTGCTGATGCAGGCAAGGAGACAGGATACATAGGAATGTGACATAAGCTAAAGCTCATGGAGGGCCAGCTGGAGATGAATACAACTGGAAAAAAAATAAATTATTTAACAGGGTAGAGAGACTGAATCTGTAGCCAATCCCATGTGACGTGAGTCAGATGCCAAAACTCTGGCCTTGTTAGAACTGCTCCAGTGCTATTGTGAAGGGCACAGGCCAGTGAATTGTAGCTCGTGTCCTGCTGGTGGAATAATTAGGAAAGCATAAAGCACTATGCAAGTAGCACATTCTTTTCAGGAGGGGACACAAAGCCCTGCCCTTCTGTGCATGTGAACTCAGTCTTGTTTCTGATGGTTGGCTGCATGCCAGCATGGTGCCAGCGGTGCTAGGCCAGAAACTGCAGCCAGGTAATACCTGGCACTTCTACCAGCACTGGTACCTAGCAAAAACACAAGCAGATAATCTCCTGAAGCTGTGACAGAATGCTCCTGTCAGACCAAGCTGTATATAGGATCAGGCACAACTGACCTTGGATGAAAAGCCAGCTGTAGAAATTCCCATGAGGCTGTCTTAATCCTATGCTAAATTGGTGTAGCTTTCAAAAGGCGATGTTTTAATGACACAGAAATGGAGAAAGTGGGAAAGCAGGTACACTGGTGATGTGGTGGGTTGCCCGTGTTCCCTGTACCCAACCCTTGCTCTGGTACATAGGGTAGGTGGGAATGGTACATGGGAATATGTTTTGGGGCAGCTTTGGCAAACCCTGCAGCAGCATCTACTGCAACTTCCTTATGCTTCTAAGACCTGAGGGAAGGCAAGGCGTTTTGTGTTGTTCTCAATAATGCCATTTTCTTCCAGGCACCTCATAGCTACCAGTTGCCAAAGCATCCTTAACATTATTTCCAGAGGTGTGAATGAATGGTGAACAAGGCGCACCTCTTACAGTGAGTGAGACTGGAGTTGAAGAAAGCAGTAGCTAACAACCTGTCGCAGACAACTGAGCACTAGAAGCCTTTTTTTCTGCCAAGTTTTCAAGGTGTTGCCTTATTTCCTTGCTCCCTGTTATTCCTGTTTAATCTCTGGAGCATGAGATGCAGCATTAGGAGTGCTTAGAGGAGCAATTCTTGTGTGTGAAAAAAAAAAAGAGGACATGAAGACGAGTGAAACTTTTGTAGCATCTTACTTAGCAAAAGGGTGAGGAGGGGCCAAAGTTTGCTCATTTCTCTTTTCCTGGAATCACCCAGATGCCAGTGGTAAAGATGGAAAAGTGTGTTGAAGTGTGTTGTGCTGAAGCCAAGGCTCTCTGAGCTAGAGACACTCATCTTGACATTTTCCCCTCCCTTTTCTTGCCTTTCGTCGACTGCTTGTCTTTCTGCAGCTGAGTCATGGAATATCTCGAGGCAAAATGCAGTGGTCGTAGGGTCCAGTGTGAAAGAATTGAAGTTCTAGAATAGGCTCCAGATGTCTAAAGACATCTGTTTTCTCTTGATTTGTTCTTCATTTGTATTTCAGTTTCTTCATGTATGTTTTTCATCCAAGATATACTGGGAAAGACAAAGGATAGAGGAAGTTATCTCTGGAGTTTAGCCTTGTCTCATATATTGTCTCTCCTTGTGATGTCTCTAACACCTATACTAGTCAGCAAACAAGAGAGTTCCCAGGACTAAATCATGTCATCTTCGTCAGATCCCTCTTGTCTTCAGATGTCCTTGAATTAATTATGTGGCCTGGAGTAGACTTACGGGCCTGGGGCAGTTAGGAAAGTGTCCAACACGTGGTGGGAATGAGCACCGTTATAATGTGTGTGTGTGTGTGGATGTACATACGGATATATGCATAAAACTTTAACCTGACCTCTTAGGTATTCTGTTAGGTTGGTAATGCCTTAGTAATGATACAGCAGTCCCTATCACCCTTTCTCGTAAGCCATTGCTGTCGCTTGTTTTTACATTTTAATAATATTATAGAAGTGATGGAAGGAATTTTTGAGACTCCTTCTTATGAAGGATCTGTATCTGCACATAAATAAATGCATGCATCTGACTTGATGCTGTTTTCTTCATATTAGTTGCCCTGGAATCTTCCAAGATAGTGGCTTTGTAGTGCTTGTTTTTCTCACATCTTTTTGTTAAGAGAAGGGAATTAAGTAGGCTGTAGGACATCCCTCCTGGGTGTCTCGTCTGTGGTTTTTTCCATGTTTATGTGCCCAGGTCTATATTTTGTTGCTTCTTTGCACTGTGTAAAAGCCATTTTACCTCTCCATTCCACTGCATTTGTATCTGTCTTACAGAAACCGAATGCACTAACTCCTTACCTCATTCATGGTGACTAACTTATTTAGTTCCATTTGCAACTGCAGATTTTGATGCCAAATATAGCTATTTCAGGCTTTTATAGCATTGGCAAAGTGCTGACTTAGAAAAACAAAGTGAAGCTAGTTTTGAAAGGCCCAGGGATGATTTAAGTATGTTGGTCACATGGAGATAAAATTACAGATTTCATCTTTATCCTTTTGCTTGTGGAGATTAGCCACAAGCTGAAACTGAAGGTGGTAGAGGGACAACAGATTAGGAAATAACCATGCTTAGTGATGTAAAATCTGCTGTCTGCAAGGAGCAGCCTGCAAGCCCCAACTGCTGCTCAGGGACTTCCCAGTGGTGCATGATGGGAATAAAATCCATGCATGTTTCATCTTGAGAAAATTTCTTCGCTTCTGCTTCTTGGCAGCATCTTAAATGGGTTCTATAATGAGTTCTTTAAAGTAATGCAGTTGTTAACTGTGCCGAAATTTCAGTGCAGTGACCCCAGTGAATTATCAGAGGTAGGTGTAATTATTTGTAAAGTAATTCAGGCCTGGATTATGAAATATTTGCTCATGTCATTCTCTTGAAAAGAGAGGGCGTGCAGTTAGAATGGTATTGACCTTTTCTAGGCAGCTCTTAGATGTGCCAAGTAGGCGGAGGAAATGTGGAGGTGCTGATGTTGCCACCATGAACATGGAAGGGTAATGCCACAGAAGCTGAGGATTTCGGGAGAGAGGAGGCATGCACCTACGCACTGCAGAGCAGAGTAGTGAGTAGTTGGCAGGAGGCAGAAATCATATCCATTTTGTTTTTTTGCTTGTGGAAGTGAGTGACACTCCTGTGCAATAAAAGATGAGCAGCTGGTCTCTGGTTGTTTTCTAGCTCACTAGCTGTGTAATGCAGGGGAGAAAGCCTATGGGAAAAGTAGGCATAGTCACCAAATGAGGGTGGAGGAGCTTACCCAGAAGAAGAGGCAGGGCAATGGGAACTGTGAAACCTGTTGAGCCCTCGTGGCAGAAGTCTGGGCATTAGTCTTTCTTGGAGGCCATGCCATAGGACAATTTCTGTTTCTTGCACACCTTAGCTCTGCATTAAATGCTGCCTCTTCAAGCATTAATGTAAAGGGAGAATGGATCCTCATCACCCCACTCCTTCAAATGTCATTGGTTTGCTACATTTTGGCAGCAGCTCAGTCTCCTTTTTTTTCATTTTTGGCACTGGAGTTAGTACAGAGAATGTGCTGTAAAATTGAGTGGTTTGGTGTAGGTTGTGGGAGAGCAGGAGTTCTGCTGTTGCTTGGCCGTGGTGTGTGTCAAATATACACAGACAAGGTGCTGAAAGTTTGAAAAGTCATTTATCTTTTTATCGAAAGGTCACTTCTAACTCATCTGAAAGACCTGTAATGGTGGGCCTGCCTTCCCATGGTGCCCCCAGGAAACCCTTGCATTGTATGACCTTTCTGCTGCTTGAGGCTGCAACTGCATGTCCCATCTGCTACAGGTGCAGAGACAGAGTGCTCCATTCCTCTTCACAACAAGGTCTTGGAAACTGCAGTATCTTTTCATATCTTTCCCCTTCTAAAGAATGTCATTTCACTTGCAGATCAGTCTTACAGTTATTTCTGACCTCAATATATTTTTGTTATTTGGCTTTGGACTTTTTCTGGTTGGCCCATCAGTTCTTCCCAACATGGGCTCCAAGATGCTTGCTCAAGTCTACAAAGTGAAAAGTAGTTGATACTGAACTCTAGGAATGCAATGTCACTAAACAATCGTGAAATCACTTCACAGCAGATTGTTTTTAAAAGCCATAAAATCAGCTAACATCTTTATCTGAAAACAAATTTAATGTATTCTCCACCATTTGGAAACCAATTTTAATCTATTCCCCACTCTGCTATATATACTAAGGAAGCAATTTCTTCATTCAGCTACTGCCACAGTCTGAGACTTCTCCCTGACTGCTTTTTCAGAATGCTCTATGCAGCCTAGAAGCCTATTAAGTTTGAAGTGCTATTACACAATGTAACACGCTGTATTACAGACTTAACTGGTCATCACCTTCAAGAACTTAAATGGCATCGTAAAGATTGCACTGTGCAACCTGGCAGGTTGTTCTGTGGAAATACTCCCTACCTGTTTGTCACAGGTTTTTGCTTTTGTGTTTTGGTTTGGGACTTTTTGGTTTTGCTTTTATTTGTTTTTTGGGAGGGGAGTGCTAGGGGTTTTTTGTTGATTTATTTTTTTTCTTTAGCATAGCAAATCTGCGGCAGCTGTCAGTACTGCAGTGTTTTTTGCACTTCTCTTTTTCCCAAGGGAAATCTTAGGAAGCATGGGCCTGCAGCTATGCTTTTTGTTTCTCAGACCCTGTTTGCTTGGTGAAGGGAGAGAAGATGGAGAAAGTAGGACTAAAATAGGCTTTGAATTTAAAACATTTTATTTCTATGCAATTAACAAATAGTTGATTCTTTATTCAGACTTGTTTTAATCTGGCTGACTCACCTTTGATTCCGATACGTAGTGAACAGCAAAGCTAGTGCAGAATAGCTGTGCTAGAAAACGTTCACAGATGGACAAATCCTGGAGTGTATGATCCATCCCATCCTCAGAAGGCTATTTTCACTGACAACTCTGTCCTGTGAAATCACACCCTGTCTCTTGGTTTGGCAGGCATTTTTATTCAGGCTTGCTTAGAAGTTTGCATGTTCTGATATGAGAGGAGCAATTCCCTCTGTATTTCTATTTTGAAACGTTCCAGCGTTTACAGTTTGTGACATGAAATCTGTTTATGTGATTTGGTGATGGTTTTTAAAAATATCAATAACATCTTTGAAGAAATAGAAGAGCCCCCAGGTTTTAGTCTGGGTCCTTTTTTTTTTTACCTCTGGACCTGTTTTACTTTTATTTTACTGTTTTACCTTCCTGTTTGCAAGAGTGTCTCCGCAGCAGCAAAAGCTAGATGTTTACGGCTAAATTAAAAAAAAAAAAAAAGAAAAGAAAGAAAAATAGTGTTGGCATTCCCATGGAGTTCTATGACTGCAGGAAATGCAACAATATATATAAAAAGTAAAAAAAAAAAAAAGGATCCCAATAAAATTATGTGAGTAGCCAAGGCTGACCTCAGTGTTTTATATGATCACAGACATTTGAGTTTCCCATCAAATTGGTAAGTTTAACAAAATCCCATTTGCTTTTAACAGTAGATCGCCATCAACAGCAGTCAACAGTAGAACCAAATGCAATTTTTTAACATAAATATATCTTTCATACAAATAATGAGATTTGGAGCCTTTTGAACTGCTTTTGCAAATTCGGATAGCTGATGTCAGCAATTACATTGTATTGCATATTCTCCTTGTTAAAAATGGTTAATGCTTGTCAGTTATCTATGTTTTGCAGACCCATAGCTGTGTAGCATTTATAGTATAAACAAACATTTTTTCTTTATCATACTGTTGTTGTAATAGCAGTTATTTCCAGATGATAATTACCTTTAAGGACATAAATTCCTGTCAACATCAAAGAAAAAAATGCAATTTCTCATGCAGTACATGTCCCAGCAGTATTTCCAAAAGGTCAGCTGCTGGCTATTTATAAATAATCTGAGCCAGTAATTACTGGGCCAGCTTTAAGTAGTTTTGCAAGGCATATTTCTGGTTGTTTTTTCCATGGCTAAAATGATATTGGCTGAAGATTAATCTTACTTCTCACCAAGGAACTCTGTGCAAGGATCACAGTTCTGCCAGCATTTGAGATAAAATCATAAAATCATAAGTGTTGCAATTTTAGGTTGATTTCTTTGGCAGCCAGTGTTTTTCAGACTGCCACAGGCAACTCAGTAGTTTTGGATCATCCCTAAATTGACTGTGTTGTTTGTGTCTATTTTGAAGATCATTGAGCTCTCTGCTGGCTTCATCGCATTCAGATGCCTCTGAATGTTTGGAAAAACCCACTCCAGAATATGCTGGCTTTTGTTAGAGTTGCCTGAATACACATCTATATTGGAAAGCTAATTTGGACTGCAACAGGTTGTGAATTAAAAACAGATTAGCTATTTTCAATTAACAGCTTAAATTGGCAGCATTGACTCCATGTATATAGTGTAATGGAAGGCAAGCTGATTCTTTTGTTCACACAGAATAGTGGTCAATTGGCAATTTCCCAGTGTGTGGGAAATTGGAGCGTATTGATCTAGAAAGTTTTTCTGTGGCTACTTACACAAGTCTAACCTGTGTCTCTTTGGCTTTTTTGTGTGTTGTTTTTACCTGTTAGAGAGCACATGTATGTTTGTAGGCCCACTGAAGTACACACAGTGGAACAGTTTTCACTGGAAAGCTGGAAATACAGAGCTGTATTTACAATGTTCTGTTCATTGGGTTGGTTTTTTTTTTTTTTGTCCAGACTGTGAGGACCTCTGCCTTTGTCATTTAACTGTGATTTATTCTGCTCTGCTACTCTCTGGAGAAATCCCAAAGCGAGTAGCACACAAGGAACATCCAAACCCATGAGACACGTCTTGTCTTGTTTCACACGCGGAGGCTTCACCTGCTTTGGCCCACTGTGTAAAGTCTCAGTAATGTATTTGTGTTAATGTCCACACTTGCTGATGGACAGAGATTTCCAGCCTAGAATCTGTTAGCATCTAAATGTTAAGTCTGCATGTAAACAGAGATGCTCATAAAAGAGAACAGCAGCTACCCACAAAGTAGAGAGCTCCTAATAGGGACTAGCCTGAGAGATTCAACTTACTGAAGTAAAAAGTCTTTTTTCCCAAGAGCCTTAGAGGTGTCTTAAATGTTCTGCTTTTAAAGTTTTTATTTTATGTGTATTTGTTTCACACACACACACACACACATACACAGAGAAGATTTCAATGTTGTTCTTAGGATTGGGATTATTGGTCTTTGTTTGCGCCAGCTTTAAGTTATGTCTGTTAAAATATCCAGTTTGGATTTGATGATTTTACCAGATTCTGTGTATGTCTTTGCAGTAGGGACACTAAGTATCATATGACTAATTGCCACAGAAATACCACTGTACAGATGCTTTTTTGTTTAGATTATGGTGCTCCCTATTGCTCTTCTGTGAGCTAATGATTTTAATAAACTGCAATTTGAGAAGACTGTCTTGCAGCAAGACAGTTGTGTGGCTTGTCATCCCTGTGACTTATTGACATTGACCCAACACATCCAACCCATGTAAAAAAGCCTAACAGCACTCCTACCTCAGGCAGTAAAGACGTAAGTGGTATTGAGACTGTAACTGGTGCTGCTCAGCCTTTCAGCTGCTAAGACGACCCAACAGAGTCTGACACCTTGTACTAAAGAGTTTTGATTGGTTAAACTGCATGAAACAAGGACAAGAGCCACTGAACACATAATGGCCTTCTGACGTGTCTTCTAGAGCAAGTTATCCTGTTATCTCATGACTCTGCACTGCTCACTGCAGTGTTAAGTGTGTGGACAAATCTAACTGAGGCTTATTGTGTCTGTACTGCCTTTGCTCATGTCCATTACCAGATTCCTGAGGTATCTCCTTTGACTGTTGGTAGTGAATTACAGTATTATTGCTGAATTTATGGGGACCATCTTCTGGCTCTGCAGGGAATTGCGAGAATGTATCAGACAAAAAAATTACACTTCAGTGGTGCAGCCAGTGTCTATGTGTGACACATGTGAGTATGGAGCTCACTAATCTGCAAAATGCAGTTGCTGTTTGTATACATGATTTAGTGTACATACCAGAAACAGGCCATCTCCAATTGTGAAGAAACCTTTATCAGACAAATTATCTCCTACAAAGCAGCACCCCATCTGAGCCTCTTGGATTGTTTCCAGTCCCTAAAGTGGCTATATGCCACTGCAGTTCTAAACATGGACATGTACTTTGTGACAGTCCCAGATAAGTATCAAAGCTAGAAACCCTGACAGGGGCTTCAGAAGGTGGTTGCATTAAACTGGTTGAAAAGCTTTTATTTTAGGGATGGAAGACATAGTCTGCTTGTATTTCACTTAATGGCATTTTAAAGGTGAAATTAATATTTTGGGATCCCTTCCAGCCTGATTGATTGGAGTGGCAGTGGAACAGCAAGAGATGGTATATGTGTCACTGCTCAAGGCTTTTTGGAAAGAGAACTTGCTTTAACTGTAAGTGGGAAAATATTACCCTGGGGTTCATCTTCACAGAATCCCAGAATATTCTGAGTTGGAATGGACCCACAAGGATAATTGAGTCCAATTTCCAGCTCCTTGTCCTGCACGAAACATTCCCAAGGATCACACTATGTGCCTGGCAGCGTTGTCCACTTGGTCCTGTGACCTCTTCCTTGGGAAGCCTGTTCTAGTGCCCAGCCACCCTCTAGCTGAAGAATCTTTTCCTAACAACCAAGCTAAACCTCCCGTGACACTTTGGGCCATTCCCTTGGGTCCTGTCACTGGTCACCACAGAGAAGAGATCAGTGCCTGGCCCTCCACTTCCCTTCACAGGGAAGTTGTAACTGCAATGATGTGTCCCTTCAGTCTCCTCATCTCCAGGCTGCCCAGACCGAGTGACCTCAGCCGCTCCTTGTAAGGCTTCCCCTCAAGGCCCTTCACCATCCTTGTGGCCCTCATTTGGATGCTAATAGCCTTATGTCCTACTCATATTGTGGCACCCAAAGCTGCACAAAGGATTCTGTCCCAGTGCAGAGCAGAGCGGGACAATGCCTTGCTGGCGATGCTGTGCCTGATGCTCCCCAGGACAGGGTTGGCCCTCCTGGCTGCCAGGGCACTGCTGACTCATGTTCAGTTTGCCCTTGGCCAGGACCCCTAGGCCTCTTTCTGCAGCACTGTTCTCCAAGGTCTTATTCCCCAGTCTGTCCATACATCCAGGGTTGCCCCATCTCAGGTGCAGAATCCATCACTTTTCTATGGTAAACTTCATATGGTTGGTGAATGCCAATGTGTTATGTCAATTGATATCTAGAAAATACAGGACAAAGTGTGTAGGAGACTTAAGGCTGGTGCATTTTATTGAAAGAGAGATGAGAATAGCGTGGATTTGAGACTTGTCATTGGGACTCTGGGCAGCTACAGAGGAAGGAGCATTAATACTTTTAGCTGAATAAGATTTGCTTCAGACTTAATGGGACTACAGATCACTGTATATGTTTAGAAAAACATAACTGTTGTTTAAATGGTTATAGGTCAGTTAGTTGCATATAATTTTGCGTAAAATCACCTGGAAATGGATTTTTATGTGTAAATAATACACCTTTTAGAGCTGTATCATGCTTGTTAAGTTAGCCTGTGTATAGGTATTTTGTGCTGCAGCAAAAAGCATATAATATGACTAGACTCTTCTCTTTATGGAGAAAACTACAGTTAATCAGTAGAGCATAGGCTTTGAGGTCTCTTAATATTTCAGGTCATCCTTATCTGAAAGCTGTGTTCCTTGTAGGCTGAGGCTGGATGGTGTTGTCGAAGTAAAGATGTAACGGAAACCCTGAGCATGAATTTGTGCTGTTCTGCCTCCTCTGAAGGTATCCTACATTTTAAGGAGAATAAGGAGATGAAGTAGAAGATTAATTCAAAGAAGTGCTGTGTTTTCACAACCTTTACCTTTATAGTGATTCAGTAGTGATTGGGAGCCTCACATAACTGTGAAACTGGAAAAACATTGCATAGGTGCGGTATAAGACACCCTGTTCCTAAGGGTCAGACACCCTAAGTGTGATGCATGACACCTCCTGCTTGGATGCTTGTGGCTGGGGAGCTCTGTAAACACACTGAAAGTAAAGAACAGAGGGAAAATCCTGAAAAAAATACCAGCATTTCTTAAATGCTGCTGAAATGCCTAAAAGCAGATCAGTGAGATACCATTAGGCTTGTTTGGCACAAATTAGGGGATGTGTGAGAGAAGAACACTCACCTATTGGAATCGGCAACTAAAACACTCACTTTCTTCCTTCTTTTTTTCAGTAATTGTCCCTTTGCTTTCAGTGAGACTGTACTGAATTTTTGTCAAGAACAATATTCTGCAGTTAGTGAGATGAAACCATGTTTACACTTTAGACATAAAATGAATGACGTCCTAGGAAATGAAGCACATTTCTTTACAATAAAATTCTCATTGACAAAAGGAACTTTTAGATCAAAGAGGCACCCTATATTGGGTCTAAACAACTCCTGTTACAGTCTCTACAGCAATATGTTTTTCAGCACCATGTCACTGAGTGAGATAAAACAAAAAGAGCTTTATGGTCATTTTGGTATTTACATTTTTGTATGATAGCTATCAGCAGATATGCCAGTTAAAATCACAGTACTTCTGACTGCCATTTCTTGTTTTTGTATAGTTATGACTTGGCAATGTATGTATTTTTACCCTCTTTTGTTTTTACTGCAGAACAATCTTTTTTATTTGCAGAGAACTCAGGGTTGCTAGGTATCTTAGATCCATTGCAATTTTACCCATTAATTCTCAGGACTTGGTAAAATATGGATCAAAACAGGTTCATTTTGAAAGTAAACAAGGAAATACTTTATGTAATTCTTAAGGTCATTCTGGGACTTTGTCCTGTCCATTGATAAATTGAAGATGATTATTTCTTTAAATGTGGCAAAAATAAACTAGACCTCTCCTGTGAAAGAGCTGGGAGACTTCATACAGATCTTCAGCAGGGAATTAGATGCTGGGTATTGTTTATTTCTCAGAGAATTTCTTCTACTGCAATAGGATGTCTTCAAAGTCAGCTGCAACAGGAAAGAATTGAGGTATAAATTGTTTAGATCTATTAAGTATAAAATTAAGAATTGTCAATGGTTGCAATATGTATAAATTTCTAAGGAGTCCTGCCAAAGGTCCAATAGTTTTCATTTACTTCACAGCATTTTATTTGGAAAGAAATATTCTGTAAAACCTATTAATTCAATCAGTTCACTGACAGTGGTTATTTTTGGTTATGCAGTAGCATAGCTCATAACTTTTGTGAAGTCAGGGCTAGGACAGTAGGAGATGGCACTTCAAACAAAAGTCTTTCAGTGGTAGAGATGCAACATTTCTTGCTCTTCCTCAGTGCTGAAACTCAGTCATTGGTCTCTCATTGTGTCATTTGTTAAATTTGCTTTCATTCCTCTTACACCTTTCTCCAAACAGATTGAAAATTCGCCTCCTTCAAAATTGCTCCTTCCCACTTGATCGCGTAGCCTTAGTATTAGAAAAGGATGTCAAAGCCATGTGTTCACCATGTATTCACTACTTTTCCAGGTCATTTTGTCCTTGCAGTCAGACCCTAACTCATAGAGTTTGTACATTGTGAGTCAATGTAGTTACATAGTAGGTAATAGAATGTTGAGAGTAGGAGCACCTACAGTTATTCTGTCATATACTAAGCTATAATTTATACTTTAGTTCAAATGTTTCTTTCTGAGGCCTGCTTTTCTCATACCCTGGAGATCATCAAGTGTTCATAGTTTCCAATATGGACACAATTAAAAAGTATGAAATTAACTAATTAAATTTGTAGTTGAAGGTTGCTTGGAGCCATGTTCTTTTTCTTGCTATAGGAGAGCCTTCGTGTTGTGGTAATGATGCTGGTATTGATTCCTCCACAAGTGGAAGGGAGAGCTTGCCTCTGCCCTTGTGAAGCCTTCCAGGAGCTGATGGATGTGACACCTGGAGAGGCACAGCCCAGTCCCACAGGCTTACCACCTGTGAATAAGAGCAGAGTCTGCATTTTGCATGAGGCATTCCTCCTCCAGTCTTTGTACAGGAGCTCAGAAGCTGAATTTTTGGAGGGATGCACATAACTTTTCATGAGTGTGTTCAATCCCATTTTCTGCACGTTAAAAGTTGCTTCGGAGAAGTTCAAACACATTGGACAGTGGTGTGCAGAAAGACTTCACCTGTGGTGCACAGGAACAAGACAATCGGATACGAAATCTTCAGGTTGCAGCCATTTTCTAGATTTCAGCTAATTGATTACTAGTTATACCTTTGGGCTGCATGTAAGATCAAGTCAGTCCGTCTTGGCTTTGAAGGTGTACAAATGATGTTTGAGCAGATTTAAGCTTTGACAGTCTTACATTCTCCTCAGCGCTAGGGTCAGTGCAATTGCTATTTACATATTTAAAATTTTATTTATTTAAAAAGAAATCAGAAAGATCCCTTGACAGCCAAAGCCCATGTAAAATAATTTAATGACATGGACTTTTTCTTTTCATTTGTAGTTATGAGGGATAAAAAGCCATACATGAGCGATGATTTGCAAAATGAGGAAGGAATGCTGTTAGTAGATTTCTGATAAAATATTTACTATTTTTACCAATCTTTCCTACCATAGCCTTTCTCCAATATCTTCAGGAGGGGCTTTTCTCTTTATGCTTTGCAGGCATAGATCCACCAGAGTTTCCTCTTCTTTAAGAAAGCAACACACATAGAAAATTTGTGTTCACTGGATGAGTGAGAGGACACTTGTTATCAAAATTAGCCATCCGTGGAATATATTTAAATGGAGATTCCAGAGGCTGTAAGTGAAATTAGGAGATCACATGTTCCAGATTTCAGTGTTTCATTATTAATCGTTAAGTTTCAGTTTAAATTTTTCACCTCAGTGTCCTACTAACACCTGATGGGGAAATATATGAGGTGCCTAGTAGTTACACCTTGTTTGTGAGCTACTTCTTCAGTACTGTATTTTGGTGAGGACAGACTTACCTTCTGTAAAACACATCTTGGGAGAGGCGCTGATGAATGCGCAGTATTTCATAAATAAAGTGACTGCTACTTGACTATGAAATGTAAATATTCACGCTGGAGTAACAGGTGCATAATGAGAAATAGGGTCTCTGAAGATGTTCAACCTATCCCACAGTCTCCCAAAAGGATCAGCCTTTTATTTATATTATCTACACTGTTCTTTTAGACTTTTTAGTCTTTGAGAATGTCCCACAAACTGTATGCTTTGTAGCACAGAAGATGTGAATGTATGGAAAGTACAAGTTTTGGGTTTGGTCAGGGTTTCCCTTCTGCTTTTTATCTTCTGCCTGACTGCACTGTTGTGGAGTTCCTTCCTTAGTCCCTTCCCTCACACACCCCAGGGGAAGTTCTTGGCACAGCCCTGTGACTCTGTTTTTTGCAGAGCCATGGCATCTGCTGTCCCAGGTAGGAGAGTGAAGCAAAATGGAGGCAGGGCAGCTGTTGACACAACTGAAGGCTCTGACATCAGTCCTTTTAAATAGGGGGATAAAGAAGAGACCTAAAAGATATTTTTAGAAAGTAAGATGCTGGGGAAAATTACCTCATGCCTGAGGTCTCTGGGTTTTCTCATTTTAAACTCTACAGTGAAAAAAAAATTGAAATTACACCTTTCTAATTCTTTCCACTTCCTTATTTATCCCTTGCCATTTTTCCACCGTGTCTCAATAACTCTATTACGCAAGACCTTTAATCAGAAGTTAGTTCAATAAACTTTTTATTGCCTACCTGTCTCCTGCAGATGAGTTGTGTGTAATTTCAGACCCTCAAAGACTAATTAATAGAAATCAAAGCCAAGAAGAAGGATTAAGGGAGTATGTGTGTTTAAAAGCACTTAAAGTCCAATTTTCCCTGCTACCATCAAAGCCCAAGGTAACTCTTCTGAATTTCAGTGTTGCTCTGTTGTACTTGTACCCATGGTAGAGCAACTGGCTGGCACAAAGCTTGGGTCCTGTGAGTATGTCCAAGTGGGTCTGACCTGCAGCTCATTGCAGGATTTTTGATTTTACGCAGGCTTGGATCAACAAACAGAGTGCACCAGTACTGGCAGTATGGTTCTCCAAGGTTTTCTTCCTCTAACTGCTCTGCCCTTATTTCTTCCATTGCAAAGCTCAAGAAGCCTCATCACAGCACACTTGGATACCTTGTCTGGAAGAATCTACCAGATCTCCTTTGGTATTTCACAGATGAAGCTTTCTTTGCTGCTGACCTTGCTGTTTTTGTCTCATAGGTTTACATCTTCAGTGTTGCTTGGTTGATATGAGTCTGTTAGAAAATGCCTGTACATTCACAGACCTTGTACCTGGCAGCCCACAGTGGAAGAGGGATGCAATATTATTGTCGCAGTGAAGTGAATTAATGACAGATGAGCTGAACTACAGTTAATGACATTTAGTCCATAGGGGAGGCTGCAGTGCAAAAAAATCTGCAAAGGGAGAGAATATGAAATGAATTTTTTTATATATATATGTGTATATATATATATATATATATACTAGACAGCATAGTGTTTACCACCCAAAACTTCTTCATTTTCTACTGAGTGTTCCTTCATTTAACAGCCAGTGTTATTCAGGAGGTAAAAGAGTTCAGGAAAGGGTACACTCTCAGCTGAGATTGTCTGCAGACTTGCAAAGATTACACTAAATTGGGAAAAGGCTATGTAAATTTTGAAGATCCCTCTTTGGTAATCATGAATATTATAAGCATGCTTTTGTACTCTGGTTTCCTAAGAAAATGAAGATTCAAAGGTTATGTGTAGGTGGGTGCTTCAGTCAGTAAGTTTTGGTACCATACCTTTGTCTCCCAAGTAACTTTTAAGACTGTTGATGAAGTTCAGGTGATATTAGCAGCAGGGTTCTGATCGCCAGATTTCTGAGTTTCTCCAAGTTTTATGAAATTGGACAGCTGGGTCTTAGTATGGAAGGACTAAGGTATTAGTATCAGCCTTTATCAAACTTTGTGATTCAAGCAGGAGGCATTATGATGACTAACTTTAGAGAGTGCACGTTTGGCACAGGATATAATATAGTGTTGAAATCTATACAGAATGAAGTCTGTCATTTCTGCACTTCAATAAAGTATCTTTTTCAGTGCAGAAATTCTGAACTTGAGATTGCAGACCCTGAATGGCCTGTAAAAGCCAAGAGGTGGATTTTTATTTTGGACTGGGTGTTTGATAGCTGCCCGCCTTATGCAGAATACAGTAGTTCCTGTAACACTGGCATTTTATGAGAGCTATGCCCCAGCTAGAAGTGCTTTCTTATACAGTCTAAACTGTCTGCAGAGTTGATGTGAATTAGCATCGCTTCTTCTGTAGCCTGTAACGTACAGTTTGATCCCATCATTTGTAAAGCAAGGAAATGAAACCCGTTATTTATCATTACAGCTCAAAGCTATCTATTTGGTGCTTGAACAGCCTCTTGAGAAACGCAGGTGATAGATTTTAAATTGCAGCTAAAATATTTATTGTTACCCAGGGATATATTTCTAAAGGAGTATTAGCTGTATGAGTGCTTTTTGGATGAATGGAGGCAGTTTCTCCTGACACCTAACTGGCTGTATACCATCCCTCATTGACTGCAATGACTACAATGCAAAACAGCTTTGCAGTGAAGCCACTGAACATGTACTGCTGGTCAGAGAGCCAAATTCTTGAGGTGCAACTCTCATTTCAGCTGGAAAGCTATGTGTTTTGGCCCTCCAGAGTGCAGTGGCCCTTTTATCTGTGAGATCAGAAAGTCTTTGTGTATTAACTGGTAACTGTAGTTACTTTTATGACTTTGTTGATGTCAGTATACATCCTTGTATATGTCAGTATATATCCTTGAGTTTTTAGTTGAATTGAGGTCTAAACTAAGGTCACTGTTCACCAAACTCAAAGAACTGCTTTATTTTAAGGATGAAATACCTAAGTGGTCAGATTTAGTGTCTGGTATTGTTTGAAAAGACATGCGTGAAACAAGTTTGCAGACAAAAATAAAAAAGGGAAGTGAACACATTGATGAAGAGAATAAGAAAAATAAATGGCATCTTCTAAAGGGTATTGCTGTACCTGGCAGGATGTTTTCTGGAATTTTCCTAATTTCCTTTCTAAAGATATACTTTCTATAGAAACCTGGAATTTTAAGATACAAATTCAGTACACCTTTATCTTTTTAAACACTTCATGCAAAGCAAAAGTGGATTACTGCACTGTTACAGAAGCGGTGAAAGCAAACAATCTTTCCAGTGTGGGACAGCTCCAGGATGGACTTGCTGCTGGCTGAGGCCAAGCCAGTCAGAGATGGTGGTAACGCCTCTGTCATAACATATTTTAGAAGGAAAAAAAGTTACAGTGCAGATGTAATTATGCTCAGAGGAGTGAAGAGTGCGACTGTGTGAGAGGAAAAACTCTGCAGACACCAAGCAGCTGTGCCCCTGCAGCCAATGGAGATCCATGAGGATGCAGAGATCCACCTGCAGCCTGTGGAGGAGCCCCACGCCGGAGCAGGTGATGCCTGAGAGGAGGCTGTGACCCTGTGGGGGCCTGTGCTGGAGCAGGTCCTGGCAGGGACCTGCAGACCCATGGAGAGAAGATCCCACACTGGAGCAGGTTTCTAGTAGGACTTGTGACCCTGTGAAGGACCCACACTGGAACAGACTGTCCTTGAAGGACTGCACCTTGTGAAAAGAGACCCACAGCAGTTCATGAAGAACTGTATCCCTTGAGAAGGACTCATGCTGAAGAAGTTCCTGGAGAATGGTTTCCTGTGGGAGGGACCCCACACTGGAGCAGAGGAACGACTCCTGTTCCTGAGTAGTGGGAGAAACAGGGTGTGATGAACTGACCATAATCCCCATTCCCTGTCTCCCTGCACTGCAGGAGAAGAAGGTAGAGCTGGGGAGGAGGGAAGGGTGAGGGGAAAGTGGTTTTGAGATTTGTTTTACTTGTCATTATCTTGGTCTAATTTTAGTTAATAATAAATTCGATTAATATTCCCAAGCTGAGTCTGTTTTGCCCATGATGGGAATCAGAAAGTGATCTTGTCCTTGTCCTTATCCCAATTCATGAATTTTTTGTTATATTTTCTCTCCCACATCCAGTTACAGAGGGAGGTGGTAGAGCAGAGTTTGTGGGCACCTGGCATCCAGACAGGGTCAACCCACCACAATAAATCATCCTATTAAAATCTAGGAACCCACTTAAAGTCAGAGAATAAACTAGCTGTGCTTGCCCATGCAAGAGAGAAGCAGAACAGTTGTCTTCTTTTGTGAGTCTTTGTGCCTGTTTTACGTGTCCTGGGACAGAGGTTTGTTCATAACATCAGAACAATGCACACAACTGGGAGCATAACTTCAGCCTCAAATATTCACCAAAATATTAAATGTTAATGAATGTTTGCCTGTGCAGATATTGGAAATGAATGTAGCTACCTGCATCACATATCTTGTTCCTACGTTGTTAAAACTGAAGCCAGGAATGCAAATACCACTGTTCAGAGTTTTCCGTTTGGACTTCATTATGTGAACGCACTACCAAGAAATCAGAGTATTAATTTTATTTTGAAGGCTACTTAAGGATTGGAGATGGCTCTAGATTCTGGTGCTTTTTATTGAGGCAAGAAGGAAAGCTAAAAGATGATCTAGAGGTTACTAATACTAACATTATTTGGAGAAGTTACTGAAATGTCCATCTTTCCTAACTCTATGAGTCAAAGGCTATTCAGACAATGTGTTTATATACATAACACTGGTTACCTGCTGCTTGTCATGAAACCAGATTCTAACCAAGAAAAGGGTAAAGATTTCATGCCTTACTGTGGTCAGATATTGTCAGACCCAGGGTGTGTATTAGCTTACTGTTGGGGACAAGATATGTGTAGGAAGCGGCCTTTGTTTGCTTCCTTCACCCAGAGACGAGTTATGGGGAAAGGAAAAAAGCAGAAACAAAGGAGCCTGTTCAGTCTGGATCTGCCTTTCTCCTGAAAGGCTTCACAGCTTAGACAGTGAAGTGAAGCCTGTCTTTTTGTCTTAGATGAAGACAAAAAAGCACAGCAGTGCCTTGCTTTCTACACATGGGAGGATTTGAGCACCAGGATCAGGAGGAATTATTTCAGACCAGTCCACGACTGCATCACTAGAGCTCTGAGACACTTAATCCAGTCAGCTAGATATTTCAAACTTCATTTTAAAGTACTTATTTCTGCCTAGCAAACAGTCACCAGATAAAATAAGCATGCTTGCAATTTAATTCACACACCTGCCTGCCCTTTGAAACCAAGTGTCTGAAATGCGTCCATCCTACAGCTGGAAAGAGACACTTGTGATTATCCCATTCAATCCCTGCAGTGACGCACCCTCCTCACTTCATTCCACAAATCCAGCACTACAGGAATTATTGCTCTGTCTTTATTCAGGCCACAACTGATGGTGCACATGGAATAAGCTTGCTGGGAAGATAGTCAGGCTTTGCTTTGCCTCCAAGTGAAAATGCATTTGCTATATACCCTACTCCCACTAATCATAGCAAATTACTATCACTGCTTACTATCACCCTTCAACATCTGCGTGATTGGCTGCTGTTCTGCCTCTGCAGCTGCTTAGTGAGGCCAAACTCCCAACCTGTGCCTGTGAGAGGATGCTCACTCAGCTCCCTGTTCACTTTTGAACCTACACTTTCAATCAGCTAAACACGTTCTGCTGTTGCCTGGTAGAGGAGTTTGGCTCTGGTAAAGGGAAGCTTTAGGGAGTGCTTGGAGTTCTCCCAGGAAACAGGCCTTTTCCATCTGTGTGTTGGCAAATTTGGAAAATGCAGCAAATGCAGTATAATGGACAGAGAAGAGGAACTCCTGGGCTATGTTCTTCTCATCCCAAGCATCAGTTGCCTTAGAGCTTTTGGTACCTTTGAGATAACTGGTATACTGACACCTTCTTTCTTATCTCTGAGGGAGTTCTGGAACTTAATTAATTAACATTTGTGAACTATGAACACTTCCTCTGATAGGAGTTATTACATATCACAGCAAAATGTGAATAATCTTGGCATGTCAAATTAGCTCAGCTTTGGTATAGGTGAAAAGAGAATGAATGACACTACATCACAGGGAATATCTCAGGTTATTTGAAATGCCATAATCCTCCTCTTATGGATTTCTGGGCTATTTTTATAATGCTAATTCTGATTAAAAATATTAAGTCTGACTGCCAGTTCTAATCCATGCTTCATCCTTGCATATGTACCAATATTAAACACTCTGACTAGTCTAAAGGCCTTTAAAAATATTCTCATGTGTAGAAACTTCTGAGAAAAACCTACAAGCCATACACATTTCCCTGCTTCTGCTGTGGGAAGAGTTTATGGAGCTACACAAGCCATCAGGATGGGTGCTGTATTTAGTGTATTGACTTTGATTATGTCCCAGTTTGATAACAGCTGATTTAGTTTTTAGCTGTTTTACTGAAGTAATTGGAGTTCAGCAGTGATCACATACTGACAAAAACTGTTTCTTTTAGTTTTCCTTTTTTCCTCATTTTAGTAGCTGCTCAGCGGCCCTCTTTATAAGCTAAGAAGTTGCATAAAAATGGGCTGGAAATACATCCACCAAAATGACTGGTGTTGACAGGCTGCTGCTGTAGTCTGCTGCCTGTGCAGGTACAGCTGCTTTGAGCTCTGACCAGACTGCAGCCAAGCAAAAAAAACCATTTCCCAAAACTACTCAGCAGCATGTAACTCATGATAGCAATGGAGAAAAATGCACAACACTGGAATTATCTTGTGTTCCTAGACACTTTTGCCCTACTTAATGTTGTACTTTAGGCTGTCCCGACTGCAGATAGAATTGTATTAAGTCCTACATTTTTTTTACTTAAAAAGCTTAGCTAGCCTTCCCAAGCTGCACAGCTGTTCTAAGAGGGTTTTCAACCATAAAGCATAAACAGTTTAGCACTAGTTTGCAATTAAAATGAGAAAAACCTTGCAAAAATCACTTTTAAAAAAATATGTAATTTTCAATACCCTGTCCGTGAAAACAGGACCTTTTCTCAGTTTTCTGAAACCCAATTTGACGATGCAAGAAGCAATTAAGCTAAGAATATGTTCTTCTGTTTTATCTGGTCTTTAAATAATTTAGAGGCTGAAATTAGTTTAATTTTTTGTTATTTGTACTGAATGATAACTTTATTCATTATATAAGCAAGCAAACACAGCAGGCAAATTGTGTGAGGCACCTAAAAGTGGGAAAGAATTAAGAAAAAGGAATGGGCGGAATGTAGTTGGTCCTGCAGATTTTGGTAGCCGTATGTAGTGTGAAGATGGACAGATGGAAAAACAGTAATGTAAAAATGTTATGCTAGAAATCATCCTGTTGAAGTCTCCATTTCCAATAGTTTTATAACTTCAAATTCTTTATTTCCATCTGATACATTACTACAACAAATACAACCATATAAACTTCATTCTTAGAGGAAATTTGGGATTTTATTGCAATAGGAATGTGTGTAAGAATATCCAGAGAATATATTAGATTTTAGTTTTGTAGTTAAAGCTTAAAAAGTGATTTGAAAGCAGTGCTTTTCATTAAACATTTGAGAAATTTCACTGTAGGAAAGGGGTTTGCATGCTAAACAGAGCAGAAGTACACGGATTGTTTTCTGCAGTGGTTACACTGTGCCCTGAGAGAGAATGGCCCACAATGTTGTCTTGCTTGGACTGTGTAGATATAACCCAAACACTACTCTCCTTCCCAAAGGCTGTTCTCAGTTTTCAGAGTGGAGCTCTTGATAAGAAATTAGTCTTATGCTTCAACCAAGTGTATTCAACATTACCGGAGGAAGGTTGCCATGTAGTGGGGATGTACATGGGTTGGTCCAGGAGAAGGGATATGAACAGACGTAACTGGGATCGCTTCAGTGCGGTGGAAGATAGGTATGGAGAGAAGTGGCAGGGGTATGATGAGGGCATAGCTGGTGGGGGTTTTTTGAGGGCACAGACAGCAGCTGTTTTGAAAGCACAGATAGTGGTTGGGATGTAGGAATCCGTAGAAAAGCAAGACTTAAAGGATGTCTAAGCTGCTTTTTCAAGTAGGCTATGAGTTCAGGTTCCTGTGTTTTCAAGCATGCTTTTAGAAGGATTTTAAAAGAGCGTGGGTGAGTCTTCAGCATTTATGGACTTAGCACTCTGTGCAAACCTAGCTCTAAATAACCCAGGCTGTCTCCCACCACAAAAGTCAATGCAGTCACTGGTTACTTTGAAAAACTGTGTTCAACTGTCCTAGAGTTATAATAATGTTTTGGCAAGTGCCTTCAAATTAATTATTTTTCTTACATATAGTAGCAACCATGTAAGTGTTCTTTTCCACTGTTCAGTTAATATTCCCTAGGTTGACCCTTTTGGTGTTCAACAAAGCCACAGAGTGACTGTTTTTGCATTACTTTTTTTCATGACTCTAGAAATTAGTCTCATCTTTCTATCACACAACCATGAAACAAACAAGGCTATATCAATAAAGTGGGATTCTTTTTTTAGCTTCCTGCAAGCTCCTCCCTGCTTCTTGACTTCTGTCTCTCCAGACAGTTGAGAGATGCTGTCTTCCCCCTGACAGCCCCTGGTGATTACATATTACTGTTTGTGTCCATTCCTCAAGTAAGAACAAAGATAATATGTGATTATCAGCACAATATCTTGAAGTCTCAGTCTCTGCAGATGAATACTTATGCCAAAACAGGTGACTGTCTATTAATTTCCATTTCATACACTTCTTTCTTCTTTGAAACTACGAAGTGTAGTTGCCCCAATCCTAAACATCCTCATATCCAGGAGCCTTATGGAGTCACATAGAAACTGTTGTAACTGATGAAACCAGTGTCCACTAAGCCAAGTGTCCTGTACAACAAAATAAAGAATAGGGCAAGGACCTAGTGTTGCTTCATAATCAGTACCTGAATTTTTGTAAAATCATGGCTGTGTGAGTCCTGAGCCAGAGATATGTGCTTAGAAGCCTGTCAAGCACTTTATTATTTGACTGAAAAAGTTATCTCTGCTCATTTCCCTGTGATGCTTATCTTTTCTTAAACATCGTATAATTCCTCAGCTTCCTTACTTTCTTTATAACCTGAAGAGGTGGCATTTTCAGGAGTTCACACCTCTTTGTAAAGATGGATCAGAGAAATGTCACAGGCACTAGAGTTTCTGCCTGTTTTGAGTTCATAACACACAGGAGGAAAACTCTTGCAGAGAGTACTTTTGTTTTGGTGCACCTAGAAGTATTTCACACATACAGCCTTACTGGGCTGCACACATACACTCCAAAGAAAATGTGTATAAGGAGTAGGCTGGCAGGTGTCACCAAATAATTCTTTTTGAGCTCTGGCTGACAAATACCAGGAAATGTCTATCTCAGTGGTTTGTTAAGTGAACTAGGAAGCTGATCCCATTCCACTTCTTTGGCATTCCTTTTTATTTCTAATTTTCAAGATGAACACAAGAATGTTCCATCCAGTGACACTTACAAAGAACAACAATTTGCAAAATCCACTCTACTTTGGAGACTTCTCATAAGGAAAGCCAGAACATCAGAGTTTCTCTGACTTCATGCATTGGTTTCTGACTGCAGTTCCCTGCAGGACAGGATAGATGACATTACAGTGGGTGTCTGCTACAGACCACTCAACTAGGAAGACTCCGTGGATAAGTCACACTATAGACAAATAGAAGCAGCTTTGTGTTCACAGGCCGTGGTTCCCATGGGGCACTTCAGCCATGTCAATATATTTTTGAGGAACAACACAGAAGAGCACAAGCAGTCCAGGAGGTTCCTGGAATGTGTTGATGATACCTTTCCTTTCCAAGTGATATGAAGGAAGGTGCTATGCTGGATTTTGTTCTCACCAACAAGGAGAGGGGGGAGGAGTATGTAAAGCCCAAGAGCAGCCTGGGCTGCAGTGACCATAAAATGTGGAGTTTCAGATCCTCAGGGAAGTGAGGAAGGCGCACAGCAAGCTCACTACCCTGGATTTCAGGACAGCAGATTTTGGCCTCTTCAGGGATTTGCTTAGTTGAGATAACTCCCTGAAGGGAAGAGAGGCCAAAGAAAGCTGGTTGATATCCAAGGATTACCTCTTCCAAGCTCTGGAGCAATGCATCCCAATAAGGAGGAAGTAAGGCAGAAACATCAGGAGACCTATGTGGATGAATAAGGAGCTCCTGGACAAACTCAAACACAAAAAGAAAGCCCACGGAGAGTGGAAGCAAGGATGGGTAGCCTGGAAAGAGTGCAGAGATATTGTCTGAGCAGTCAAGGATCAGGTTAGGAAAGCTAAAGACCTGATTAAATTAAAGCTGGTTGGGGATGTCCAGGGCAACAAGAAGAGCTTCCATACGTACATCAGTGATTTAAAGGAAGACTAGGAAAAAAAGTGGACCTTTCCAGAAGGAAACGAGACCTGGTCGGCCGGATCATGGAAAAGTCTGAGGTGCTCAGAACCTAAAGGTGCATTATGAGTTCTAATGAGATGCATACATGAATCCAAAGGGAACTGTGGGGGAAAGTGGCTAAGCCACTATCATATTTTAAAAGTTGTGGCAGTTTGGTGAAGTTCCCACTGACTGGAAAAGGGGACATATAACGCCCATCTTTAAAAAGAGAAAAATGGAAGATCTGGGGAACTACAGGTTGGTCATTCTTGGCTTTGTGTCTGGCAAGATTATGGGGCAGATCCTCCTAGAAACGATGCTAAAACACATGGAAAATGAGAATGTGACTGGTGACAGAAAATGTGTCTTCCCTAAAGGCAAATCATGCCTGAGACGTTTGATGGCCTTCTATGATGGGGTTACAGAGGTACTGGATGAGAAAAGAGCGACTGATGCCATCTACATTGATCTATTCAAAGCATTTCGCACTGTCCCACAAAGTATCCTTGCCTCTACACTGAAGAGACATGGATTTGATAGATGGACCACTTGATGGATAAGGAATTTGTCGGAAGAAATCAGCTGATGCTGTTTGTTTCCAACAGGGCTTCTCTTCTGTTTTAGAGGGAACTCCTTACTGCTTGTGTTGCCCTGGCTGCTCTCTCTTGGCCGTGGTGCGAATTTGGGAGGCTGAAGGTGAAATGCTGAATTCTGGCTTATTGTCAAAGAGGGCTGAGGAAGCCTGCTTGTGCTGGATGTACATTTCCAGGATGCCTGACAGTCTGCTAATTTTCAGGGGCCAGATTTACCCTCATCTAGCACTGTGCAAACTATGCTTCCATCTTTTAAAAATTGAAGTAGGTAACTCCTGTTTCATTTGTTGAGCAGAAGGCTATTGACTGAAAGAGATTTTAGGGGCTACAATTTCTCTACATGTCCTTTATCTTGGCTTTTATATCTGCACCAACACAGCATCTTTTTTGCTGCTTTGATTCCCCTGTGATTCTATCTTGCATTTTGCACATACTGTTCACTCCAGCTATCTCTGGTTGAATTATACAGAGCACTTCATGTGAAACCAGGCAGAAAATGTAACAGATAACAAAATCTGCTTTTTTTTTCAGCTAGTGGAAAGTATCTGTCTTGAAGGCACTGTAGCACCTGTCAGTGATTGTCTCAAATGTGTGACAGGTAAATACTAGCATTTAGTATTGCTAAATATCTCTGTCACGAGTCATAAAACTATGCAGGTTGGAAGGACCTGTGGAGGTTGAATCTGCCTCCCCCTCCTCAATACTAGTCCATCTAGGGCTCTGCAGAGTGACCAGCTATTTTTTAAAATAGGTCCAAGAATGGAGTACTCAAGACATCCCTAAGACATTGTTACAATAGCAGTCTTCCTCTTTGGGGCAAAAAATTTCCTAAGTTCTCGCGTTAGTGTCCCATGTTGCATCTTGTACCTGGTGACTCTCACCCTTTCTCGGTGCATCTCTTAGAAGAGTCTGTCTCCATCTTTTCTGTCCCCTCCCATGTGGTTGATGAAGAGAGCAGTAGGTCGCTGTTAACCTTCTCTTCTTAACCCTGCCTTTAAATTCATTACCTGTCATAAAGAAATGTGAGTTTAATGGCTTAGATAGTTTGGATTCTGAGCAGGAAGGGATCAAATTTTCAGGCTTTTATGCACCACTACAAAAGCTATTGCTCTTTTTATCTGAACTTTTCATTGTTTCTATAGATCAGTGGTTCTCCACTTTTCATTTCTATAAAGAAGCTAAGCTGTAAATAAATGTATCCAAAAATAAGGAAAGAAAATCAGAACAGTTGATGAAATTACAAATGCAGTTTTAATTGAAAGTGGTTTTGTGGGCATATAAACATCTTTCAGTATGTAGTATTGCTTCAGGACTATTGAAATAGTTCACATTTTCACTAAAGAAAGAAAAAAGTGATTCACAAAGTCAAAAGAGCAGTGTTGACAAATGACTGGTAATAAGCATTTTTCAGCAGCACTGAAAAGATATGTGTTTATACCTTTAAAAAACCCCACTCTTGGTTTCTTAGTTCTTGCTTTGAAAATGCAAACCTTTAAGAGACTCACAGAAGGATATGGTGGCAAAATGTGTTAACCCAGCATTTGGGCAGAGAGGCTTCTACAAGCCTTGTATTTGAGACATTCCAGTTTTAACATTTAAAGAAATGTTTCAAAAAATAAAGTGTTAATTAGAGAAGTAGTGAGTTATTGAAAAATGTTGAACAGTTAAAATACCTTTGTAAGGAAGCAAAGGCAAGAAAAGGAGAGGCTAATCAATCTGTGAAGGATGAGGTTAAATAATATGCAATTAGAGAAATCAAAGCTATTGTGCAAAGAAGAGTTACAAACAGCCCAAATCGAGGCTGGAGATAAGAGGACTTGGAATAGAGGCAGGCAAGTTCTGGGAAAAACTTTATAAACAATAAGAACACCTTAGAAGTGCTTTCTTAGAAAAACATGGAACAAATGAAAGCCTTGGTAGGTAGCATGATACTTTTTAATACATTTTAGAATGCTGTTTTGGAAAAGCAAGGAAAATAGCACTGAATAAAGAGGACTTCTGAATAGAACGTGATCTTTTAAAAAACAATAGGCCAGTGTTTCATCACCTCACTTCCCCCTCATTGGGAGAATGTGGGCTCTTGTCACATGTAAAACAGCAAGAGAGCAAGAGCTCATGACCAAATTCCCTTTTCTTTTGTTTATTCTTTTAGCAATCCTAAAGAGTCTGAATGCATTTGTACTCTTGGTGATTTTTAGTTAAAAGTTTTTGCAGGCAGACATATAAATAAACAGCAGCATACAAATAAGTATACAAAAGCCCCAAAGCAACTGAGATCTTCAAAGTAGCTCAAGAATAGTAATTTAAAACTGCCTAATACACCAGAATTTGAAGAAGTTGTCCTATATCTTGCTTTAGCTGATTCTGCTGCAAGGTAGAGATTATAAAAATGAAATTCCTCCTCAATCATTTCACTTTCAAGACATAAATTACTTCACTACTATTCCTCTGCATTTGTATAAATGGGTGAAAGTCTGTCAGCAATAACTTAGCATTAATTGCTCTTCAATTAGTATAATGAGTGTTTCTAGATGGTGTAGTACTTATGTATGCATTCTAAAGCTTTCTCAAATGAGGACTTAATGCTGCATGTCCTTTCTGAAAGATCCTATAACTAATGTGAATGGTGTTTCATAGAATCAAAGAACCATGGAATGTTTCTGGTTGGAAGGGAATGTAAAGATCATTAAGCTCCAACTCCCCTGCCATGAGCAGGGACACCTTCCACTAGACCAGCTTGGTCAGGATCCCATCCAGCCTGGCCTTAAATACTTTAAAGGATGGGGGATCCACAGTTTCTCTGGGTAACCTGTTCCAGTGTCTCACCATTATTAAAGAAATACTTCCTAATATCTAATCTAAACCTAGGCTCACTTTTATCATCCATCTTCATTTTCAAGTAGTGTATATGATTCTGTGAGAACTAATCAGGAAGGGATATTAGAACTCAATAAAGAAAGTGCTTATTTATGGCATGATATTTAGACTCCCTCACTGTTGCCATAGTAGTTGGACTGAAGGACAGATGCCAAGCTCCTTTCTTCCTCACTGGTAAAATCTGCTGTTTACATGGCAAGTGCCATTGGTGCTCATGGATTCACTATACTGCAGCAGCACAGAAACTTTATTTGATAAAACTCCATGACCCTTTCAGATTCCTTGAGTTGCTCACAATATAGCGCATAGATACGCAATGGTCTTACATCAACACTTCAGAGAAGGCAGTAAGAACCAAAAAGTGGAGAACTAGATTGAAAATGTAGTGAGCATTACCTCAAATGTCAAAATATGTGGACTCAAATGCTTTCAAACTGAGAGGTTCTCAGTCCACCTCTGGTGCCTCACTTACAGAGCCGCACATCTGGGATGAAGAACATCAGAGCTGTCTGACGCCTGTACCTCTGCACCTTCTGTGACAGGGGCTGTTCCCTCCATAGCAAATTCACAAATTCAATCTGCACAGGAGGCACATGTGAGGTTAATAACACAGCCCTTGCTGACCTAAATGTCAGAGAGGATGTGACTTGTAGTTTTCCAAGGGTTAAGCTATCCATAGCGAGAAGTACTCCAAAGATACTTTTTCTGCTGCATCCAATGTCTGTTAATGAACAGGACTCTGACAGTACTGTTGACCCTAATGAACAGGGTCTGACATGCTCATGCTTGACATCCAGGTCTTACCATATGCATCTGTTCTTACAGAAATGCTGAAAGATAAACTCAGTCTTGACAGTCTGATCTGCAAGGGTCTGATCTGCAAAGATCTGATCTGTCAGTGAAATCCCATTCATACTTGGTGCAATAGCGTCATCAGTTCTGCAGCTTGCATGTCCTCCACCCTCTTTAATGACCCCTGTTAAAGGAATTTCCAGTGGGCTGACACTCAAGCAAAGCAAATGAGATACCTTGCAAGAACTCTAGGTAATCATTTTCCCCAGATTTCGGCTGGGAGGTGTGCTTGTGTGCATGAAAAAGTGTGTGTGTTGGAGAGGGGAGGAACTTACAGTAAGAGATTGCATTAGAAAACAGTAGATGATGTCTGCATATCTGTTCAGTGAGTTTATCTAAACATTCCCTTTTTCTCCCCTGTCTTTTCCCCTTCCCTTCTTTCTTTCTCTTCTGCCATTTACTGTCAGGAAGGGCCACCTCTGAAGGGCCAGTTCAGTACAGCCTGGCACCAACACAGACGGACATCAACACCAGTTCCAACTGTGAGTCAATTTGCAATTGGGGGACTCCTTGAAGCAATATTGATTTATGTGCATGTAGAAGCTGCAAGAACTCTGCAGAGGGCTTCCAGAACAGGGAGAAAATAGGTTTCTTAGCCCTAACTCCCTCTAGTTGGAGTAGCATGCAAGTTTTTGATGTCTTACTAAATAGCATTAGATAAATGTAGCTTCTCCTGAAATACACAAGGATTCTGATATGTGAGGGCCAGTGACAGGGAATTTTACCAGCAGAAAAGACTTTTTGAGCTGGATGCTGTTCAGAGGAAACTGTCCACCAAGAAAGCTTAGGACACCACATCTGACTAGAGAAGAGGCTGAAGTCATGCCACAGACAAGGATCTTCATTGAATTGTTATTTTCACAGCTAGAGACAAGAGCTGCCAGTCTCAGATTTGTGTAGGAGCACTGATGTGTGTTAGGACAGGTGAAGAGACCTTGCATTCAGTTTTGAGGTAATTTAGCTGCTGTCAATTTGATTCTCTGCAGGAGCATCAGCAAGGGGGAAGACAAGACCTTGCAGTTCCCTCTCATTATGCATGTGCATAAAGTTATCCAGTATTTGTGATCCCAGTCCTCAGTGACCCATGCTCCTGATATGTGTGTTGGGTGAAGATACTCCTTATGGAGTTGTAGGAGGGGGAAAAAATTCATTACACAGAGCAAGTGAAAAATGACCTCTGCTCTTCACTGTTTCTGACAGGTACTCCTCTCACCAAGTTTCCTCTTGGTGACTTTCCTGGTCCCAACAAGCTTGGGCCCAGCATCACAGAGAAGGTAGCTGGTGAAGGAGATAGGGATTTAAAAGAGAATTGGACAACTGTATCAGCTGGAAAATTTGAGAGAAGGTGATGGCAAATGCAGAGGACAGCAGAAGGCAAAAAAAGGAAAAAGTCTGTAATTACCCCTGGACTTCAAAGAGAATAGGATAACGTACATCCTGTGTCAGGGACTAGGAGAGTACTGGTTCAAGACTGTTAGAGCTATGAAAGTTGTATCATCTCGTTCATGGAAAGGTAGTATAAAGCATTTACACACTACTGTACAGTGAAGAGATTAACACTGCTTTTTCTAGATGCATTGTCCTCAGCAGAGTTCTAACATTTTCCATGATATTAACTAAAAACTCTGTCTTTAGTATATATATGTAAATACAGGTTTTCATGAATATATGTGAATATATTAGTAAAAATCTTGCTCAGAAACTGTAGAAGTGACTAATAATGTTACCATAAATTATACTGTATGCTGTTTTTATGCTGCACAGTGATCAATGGAAAATTCACAACACAGACCAACGTCTCACTGATCTATGACTCTTAAGCAAAGAATTTCTTCAAACCATACTTTTTCATCTCAAATGCTTTAGTGAGTCATACTGTGTTTGTCCTGCCTTTTAGTTTTCTGATGATTTGTTTAAGTCCTACAGTGCCTGCAGTCAGATGACCACTTCTGTAAACTATTGTGTGGAAATGTTGATATCCTGGGCAGTGCATCAAACCAGATGGTTTGTCAGCTGTATCAAGCCTGTGAGCAGCTCTGTCTGTCAGTAAACACATGGACGTGGGCCTTGAGATCAACAGGAAATTCACTGTTAAATTGCAGCACGCAGTTAAGGAATCTGTGCTTGAATCTGTACCAGGTGGAAGTGATTTTAAAAAATTTTAAAATCTCCCAAGATGGGAAGCTGAGTATGGACAGAATTCAGGCTGATGCTTCACTCATCATAGAATGCCTTTAGCAGTTAATGAGCGGATACAAACTAAAACTCTGGGATTACATTTCTACCAGGTCTTATGTGGGAAAAAAAAAACCAACCCAACAAAAAAAACCACAAAAAAGGCAACAGCCTCAGACAAGTACAGCCTGATAGTTTGGGAGAGAATTAGTTTCAAAGCAGTTTTTGGAGACTTAAAGTCTGAAATACAATACACCAACATATTCTTCCTTTTAGTTAACCTGGTAGTCAATTCTGTACTTGCCTAGAGCAGCACTCTGTTTTTTGGCTTTTTAAAATTTATTTTCTTACTCAGGTTGCTAGAGCACTTAATCAAACTTCAAGATGCATTGTGATTACATCTTAAGGTCTTCTTTGCACAATGATTGATTTTGTTAATGTTTGTTGTGGTTCCTCTCTAGTAAGAACAGTTATGAGACTGCACTATAAGGGGGGAAAATTCAGACAAGAAAAGCAACAGCCTAGTAATACCAAGCCGGTGAGATATTGATCAAGGCTGTTCAAAATGCTTGGCCAAGGAGTGTCTCTTTTTTACCTCCATTCATTTATTTGTAACCTCTCTGAGTCTCCTGGTTGGACACTGGAACTGTACAACTTAGTGTTGAAATCGTTGTAGTCAGGCAATTCATGAATATTCACAAAAGCACATAAAAATGCTTTTAGGACTTTATTCTTATTATTAATAAGGATGTTCTCCTTTGAATGACAAGCCTTGTACAAACAGGAAGAGATAGTCTATCTAGGTGGACAGACTAAAGGGCAAGAAAAAGGACATCTAAGGGCCATCTAAGCCCTGTAACAATGTAGAGATCTCCCTTTGAGAGATAGAAAAGGGGGCTGAGATTCTTGAAGATACTCAAAACTTCACTATACAAGGCTTGGAGCAAGATGATTGAACCCAGAGCCCATACTTTGAGTAGGGGTTGAACTACATGTCTTCCAGAGTGGCCTTCCAAACAGTGTCATTATTTAATTAATCTATGGTAAATTCAGTAGCAGAGTCCTGTGTATTTAAACTCCATATAGCCTGATACTTCGTCTAGCACCTAAGCTGCAAAAAACATCCTCCTTCTTTGGAATTAAGCTGTCTCCTCCAACACCACCAGATGAATGTTGTCTTCTGGTAGCATGCAGTGGACAGAAGAAGAATGTGATGTGATTTTTTTGGCATTAAATTTAAATGAAATCTGCTGTATACACAAAACAGCTAGGAATTTAGGAAGCAAGGGCTGGAAATTGAGCTGACAACCTCAAACAGGTAAAGAAATCTTTCTCCCCATAAGACTGACGCTGACTGAAATTTTTTAAAGGGCAGAAAGACAAAACTGTTCTTTCACAGATGTCCTGGGGATCAGAGCTGGAGGTGTCTCACTCTGACAGCACTGTTCCTGTCATGTAGCTAAATTGTATGGGTCAGGTCCTGGGGCTGTCAATCCAGTTAAGTCTGCTCCAGTGTTTAGAAAAGAAGTAGATATTCTCTAAAGGCTAAATGCCAGTGACTTTGATGTGACTTTGTGATAAAGTCCTGGACTCTTTCAGTGGGAAGAAAGTATTGTTGCATTAATGTAATGACTTGAGATATCACATCTATTACTCTTTTACTGTGTGTTTTCAAACACTGGGCTCCTATTTGGTTTTGATGGACATCCGATTTTTTAGTTCCAAATGGGTTTTGGGATATTTATTTTTCTGTAGTGATGGTAATCCAAACTGAGAGGTCATTATAAATTCCTGCTGTGCACAATAAGCTCTTAAATATTACCTGAGGCAAGATCTGTGGGAAAACATAATAGCAGATGTCCTGTTATACTAACTGACATAGATGTGAAAAACTGAATTTTTCTGGGACACTAGTCACTGTCTACATCTGAAATAGAAGCAAGAAATTTCAAGCTACCATGTTGTATTATGAGTTTCTTGGCTCTTGTATTTTTCATCTTAAAATCCCTATTCAGAATCCACTGAGGCTGCTTAGGTGTCTGCTGTTTATTTTAGTGGGTTTGGGAATAAGTATTACATCAGCAAGATTAATGATTGTAATTCCATTTATAATGTTTTCTGCTTTTTTTCTTGCTATCTATACCCTTAGAAGCTTTTTCTTTGGCCATTCATTAAAAACCAAACTAGTTGCCTTCCTGAGACATGCCAAATTGTTTCTGCAGTCTGCTAATGACTGCTAGTTCTGCCGGCAGATTTCATAGGGAAAATTTGGAAAATGAATCTATATTGCCAACAGCACCGTTGCCATCTGATTGTATTATTACAACAGTTAAACTCTTATCCTTTCTGTGCTCTGACTTATACATCGTGATGCTTTGATTCTGTCCACCTCCTAATCATGTCTGTCACAATACAAATTAGATGGAAAATCTTCACAGGAGCATCCTGCCCACGATTTTAGCTTTAGCAAGAAATAATTGTGCAGTGCTTTCTATGGAAACATTTCATTTCATCACAGTTGGCAATTTAAAATGATTGTTTTTGTTCCAGTTAATGGGAGCTGAAACAGAAATGTCAGTCTGGCACAAATCATGGTGGCAAAATCTGCAAGCAGCAGAAAAACAGCAGCTACTGAGAGAGAGGGTCAATGGTTCATGTAAAGCAGCTTTTAATGACAGTGGGATGGCTGGACACCAAGTGTTTGCCGTTACAGGTTCCTAAAGCTTGTAGAGTTTTATGTACATCAACATGTTTGGTGTGAATTTGTGAGATGACAGGGTTATAACATCACTGATCTCCTTCTGAGGTGATGACGCACACCACCGCTGGATTTCATCCCTCAGGTTCCTTAGCTATAACACTAAGGCAACATGGGAAGAAGCCTGCTTTTTCAGGTGAGGGGAACAGACAGAGGTGATGGCAGAAACCAGACAAAAGCACACGCCAGTGCTTTGTAGGAGACTGGTAAGTCAGGAGAGTCTCAGCAGTGTCAGTACCACTGCAGGGTGAGCCCCAGCAAGACTTGTCTATTGCTCAAGATGGGGGGACAGGGAAGAAGCACTCATAAGGTTCAGAAAGAGCAGAACTTGATCTTTAAAAACTTCCAAGTGTTAAAGCTGTGAAATGTTCACTGTTGGCTTTTTTTTTTTTCAATTACTGCCTCTGGAAGACAGATATAAAAGACAAAAGCATCCAATAATTGCTTTTATATATATATATGTATATGTAATATAATGTATTTCACAGATATTCTGGAACCTGTTTCATGGGGACATTCAGAAAATAGGATCTGAATTAATTTTTGAAATGCATTTATTACCCAGAATTAATGTGTGGGCACTTTCACTCAAAATTATGCTAAACTACAATAAAAGGTTAAATTCAGTAGCAGAGTATATAAGACAATGAAGACAGAGGGAGAATTTTCCTTTATCCAAATTTTATGAAAAGCTCATGGAGATAAATTGCTATAAAATATGTCCTCAGCCAGTAAAAATGAGAGTTATCCAGTGATTTGATTGAGGTGTTCAGTAGGGTAGAGATTTGTCCTTAGCAGGTATTAGACATGCAGTGTGTGAATGATCAGGAATTGGATGGAATATAGGAGAAGGGCATAAACTAGAGAGGTTTTCTTTTAGATCAAGTTAAAATAGCCTTTGACTTTTCCTGCTTGATGCAGATATTGTATTGGTTGAGTGAATGCTGTTGCGTCTGACTCTTTGTTTTGTGATAGGACAAACAGGAGGTGATAGAAAATATAAAATAGAGTGATTTAAACATGGAGGAATAGCC
The DNA here is from genome assembly GCA_013398955.1 of Callaeas wilsoni. NCBI lineage: Eukaryota > Metazoa > Chordata > Aves > Passeriformes > Callaeidae > Callaeas > Callaeas wilsoni. The sequence goes on from VWPU01007031.1 coordinate 102,607, forward strand.
ATTTCTACCTCAAAATATAAGAAATCAGAGGTAGAGACAGAAATTAAGTATGTCCGTTTCGCAGCATGTGAAACTGTGGAATCTACTGCAAAGGAAAGATCTTGAAGCCAAGGGTTTAGTTAAATTCAAAGAATCATTAGTAACTTACATGAATTACAAGGATAACTAGAGAAGTAATAATTAATTATTATGAAAATTCTGGGAAGGATATTAGATATTGTGCTTTGATTATTATCCTTGTCTCTATCAAGATGAGGTAACCTAGCAGACAGGCAACATGCAGTAGACAGAAAATTAACTGAGAAATATCTGAGATTAATATCTATGAGACATAGGATTCAGAAGACAGCAGGTCATATCCAAGCTATCACTTGATCTAGCTTCCTTTTTAGAACTTTCCATCCTCGTTTTGTCTGAGTTAAGCCTTTCAGGTGTCCAGCTGCTGAGGAGTAATGTATTCTGGTCATACTGACTCTCTGTGAGTGAGGAAAATGGAATTTTTAATGCCAGTTGCAGGAGTATCGTGTTGAGCTAACTGTGCTTGGAGCCTGAATATTGTCATAGATAACAGGGCTGAGAAAACAAGTGAATAGGTTTAACTCCCAGCCTAGCATGAGGTCAGCGATCAAGATGTAGAGTTTGAACTATTCAGTACTGCTGTAATAGCAATGTCTAAGTTTATTAGCAAGCTAAAAACCAACTTGCAGTACTTGTGCATCTTGTGAAGAAGCAAGTTGTGGAAACCAACAGGTGGATTTACTTTAAGGATCTTTAGGCTTGCAAATAAAACATATATATTCAGGTCTGCATTGTGCAACAGACTTTCTCCTTAGTGAAGGAATCAAGGGACACAAGGGACTGCAACAGGAGAAAGGAGATGCTCTCTCTCCTTCCATGATTAACAGGTGAAAAAATGTGAAGGCATTTATATGAGAAGGAGCAAGGAATCACTGTGCAGGTCATTTCACATGTCAGACCTTCAACTCAGACAGTCCATAGTAATGGGCATAGGATCATAGAATCATAGAATGGCCTGATTTGAAGGGAACTTAAAGATCATCTAGGTCCAACACTTACACTAGACTAGGTTGCTCAGAGCTCCATCCAACCTGGCCTTGAACACTGCCAGGGTTGGGACATGTATGTGGAACAGGCAAGATGTTTAGATGGTGTTAAAGCTCTTGTCTCCAACATGTGGTATTATCCAAACACACTTGTACAATGCCTTCAAATTCAATCTTAGCTCAATACCTCTGCACGTTTGTCCTATAAATACACATTCATCTAAAGCCATCCAAAATCTAGGACATAAGTACTTGCCCCAACATCCAGCCATGCTTCCCTGATGCCTCTCTTTTGTCATTGCTTCCATTCCTTCAACTACAAGAACTGGCTGAAAAACTAGTCAAAAGTGCAGGGATAGTTTTCAGGTAAATCAATGGATCAGTGGTGAAAGAAATAGACTGTTAGTGTCTTTGCTTAGGAAAAGGCAGATATTTTATATTTATAGTTCAACCCTTCCTAGTCATTAAAGTCAAAACGAGGATGGTGTTAGAAAGGCTCAGGTGTGGGGAAAGGCTTGTACACATGGACAGTTTAGCTGTGAAATGCAACACCACAAAACCCCAGCCTTTATTGTTTAGCCCACAATACTGGTGGGATAGCAAGAACCATTCAGTTTCTTGTAGGCATTACGGTGAGGCACTGGAACAGGTTGTCCAGATAAGCTGGGGATAACCCATCCCTGAAGGTGCTCAAGGCCATGTTGGAGAGGCTCTGAGCAACCTGGTGTAGTGTCCTGACCTGTGGTAGAGGGATTGGAACGAGATGACCTTTAAATTCCCTTCCAGCCTAAAACATTCTGTGATCTTAAGAGTCCCTGTCAATGCAGACTATTCTGATTCTATGATTATTGGAACATGTCAACATATAGAAAAGACTCAAGCCTCATGCTTGGTAAGGTTTCGTAGGATTGCCTTCCCAACAGGATGACTTTCATTCCCTTCCCATTACTTGTGTCTGTTGCCAAAAAAAGTACAACTTGAGGCTATTTCTTCTTGTACTGTCCCTTGTTACCTGGGAGAAGAGATTCTACCTGACCACAATCTCCTTTCAAGTACTTGTAGAGAGCAATAATGTTTCCCCTGAGGCTCCTTTTCTCCTGGCTAAACACCTCCAGCTCCCTCAGCCACTCCTTACATGACTTGTGCTCCAGCCCCTTCACCAGCTCCATTGCCCTTTTTTGGACACACTCCGGAGATGAGAGGCAGACTACAAACCAGGCTATAGCTACAGTAACAAGCTGCCATGATAATCCAGGATATAGCTTCACAGAAGGTCAAGACCTCAATGTAAAATGAGTGCAGTATATTCTGTCACCCTGTCACCAGCATGAGTGACGTGGAACTGTGTCTTGTTTAGAGTAAGTGGAGAAGTCAAGTTTGCCAGGTTTCTATCATGTCGTAAGACTGTTAGTGTGACCTAAGTAATCAAGCCCCAAAATTTCTTCTGTCTTCTTCCCAGTGAAAGCACAATGGTTTCTGTTTTGTTTACAGAGAAATAAATCACTTGTCTTCTTGCTAATGCCTTTTGTACTGAATTTCATTTCCCTCTCTGATACTGAAGGTTACCAATATGTTCATGCCCAGCAGGCATCAGTTGGCATCTGTTCTTAAATTCAGAGCACATAGCTGTGCTCTCAGTTTCCATTCTTTGGAAACCTGAACATACCATGATTAAAATAGACTGCAAACAGATGCTTGCCAATAAAGAGGTTCCGTTTGTTTGTACTAATTGCAGTTTGTGCTGTGAGGATTTTGTCACTGTCTAGTGGCTAATCTTTGCAAAGGTTCAATGAATCTCCTGGCCTTGAAGTTTTGGCATAGCCATAATAGCCTGTGGGTTTGATTGGTGGAATTTTTGCACTCAAACCTCTCTGAGCAAGTCAGAACTGCCCAGCCACCAAATCACAGAATCACAGGCCAGGTTCAAAGGGACCACCGTGGGTCATCTGATCCAACCTCCCTGCACAAGCAGGGTCACTCTAGAGCCTGTGGTACAGAATGGCATCCAGATGGTTCTTGAACGTGTCCAGTGAGGCAGACTCCACAATCTCTCCTGGTAACCTGCTCAGTTACCTGCACAGTAAAGTTCTTACTCATCTTCCGGTGGAACTTCCTGTGCATCAATTTCCCATTGTCTCTTATCTTATTGCTTGGTGCTTCAGGTGCTTATAAGTATTGATGAGGTCCCCTCTCAGTTGTCCTTTCTTGAGGTTGAACAGGCCCAGCTCCCTCCACCTTTCCCCGTTAGAGAGATGCTCCAGTCCCATAATTATCCAGGAGCTCCATGTGTCTCTTGTACTGAGCAGCCCAGAGGTGGACACAGCACTCCAGATGTGCCTCACCAGGGTAGGATCGCCTCCCTCAACCTGCTGGCAATGCTCTTTCTAAGGTACCCCAGGATCCCGTTGGCCGCCTTATCCACACGGGCACACTGTTGGCTCATGGACAGCTTGTTGTCCACCAGGACCTCATAGGTCCTTCTGCTTTCCAGCTGCTCAGCCCACAGCCTGTACTGGTACGTTCTGGGGTTATTCTTCCCCATGTGCACTTGCCACAGAACTGACATCAAAATACATACCTTGTCACACCCTTCTGCTGCAAATTTGACCAGTAAGGGCATCCCTATTCCATAGGGCATGAAAAGAACTGTAGAGTTGCCTGTATGCACCCTACACTGCTTACAGACTGGAACATTTGTCCTTTGGCTTCTGGATGTAGAAAATCTTCCTTAGTGCAGAGTTTAGAAAGGATTCTTCCCTTTTCTTTCTTTTGTACCGATTGAACTTCAGTAAGCAAAGGTCAGTAAAGGTCTGTATAGCAAAACAAAATGATCTTTACAAAGAGGTGACTTGAAATTTCTTCTGACAGCAGGCAAGAGCAGTTCACTGCGTCTGAAATGAAAAGGCAGAGATGACCCAGATTGAATCTGGAAGTATGTGTCCAAAGCAGACTTTGTTGATATTATTAGCTGTGCACATGCCTCCAAGATGAGTTTGGTGACCCTGACTCAAGACAACCAAGGGAATAGTCTCTCTTGCTGCAGCCCGAGGGCCTGGAGGCCCTCCTCAGTGCCAGTCCTCACAGTGCAGTTGTGGGCACAAACCAAAATAGCCCTGTTGTCTACTTGCCCTTACACTGTTGTACATCAAGAATGACCCCCTCCACAGCAGTCTGAGACTGGTGCAAAGTGTCCTCCCAAATTTCAAGATGCATGCACAGGTCTGCTGATGCCCTGCCAACACCCTAACCCAGCAATCAAGGCAGAACTGCAGCACAAAACATACCTCTCCTCACTCCTGCTGTGGGTGCACTGGAGGCACCCACATATGTGTTTGTTTTCCTGACTGCTCCATTAAACCCTTAAATCCTGTATCAAGAATAAAAGTGAGCTGCAGGCAAAGCTGAAGGTTTGTGTTTATAGCAAACACATCTGGGTTTTTTCAGTAATTCTGGATAAAGCTGGATTGTCAGCCCATGTTTATTAACACTCTTAGCTTATGTTTTTGTAAAGCCAGGGTTTCCATGAAAATGAACAGAAATGGCAACATGATAGAGAAAAAAATAAGGGAAAGAAAGCTCAGCAGGGTGGCAAAGTACTGTGCTACTTGGGACATTCTTTCAGGGATTTGCATATTACTGAAAATGTAAAGAAGGGGGGGCAGGAAAGCTGCAAGGAGCAAGGACATATGTTATGCTAATTTTAGGTCTTAGGTGTCTTAAACTTTGTATGTTTGGGTCAGAAGCGAGCAATTTCAGGGCATGTAGGGCTGTGTTCAAACAGTTTTCATGGCAGCAGGCATTCTGTGCTAGGTGAGAGCATTTGCATACTGTTCTGACACAGTGCATCTCTATTTCTTCATAGGGTGACCTTATGATAAATATCCTTGGGTCACATAAACCATTTTAGCAAGTAACTCTGATGGCTCATCAATCATGCCAGGTGTGGCATGCTTTGTCTATGCTTCACAGCTGTAAAGTGAAAAGCATCCAACTCTTTTGGTGTACATGGTTTTAAAAAGTATTTTTGACTTTGCAGAAGGGAAATTTGAAAGACCTTTAGTTCTTATAAGAACTTTAGTAAGTCAATATTATTTATTTAGTTGAACAACTTGTTTGAACTTGGTTTTTATTACAGTCACAGCATCTGCAGATGGCCTGCGTGACCATGGTAGGTCCCCCTCCACTGAAACATTCAAGTCTAGTCTAGCCTAGTCTAGTCTGGTCTATGAATGATATAAAATGGGTAGCTATACCTTTGAATGTAACAGTGTAGCCCCCTTTCTAGAAGTCTAAATTGAAATTGAGACAACATGGTATTTCTGGAGTGTTTTGTAATAATTGAGAACAATGTGCTACAAATAATCACATAGGAGGAAAAAAGCTATTTTTTTTCCCTCCAATATCTAGTCTCTTTTCATTGTAAGATTATTATTTCTTGGCATCTTCACAGGCCCTGTAAATTGACATGTTCCATGCTGATCAGAAAACAGTTAGTGGATGAGTTTCATTGTCAAAAGGACTCTCAGAAGGATGGGAGAATTTTCAGCGTATGTCAATTGCTTTCAGAACAGTAAACCCTGCCCCAAAGCTGTATTTTCCATGATTATTTTCAGAAATCTTTGCACAACCATATGCACAGAAAGTGGTTTAAATGCATAAGGTTTTTTTTATCCTACTCAAACTTCTGCTTGAGTTCCCAAGTGACTAACCCTCTTCCACACAGCCCTGGAAGCGTGACTGAAATTGGACTGGAGTGGCCCATGCCAAGAAAGTACCATTGCTTCGCACTGACTATCAAGGAGAACCATTCCTTGATGAAGCAAATGCCATCCAGCAACAGGAGCCAGAGTTCATTACAGATTGGCCCATCAGGGAATTAGATTGATAATGATCAAGATTTAACAGACCCAAAAAGGCTGCAAATTAAAACCATTCTGCATAGCAAACAAAAAGAAGAATATAATTGTGACTGAGAGTGGCTGCAACCCGGATGGGTCTGGAGAGGGTTGTGAGCACTTAAAAGTGCACAATCAACTTTTGAAAGTAATGATGCTGGCACCAAAATATGCCATGCTCTTAGATCCTCTCAATTCTTCCGTGACATTGAAAGTCATGTCATGGAAAAGGACAAATTTTTAAAGCATTGTATCGTTTGTGTAATCATTTTTTATTTCCTGCTAGTCTGATTTGATACTGCTAAGGAGAATTTTTTTGGAATTTTTTCAGGTTCCCTCCCACTGGTCACAGAGCAATGCTTCTTACAGAAAAACTCCAGGTAGTTTCCTTGCTTTGCCATGGATAGGACATTCTCTCACAGTCTCACAATCCTTTACAACAAACCAGAGAAAATATGCGCTTGAGTTATTTTAAGGGTAATAAAAAAAAAATAAATCACTTCTCATCCAGCATTTTAGTTTTCTCTACTCAGGGGTAGGAGCTGTAAAGGTGATGAGGAATCCTTTTATTCTCATAACCAGTTCCTCTCAGAGTTGTTGACCCTGCACACAAGTTTGCAGTCACGTTACAGAATTGCAACATATCTTTGAAATAAGAGCAGAACTCCAGTGCGGGTTGTGCCATGGAATATTCCAAACTATGCAGATTTGCTGTCCAGCTCCACAGCTGCAGAATTAAGAGCACCTCTGAAAATTCTGGCCTTTCAGTCTCGTGATATTTAAAGGTCTGCTAGCAGCTACAGGAAATCCCAGAGACACAGCAGCTCATAGCACAAACATTTTTGTTGGGCCAAGTGGGTATTTGCCTCTGGTCTGGCAGGGTGCAACAACCTCAGCTATGGCTTCTTCCAGCAACTGCTGAACTGAACCAGTAAATCTGTCTAATTTACTTTGTGAAAAATCAGAGACTGGAGAAACTTTTCAGCTTCCAGTCTCTTCCACTTCAAGAGGGAGTTTGCATCATAACTATCCTAGACCTGCTTTGCACTATAAAATTGGACAATCTCCCCATTTTCTTTCTCAGATCACCACAAGTCCCCATCCTCTGCTTAGTCCGGGGTGGTTTCAGCATTTTATACTCTGTCCAGGTTCTCTGATTTCCATTTTGCTGCGTAGTGCTTTGTTTTTGCCTAAGGTGACATACTTCAGGAATGAGAGGGAGGCTAAGCCAGGTTAGTAATGACAGCTAGCAAGAATCTGCACATTGATACCATCAAGCATCCAACAAAGTCTCTCAAGGCTTTGACTGGATATTAACACCATGCCCCTTTGTGACAGGAAACCCATCCAAGACCAGCCTGTCAGGAACGGTACCCTAGCTACCTTCATTGGATTTAGCATAGATGTCATAACATTTTGATGAAATTTCCAGTCATTGAAAAAAAGGAATTTGCTTCCCTGAAGAAAAAGCTGATGTCTGTAAATGCCTTATATTAGTAGCTTTGTGTAATTTTAACTAAACCCTTAATTTGTAATTTGTGATGGTATTAAGATCCTGCACTTGCAGTGAGGGCTGTAAACTGCTAGCACCATGGAGGAAAGAGGAAGAATATTTGCCACAATGAGTCCTGGGGAGGAACAGGGACCCATTAATCAGTGTCCCACTGACAGTTTTGTGAAAAACATGTATCAGCACCTTCATAGGATCCCATTTCTGATGGGAACAAGGCATTACTGGAACAGGGCAAGCCAGTGGAACCACTGGGAGGAACTGCTTTTCCTTAGTGCACCCTCTCTAGTTTGTAGTAATTCCACTGCTTTACCCTAAGTTAGGCTAATCTCCACCTGCCTAATCTAGGAATTAGTGAAGCTCTGTCACTGTCTTCCACTTCTCTAAATGAAGCAGAAAATTTAAATACAATACACAGTAAGCAGCGCTTATTTAAAAATACACCTGGAATGATCTTTTGGTGCCATAAAGGTCTGCATCCAGACTTGCAATTGAGGACTGGACAGGTCAAACCACAGGAAAATAGCCAAAATGTGTAAACAACTAAAAATGGACTACTGCAATGCTGTCCAGGATTCTTATCTTATGCAGGACATAACTGTGCATTAAATTAGGTGTTGAACAGTGAGACGTGGGTAGGAAATGTGGCCGGGCACTCTCCTCCTCCGAGGGGAGAGACTTTTCATAACTACACAGTGTGTATTCTGTGCATTAATTATATTAGAAGATGCTTGACTGTGCTTCTGAAGGGCACATCTCTATTTGCTCAAGCCTTCACCTCTGCCAGTCTCTGTGCATATTGCATACTGCATGGCTGAGTGGAGGTATCCACCTACAGAGAGGTTACAGAAACTTGACTTTACACTCTAGAGATAGGCTTGGGAGTCTAATTTCAGGTATCCAGGTTTGAACATTTTATTCAGATTTTGTCAGGAACAAAGACAGTTATTTGCTAAACTTTGGACAATTAATTAAAAAGACAAAGGATTCAAAAGGCTTCTTCTCAGTTCAGAGGATGATTTTCTCTGGCTTAGAGAGCATTGCATTGCAATTGTTTGACATTATGTGTTCTAGCATGGTCATTAATAAAGAAGAAAGAATCTTTTAATGACTCTCTGACTGATTAAAGGGATTCCCACAGTATCCACGACTGGTCTTGGGTCTGTAAAACTAACCTGTGGCCATAGAAATGTTTCTAGAACTTTTAACTGAGACTTCAAAAATCCCTCAATTACTCAGTAAGGAAAATAAGCACACACACCCCTACCCCTCAAAATAAATCCAACTTTAGAAGACACCAGTTTTGATGGAAACTTAAAAGTAAAGCCTTTCTCATATAGCAGTCACCAAGGCCAACTTCCTGTTGGTTTGTGGCCTCTACAGTCTTAGTCTATAAGGGCATGCTGTGCCTGCATACCAAAAGGCCTTTGTTCTATAGGTTAAAAAAAACGTGTATAATTCACCTTACTGTAGAGAACCTGTTTAATAGTACTGGGAGTGAATACCTTTTCTGAACTTTGGTGATTGATTGATTGATTGATTGATTGTAAAAATATACTTATAGATGTGACTTTTTTTGCACTGGACCTTGCACTAATTAGAGGGAGTAAATATGGTTGTACTAATGGACTCAGCCCTTAAAAATTGTTTTTCAGTGTTGGGTTCTGGCAAGAGCAGAATTTTTGTGTCAAGTCTTGTATTTATTGGTGCAATTAATTCTGATCTATACCATGTTTTCATCTAAGTAAGAAGAAGTGTGTGCCTATTGACACTTCCTATCTCTCTATTAACAGGTGCTGCAGAAGTATTGCAAAACTGGCTGCTAACAGCACTTCCCAAGAGCATGGTCAGGTGATCGCTGATGGGTGTTGAATGGACTGTGGCCACTGCCATGGAAATGTGGCTGCTGATCCCTCACTCGCTGCCAGTTCACTATGAACTGCCAGCGTAAGGGCAAGCAGCCACCTTGAGGCACACTGATCAGATTGCTGGTGTTAGCCGGGTCATGCTCAGATGCACCCCTCTGTCCGTGTTTGTTCACAAGCTTTGATTTTTCACCTTTAGGGAAGTAAGTCACAAATTCCATCCTATAGGGTGTGTGGTGCCAGAAGAAATTCCTGCCATAAGAGCAATGGGAAGTTTCAGCAGCTCCCTTCCTGTGACCACCCAAATTTTTTGTGTGGAGAAAGCATCCCCAAAAAGAAGGACATCCTGCCTCAAGGCTGAGGCATGTCTCTAAGAAAAACAAAGACTGTCACAAAGGGAGGCCAAAGCTCCACTGCAGCTAACCATCAAATTGTTGAGGGAATAACTTGCAATGGTTAGAATAATGTCTCGGTTTGGACAGG
>VWPU01007032.1:0-202684 GCA_013398955.1 Callaeas wilsoni
GTACTTGTACAAGATTGCCTGTGACATTTAGAGCAGCTAAAATTATCTCAATTAAATATCTCCACTGGTTTTCCTTTGTTCTCTTTCCCTTTCTATTTCTTTCCTTCCAGACAGCTGGAACACGTTCTTTAGACACTCTTTAAAGACAAAAGGAAAAAAAAAACAACCCTCCCTACCCCAAACACTCAACAACTAAAACTCACATAGCTTCAGCTCAGCTTTCTTTAGAAACACGGTTGAAATAAATGTTGTGAAGAGTATTTTGTGTTGCTCCAGGATTCATCCATAGGAGACAGGAAAGCAGTCTCACCCTGCCCAATAAAGCCATTCCTTTGTGGATTGCAGGTCTGGTGGAGGTGTGGGAGAAAGGGAAAAAGGGTTGTGCACTGATTTTTCGGAGATACTTGGTACCATGAGATAAAACACAGCGTTGTTGGCCTCTGTGATGTCCCCCCTCTTGCCCACATGTTCATGATAACAACACCTGGCCCTGTCGACTGACCTCTCATCTTTACAAATTCCCTGCCAATCTGTTCTGGGAGAGAAAATTCCTTCCCAGCATGAAATTTGGCAGCTGCCTTATCCCTGTGCCTGGAGCATGAATCACCAGAGTTAAGTAACAAGCCCATTTATACATCAAGACACCATCACTGTCCAAGCAGTCATTCTGTGCTTTTCAATGTGAAGCCCATTATTTGTAGATTCTGTTTATATTCATCTTTTCTCCCTTTTTTTCGTCCACTATCTTTTTTTCTCCTGTACCTTCTGGATGTTTTGCAAAACAATAAAAAACTTCATAAGGAGGCTGGGATGTTAAGCAGAGGCAGAAAATATTTCCCAGCCCCCAAGAATAGTTGTTTACTATTAATTTTAGGAGTTTCTGGGAAATCTCTCAGGGAACCTCACCAGAGAACGTTTGGCAGAACAATTGGCTTGCTAATGAGGTTCTGGGCCACCTGGTTTGTGTATTAATATCTTATAAATATATTTACACACCCCTACACAATTTACAGCACCTGTTACTTTTACAAATATTTTCTTGGTGCTGCTCTTCTGTCTTTTTAGCACCTATTTCATTCCTCTGGCCTACTGACAGTCATTAAATAAGCGATTCCCGAATGCGTTTGGTTTATTCTGCTGAAAATGAAGTTTTGCTGGGTTGAAATAGCAGTGGGTGATCCGTATTGGAAGGAAGATCTGGGGAAAGCACAGGCACTGAGAGTTTGTGGGGGCAGAGCCGGATCTGCCAATGTTATTAAGGCTGGGGAAAGCAGCAGGACTTGAGGTGAGCTGCAGCACTGCAGTATCCAGGAACTGGCACAAAACAAATTTAGGACAAGTCTTGTGTCTCTCAGCGCTTGCTCCAAGACTCTCAGATGAGGTTTCTCCTGCTGCCTGGTCAGCTGTGTCCATGCAGGACATGGCCACGGACACGGACATTGCCCTCTCCTTTCCACACAGAGCTCAGGTGCCCTCATCAGGCTCAGAAAGTTCTGCCTTAAATAAATTCCTTTGTCTGATTGGAGACTGTGATTTGGTGAACACAGACCTCTGCTTTTCCAAAATTGCTCTGCCACTCCCAGTGAAATGCATCCAAGATGTTGCCCAGAGAAGCTGTGGCTGCCCCATCCCTGGAAGTGTCCAAAGCCGGGTCAGACTGGGCTTGGAGCAACTGGGCTGGGAGTGTAAAATCCATGGCAGGGAGATGGGAATGAGATGATTTTTAAGGTCCCTTCCAACCCAAACTCTTCCAGGGTTCTGAGATCTCTCAGGTCTCTCTCTTTGATAACAGAGTCACTACAAAGCACTAAAATATCGGTTTTCTCAGAAAAGAATAAAGATTTAAAGAAAATATTTAAGCTTGGGGAGAACTTAAATTCCAGGTCTGGGGTTTGTTGTCCCTGGGCCTCCCTAGCAGTGAATTAGTGGGTACTTCACCACAGGACAGATTGCAAATATTCACCCAAGCCCAGATTATTTCTGCATTCCTCCATCCAAGGTCTGTGTTTCCAGCACAGAGACACTGCACCTCAGGGCAGCAGAGCTGTTATTTGTAGCCTGAATTCCTAACTTTAAAAAAAAAAATATTTAAAGAACCCTTAGTGCCTTACCCCCCCCCCTCCCCCCCCAAAAATGATGGACTGACAATCTCAGCATCTTTTAGACATGAGGCTTCAGGAGGGAGAGGGAAGGGCTGTGTGACAGGCAGAGTTTGGCAGCCGGGCTTCATTAACTCTGTTTTTCAAAGCTGGATTTGTGTCTCCAGAATAACAATGAAGATATCCCAGGCCTCATCTTCCATCCCCTCACAGCCATTGTGGTGGCGAGCACCCCCAGTGCCCTTTGTGCCATCATCTCCTTCTTTCCCTAACGTATTAAACTGCCATCGAAGAGGAGTTTTGCAAACATGGTTTGTTGCCTATTGGAGCCTTACATTTCAGAGCTGCTGCTGCTGCTGCTGCTGTTGCATATTTTGTGCAATTTTATTTTCAAGCAGTCCATTTTTCCCTAATGGGCTCACTTGGGGGTCTGTTCAACTGGAGGGGAAAATGGAGCCGAGCAAGCTTCCTGCTGAGAGACCTTTACAAACCTCAAGAAACCTCTCTCAGAAACAGAAGTTCCGCGTTCTTAATTAGATCATTTTCATAAAAGTCTGGGGAAAGAGCAGAAAGAGAAAATAGTGACAGCAAAATAGAGATAATCACTAAAAATGCTTTTCAAGTAAACCAGAGCCCTCTTGGTGTAATGAGACAGAAAACTTTCAAGAAGCCTAAAGGAAGAACATGTGTTTTGTGTGACACATCAGAGCCTAGTCAGGGTGTGAAAAGCAATCACATCTCAATCCTGCAGCTGGATGTCACTCCCCTGGTGCAGAGCTGGGGAAGGAGTGGGGAAATGGGACCAAATCCCACCAGGGGCAGCGTTTGGTGCCAGGATGTCTGCAAGAAAAACTAACATTGGAGACAAATTTGATGTGCTGAGTTGGGTGGAAAAGGTCAGCTCTCTGTGCCTCCTTCTGGGTGATGCCCTGACCCCAGTTAAAGAAGAGTGAATTCCACGAGAGCTGGTGAATCCACGCTGGCACACACAAAGGCCAGCACGGCCCTGCACATCAGGATAAACATTTGGTTCCAGCTCTCAGAGAATCATGGAATCACAGAATGCCTTGGAAATGGGTTGGAAAGGAGGTTAAGGATCACCCAGTTCCAACCCTCCTGCCACGGGCAGGGACACCTTCCACTGTCCCAGGTTGCTCCAAGCCCCATCCAACCTGGCCTGGCACATTTCCAGGGATGGGGCAGCCGCAGCTTCTCTGGGCAACCTGTGCCAGGGCCTCACCACCCTCACAGGAAGAATTTCTTCCTAATCTCTAATCTAGATCTACTCTTCTTCATTTTAGAGCCATTCCCCCCATTCCTGTGACTCCAGGCCTTTGTAAATTGTCTCTCTCTATTGTTTTGTGGGCTCCCATCAGGCACTGGAAGGCCACAGTTAGGTCACTCTGGAGCCTCCTCTTCATCAGGCTGAACAATCCCAATTCTCTCATTTTTTTCCTCACAGCAGAGGTGCTCCATCCCTCTGATCAACCTGGTGGCCTCCTCGGGACTCACTGCAACAGCTCCACATCCTTCCTGTGCTGGGACCCCAGTGCTGGCTGCAACATTCCAGGTGGGATCTCTCCAGGCTGGAGCAGAGGGACAAAATTCCTTCCCTCACTTGCTGCCCAGAGTTCTTTGGATGCAGCCCAGGACACAATTGGCTTTCTGGGTTGCATGGATGTAATTCCATAACCTTTGAAAGCTGCTTCTGGCTGATGGCAGATGGATATTTGAGAAAGCACAGGCAGATCAGCCTGGGGTGGTAGGAAAACTGGAAAAAAAATGGGAGGAGGGAAAGCAGGGACAGAAGGACCGCCTGTCATCTGTTTGTCATGGCCAGAGCCTGAGACACCCGCGTGGGAGTGGTGATTAAACAGTTGGCTGGTGGCATGAAATGACACCTCCAGCACGTCTCTGCCCAACGTGCCAGCAGGGTTTCACAGGCTGACACCGTCCTGATGCCTCCAGAAGCCGGAGCGTGAGGACAGGGAGGTGCCAGATGAGATGTACAGAAGAACATCCAGCTCAAAACCCAATCTGCAGCATTTTCCACGAGTTAGTGCCTGAACAAGAAAAAAACAGCATGGTGTTATATCACCAGATGCTCTCCTGATCTCCAGAGATTTGTGGCCCAGGCCCTGCAAGAACCAAAGCAGGAAGTTCCATATTTGCATGCTCTTCATGGAGTTTTTTTCCTCCATAAATCTTCCGGGTCATCTTTTAAACATTTTTCCCAAGTCTGAGGATCTATAATACCCCATGGCAGAGACTTGCACAGATAACCAGACACTGTGTGAGAAAACTTCTTTTTCTTTGTTCCAAGCTTGGCATTTGCTCTTTTCCAATGACACCCTTTAGTTCCTGCATCAGAAGAATCAATAAGCCATCAACCCCTAATGATTCCTCTCTAGATCCTAAAATACCCTTTCTTTCTCTAGATCCTATAATATCCTTCCTTTTACTCTCTCTTTTCCTTGACAGGATAAACAAGGTTTACACAGCAATTCCCTGTGCAGAAGGCACTTTATTAATCCCTTCCACTGGTTAGTTTGGGCTTTGTTTCATATCCTTCATGCTATGAAGGCACCAAAAAACACCCCAAAGAGCAATCAAGATGTGAATGAGTTTTTCAGGGGGAATGGGGGCAGGCGAGAGAGGACAACAGGAGATATCCCAATATTTCACTCCTCCTTCCACTTCATTCTCTCCCTACAGAGCTCCAGCCCTAAGGTCTGAACTGAGCTGGAAAAACAGGTTTGATTTCTTCCTCTTCAATGAGGGAAAGTCTGATCTTCCAACTTGTTCCATGTGACACGTCAAACTGGCACCACAAGTCTGACTTCTGATGACTTTGCCCACAGACTTTCAGTTCTGGTGTTTCACCAGCTGAAAAAGCCAAGTTCCCAGCGAGTCAGCTCCTCAAATTTCTAATTTAACTGCAATGTAGCACTTCCTTCAAGGCTTGTTCCTTATCAGATTCTTCACTTCATCCTTTCCACCAACACTGCTGAGCATTTGCAGAGTGGCAGCATAGCTCAGCTTTCCACAGGAATTTTGTACCCAGCTGAAGCTTCAGTATTTCCAGCAAGGCAGAGTGGGCTGTCAAATACCACAGTTTCCATGTTGGGATCATTTCTTCCTGTCTGAGGAAAGCTGGTGGGAAGCCGCTTTCCTTGACAAGGGGAAAGCTGGTGAAGCAAAAATGGGACAGCTGGAAAGGCAGAGCTAAGTCCCAAGTGAGCCAGGCTTCCGCATCTTCCCTTTCCTAGGGAGAACCTGCAGATGGATCCTTGTCACCCACTGAGAGCCATCAGCACAGGGATGATGTCAGCTCTGTGGAGTGACAGCTTAGTCCAGCCTCTCAGAAAACTCTGGAGCCTCCAAATTCAAAAGGACGTGGAGCTGCTGGAGGGAATCCAGAGGAGGCCATGGAGGGGCTCTGAGGGCTGGAGCCCCTCTGCTCTGGAGCCAGGCTGGGAGAGCTGGGATTGTTCAGCCTGGAGAAGAAAAGGCTCCAAGGAGACTTTAGAGCCCCTTCCAGTGCCTAAAGGGGCCTCAAGAGAGCTGGAAAGGGACTTGGGACAAGGGATGGAGGGACAGGAAAAGGGGAAATGGCTTTAAATTGACAAAAGGCAGGGATGGACTGAGTATTAGGAAGAAATTCTTGGATGTGAGGGTGGTGAGGCCCTGGCACAGGTTGCCCAGAGAAGCTGTGGCTGCCCCATCCCTGGAAGTGTTTAAGGCAAAGCTGGATGAGACTTGGAGCAACCTGGGATAGTGGAAAGTGTCCTTGCCCATGGCAGGAGCTGGAACTGTCCCTTTAAAGTCCTTTCCATCCCAAACTATTCCATGTTTCCACGAAGACCAGGTTGGCTGGGTGTTACCACTGCAAATGTGGCTGTAAGAATAATTCCAGTCTTCGGTGTTTATCCACCGCATCCATTCTCATTCGAAGATCTTTGATAATTGTTGACCTTTTTGGTGTCTGATAGTTGATGTTTGGGCCAGGTGTTTGTATATTAAAAAGAGGCAAGTGTCCACTGAGCAACTCAGAGTGGCAGAAGCCCGAAATCTCATCGTGTTTCAACAGGTTTTGGGAAAATCTGAGCCTCAGCAGAGCTGAAGTAGCTCAGCTGGGAGAGCGTTAGACTGAAGATCTAAAGGTCCCTGGTTCAATCCCGGGCTTCAGCAGAGTTTTCCTGCACTTTTGTGTGCCCAAGCCTGGGCTCTGCAGTACAAGAGACCTGGACATCCAGGACAGAGTCCCCAGCCAAGGCCCAGCAGGACTGGAAGGGACCGGAGGGGACTGGAGGGGACTGGAGCATCTCTGCGGTGGGGAAAGGATGAGGAGCTGGGACTGGCGACCTTGAGAGAGTGTGGAGCTCCCCTTCTTAGCCGTGTTCCCAGGTGACCTGGAAATGGTCCTGGACAAGTGGCTGTAGGTCCTGCTTGAGCAGGGCTTTGGAGCAGGGACCGCCATGAGTTTCCTTCCCACCTCAACCACTCTGAGCCTGTGAAACAGGGAGAAGGTTTTATAATCCCAGTATTTCAGCTAAAATAGCGATATAAAGGGATTTTTGTTCCTTCCACTGCCTGTCCCCAGTCCTATGTCATGGACTGCCCCAAGAAGAAGTAGAAATGTTGACCTACAGGTGTAATGCCAAGTGGGAATCAAAACTGGGTTTTGGGAATAGGAAAAACCCCTAATCCTTGAAAGTGATTTTTACTGTCAATCACAACTGACATTGAAGCAACCCCTCTCCCTAACATTTGTATTTTCCAGGCCGAAGGGTTCCAGGGTGTTTACCTGTTCTTTATAGGGAAACAAATCCTGCTGTCAGGGCTGAAGTAGCTCAGCTGGGACAGCATTACGCTGAAGATCTAAAGGTCCCTGGTTCAATCCCGGGCTTCAGCAGTGTTTTAGGAGCTGGAATCAATTATGTCTCCCTGGAAGTGTGCAGGAAATGACTGGACATGGCACTCAGGGCTCTGGCTTAGCTGACAAGGATGTGATGGGTCAAAGACTGGACTCTATCTTGGCAACCTTTTGCCATCTTAATGGTTCTATGATTTTACCCTTCTGGGTCCCTTCCAGCTCCGGGTATTCTATGATTCTCTGATGAAGTTTTCTACTCTTTCCTGACCATTTCCTGGTTTTAGCCTGACCTTTATCAAATGATGGTGTTCAATGTGCAGACACCCCACTAAACTGAGTAACTCTGCTTTGAGTTTGCTCCTCTGTCCCTTTCTGACTCCTGCTCCATGGAGCCCTTCAGGCAAACACCAGAGACAGGACACGAAGGGCCAGTTGTTAAAACAAGAGAAGTGAGAAGCAGCAAACCCCTGACATTCTCAAGATCAATTCCAATGTTCATCTAGTCTATCCATCATAGCAGGACAGGGACTCTTCTTCCCTTTCCTTCTGGTGGTGCTCTAAAAGCTGTGGACATCACACTGTCTGATCCTGCAGCATTCCAGGAAATTCCTGACCGGGATGTGATTAAAATAACTTGAATATAAACCAACAACATCATCACTCTCTTGAGCCTTGAAGAGATACCAGGGGTCCTGCTGGGGAAACGGCTCTGCCAAGGGCCGCCACCCAAATATAACACCACAAATACAACACCCCAAAGGCAGCACCACAAACACAACACCACAAACGCAGCAGCTGCTCATCCAGGGTGGACCTTTGCAGACCTGATGCCCTCAGGCAGGATCATCTGGCTCAGGGATGCACCAGCTGGAGATTAGCCTTTACTCCAGCTGTCTTTGCCTGGATCTAAATTAGGCAGGAGCCTCCTGGTCCCCAAATTGGATCAAAGTAGGTCAGAACTCCCTGCATGGTCTGTGTGCAGGATTAAATTATATCAAATTTTATCCATGTCTTGGGCCTCGTTTTGTTATGAAAACAGAACTCAGGTGTTATGAACACCCCAGATATTGCCCTCAGATTTAAGAACAGTTCTCACACTGTGGCTGTACTGAAAGTCTCCAACCTCGTTAACCCCCTGGAGAAAAGCAGCCCAGAGCCCCAAGGGCAGAGGCAAATCCCATACCAGAGACACTGACCTGATGGTGACCCGAATGGCTTAAATGTGACAATCTGTGTCCTCCCAGACAATGCCCAGACACAGTTCCCTGCATAGCAGCAGCCAGGATTTATTCCCAGGAAGTGGTTTGGTCTTAATAGGTCTGTTTTTGAAGAAATGCTGAGAGATGTGATTGTTCAGACCGAGGAAGAGAAGGTCTGGGGAGACCTTAGAGACCCTTGCAGTGCCTGAAGGGGCTCCAGGAGAGCTGGGGAGGGACTTGGGACAAGGGCTGGAGGGACAGGACACAGAGAATGGTTTCCCACTGCCAGAGGGCAGGGTTAGGTGGGATATTGGGAAGAAATTCTTCCCTGTGGTGGTGGTAAGACAGTAGCACATATTTCCCAGAGAAGCTGTGGCTGCCCCCTACTCGGAAATGTTTCGCCAAGCCGTATGAGGCTTTGGACAACTTGGTCCAGTGAAAGCTGTCCCTGCCCATGGCATCTGCAGATTTTAAGGTCCCTTCCAACCCAAACCATTCCATGAATCTGTGATTCTGTGATTTCTGTTGGGGCAGAGAGGGGATGAGGTTTTAGCACCGTGACAGATGGGCCTTGTCCGATGGCTTTAATCCCAACAAATAGGACAGAGCAGTTCCATTTCCTCGGGGCACTGCAACACCCCGTGCAGGGGACCTGTTCCCCCTCCTCGCTGGGTCTCTGCCCTCAGCCAGCACCAGGGGATGCCCAGCCAGAGCCGTCACCGTCGAGCCCACGGGGGTGACAGTGACATCTGGGCTTGTTCGCCTCAAACACGGGTTCAGCACATGGAGGTAACTCCAATGAAATTGCTTTCAGGCCTGACCCGCAGCTGTGGGAAGGCAAAGGAAAGGCCCCCGCTGGTGTCAGCACTCAGGATTGATGTTCCCACTGCAGGACACACAGAAATCCCAGAGACCACAACGCAGCTGTTAGAGGAGATGAGAGAAGTTTTTTTGCCTCTTCCTTCTCCTGACAACTGAGTCCTCTCCTGGCTGAAACAAACTTTGACTCAAACCTCAGCGCCAGAAGTTGCCAAGGTTCCCTGGGTTTGTCTCAGAGAAGGGTTAAAACCTGCCCGTGCTCCCGGGGAGGCTGCGAGGGAAGGAGCGGGATGAATAAGTGCGGTGGGCGGCAGGAGCGCGGGGGCGGCTGCCCTGGCAGAACCTTCTCCAGCCCCCTCACACTCAGCTCCCCCCTCTCACCCCCGCTCAGGCCCCTCCAGGGCCCCCACACCGATCAATCAGCGCACGGCAGATCCCAAAATCCATCTTTTCCCGAGTCCCTGCTCCAACCCGCAGCTCTCCCTCACAAACAGCTCTGCCGGTGCCCTTCGGTTCTGATTCTCTGCCTTTCATTCCGGTGATTTCTGCCTCTTTCTCTTAATGCTTTCAGTCCTGGGTTGCTGCTGCTGTCCTTCTCCCCCATCCTCGTGAACTTCCCTCTCCACCTTTCCCACCAAGAGCAGGGGCACGGATGGATCCTCACGCAGGGATCGATCCTCGCTCACCCGCCCTCACCCCACAGCTGCAGAGCTGCACCTCACTGCTGATGAGATGAGGAGCCTGAATGGAACGACCAGGCAGACAAATATGTGGGAAATCCTCAGCAGGAGCTTAAACTCTTTTACTCCAGGAAAAAAAAAAAAAAAAAAAAAAGAAAAAAGAAAAAAAAGTAAAATAAAGCAAAAAAAAAAGAGCACCAAATAAAAACCAGGAAATTCAAACTTTGCTGATTGTTTTTGTGATAGTTTGCATTCCCACAGAGTGATTTGGCTTTTGCTTTCTTTTTCATAGAACCATGGAATGGTGTGTGTTGGAAGGGACCCTAAATATCACATAATTCCTCCTGCCACAAGCAGGGGCACCTTCCACTAGACCAGGTTGCTCAAAGCTACTTTAATATACAGGTTAATTGCATGTTAATTGCATGTCTGCTTTGTCCCTTGTTCTGCCAATGACTGGCATGAGGAAAAGGCAATTCCCTTACTTATGTCCCAGTTACACCCCTCAGAAAATTGGGCAAAGTTCTCCAGAATCCTTGGGAAAGCACTCTAGGATCTGCTAGAGGGATCTCGCCGTGGCAGAGGCAGCACACGCAGACAATAAAAGACATTGCCAGCCCTGAAGATTAATTTTCTAAATTACACGGCAGCTACAAGATGAGGGAAAAGACAGGATTATTATTTGCGTGCCTTGGGAGCAATAATCCTGCGATTACTACTCCAGGCACAAAGACGTTAAGGGTTGGTTTGTGCGGCAGTGCGGAGCTCTCGGAGCCGTGCCGGGACCATGCGGCTCGTGTGGGGCTGGGAAGGGAACCCTCACTTTGGGGGGGATGGAGCCCACCCCCGCTCACATCAGGAGATGGATCCAGCAGTGGGAAGCAGGAGCTGCCATCCAGACCCTCAGGCAGGTTAGGTTCAGCTTTGCCCTGTCATCCCCTCTGAGCAGCTCAGGTTGGCCCCCAGCGTTTTGGTGGCTGAAGTCTGAGTCGAGGTCTGAGGCGCCAAATATCCCGAATGACTTCAGAGAGATCCTTGGATAACCAAGGCTTTTACTGCTAAGGAGAAGTTTTGCCCCAAGGAGCCTCAGGAAGAATTCCATGACCTTGGAGCTAGCCCTGTACCATCCATAGGGGAGTCCAGCTGCTCCTAGGAGCTCAGCTTTTCCAAAACCTGAGCTTGGAGCTGTGAATCCATCCCTGCCTGCCTTTAGAACTGGGAATTGTCTGGATCTCTGGAAAAGCACAGGGTGTTCGTTCAGCTGGTGAAGATGCTGCAGGTGACTTATACAGAGCAAATATGACCTGGAGCTCCTTTGATCTGGAGCCAGGCTGGAAGACCTGGGAGCATCCAGCCTGGAGAAGAAAAGGCTCCAGGGAGACCTTACAGCCCCTTCCAGTGTCTAAAGGGGCTCCAAGAGAGCCGGAGAGGGACTTTGGACAAGGGATGGAGTGATAGGAAAGAGGAAATGGCTTGAAATTGTCAGAGGGCCAGGCTGGATTGGATATTGGGAAGAAATTCTTCCCTGGGAGGGTGGGGAGGCCCTGGCACAGGTTGCCCAGAGAAGTTGTGGCTGCTCCATCCCTGGAAGTGGCCAAGGCCAGGTTGCACAGGTTTTGGAGCAACCTGGGATAGTGGAAGGTGTCTCTGCCCATGGCAGGGAGGTGAAACTGGGTAATATCTTCCAACCCAAACCATTCTAGGATTCTATGACTTATTCTATAGGGGCATCAGAACTATTCTTTCACTCAGGTCATCCACCAAAGCCCCGGAAAAATTTGAGTTAGGATTTCTCTCACTGTCTAAGCTGTGTCTTAAAATGGGGTGTGGACATGTACCATGCAAAAAAACCCCAAAATTAAAGAAAAATAAAACGAAAAAAGACAAACATTCAAAGGCAGCAACTGTCCAGGACTTGCTCTGAACACGGAACACTAAAACTGGAGAATAATAAAATACTTTTTGGACCTAGCTCAGTTCCTCACAGGTACTAAAGTAAACAGACAGTCAAAATGCTATTAAAAGGTCTTGGCTTTACTATGTGTGGCTGACTAATTAAATACAACTTAGGTCATTAATGGGGCTGTTAACTTCTGGGGCTCTGGGTTCTCCTTTCTCTTAGGTTTGAATAGCAAAACCCAATTTTATTTTTGACTGCAGGGTGCAAGTGAAGGAAAAGGAGAGAACATGAAGTGCTGCTCATTCCAGGGGGAAGTAGGCTATTTAAATATGCAAATTTGGCTCAGAAAAGCAGAGAGAAATAGGATTGTGGAGCTTCCTGCTGACGTTTATTAGATACGGAGATTTTTATTCCCCTGCCCAGGGTGGGATTCAGGATGGGACAGGAGTAAAAACTCTTCTGGAAGCTTCTGGGAGCATCCAGGAGGCGACAGCTTGGGGAGAGTTTGAAATTCCATGCAGAAAGGTGGGTGGATTTCAGTTTGGTTCCTAACAAGTATCTACAGCACAGAAAACATCCTTGGCAAAACTCTGAAAATTTGGGAAGGTATTTAATGTAAAATATATGAGGATCCAGTAGAGAAGTGATTTTAATTACACTACAGCATGTAGGGCTTTAAACTGCACTTAAATGAGATTTTTAAGCTCCTTGACTTGTGCCACATGGGTTGGAAAATTCTCTTTTGCTTTGGAAATTAAATTTTGTCTTTTAATCCCTCATTCCAAGCAACAGGAAATGTTTAGGAGAAAGCTTGACCTGCTGAATTGGTTTTTTTTCCATGGGGGAAAGAAAAACAAAAAATAGCAGATTTGGGAACACTTCAAGTCCCAGACAAGCAGCAAAAGGATAAAATTATTAATTAAAAGACAGTAGGAAGAAATTCAAAAATGTCTTCATAATGAGCATATCCCTGTCCGTGGTCAGAAGACGCTGGGCAGGTGTCCCATCCCCGAGGGATTTTGGTGGAGTTGATTCCACGTTCCCATTTCTTTCACCCTGACACGGGGAAACTCCTCGAGCTGTTTCACATCAGTACCTCTGCCTCCGGTATTTTCATGCCAGCCTGGTTCCGTGGGTGATTCTCTGCTCCAGTTTTCAAGCAGAAGTTCTCACAAATTGGTGGAGGAGGCTTTGGCACCTCCACAGGAGGAGTGAGAGAGGGAGAATTTTACGGAGGAGGAGGAGGAGAAGTGAAACGGGCTTTGGAAAACCATAAAATTTGCATAGAAAACGGTGGCAGCTTTTTTTTTTTCCTCGGACTGAGCTTCATCGACTGCTGGTTTTGAAGTGACCCCATCAAAGATCCTGAAGGGTGGTCATGGATGTGCTGGGCTGCTTGAGGGGAGCTGGGTTTTTCAGCCACCTGAAAGCTTCCAAAAGTGGAGTTCAGACTTTCCCTCAGCTCCAGATCTGCCCTGCAAGCTCCCTACTCTTGCAGCCAATCCTTTAAATAAAAACCAAGAGCAGATGTACATAAAACCAGGAGTAGAAGGCTTGAAAATCCACTGAGGGTACATTTTTTTTTTCCAGCACAAGGATTTTTAGCTCTTAAGGTCTCAGATCATCACCTCTAACTTTAAACTTGGAGCTGAAGTTTCTAAGTTAAGAGCTGCTTTTCTTTTTATTTTTTTCCCCAGCCTCTCAATATAGACAGTAGATGTAAAACTCAGTTCCTTTGCAATTTTAGTTTTTCCCTGGGTAAAAACCTGTTAGCTCAGGGTTTGGAGGGGAGGGTCATATTTCCTTAATAAATAGAATAACACTTCTCAGCTCCCTGATAATTTTGGAGTAAAGGTGAGGCACCTGCACAAAACCTCAGTCCATGTTCATGGATGGCCTGTGGTCATCCATCAAAATGTCCAAGCCTTGGACAGCTCTGGATATTTCACCAAAATCATGGAACATTTTGAGTTGGAAGGGATTCACAAGGATCAAGTCCAACCCTTCTGTGGAAGGCCTGTACAGGGATTGTTGTCTCAGGTTTTCTCACTGGTAGTTGGCTGAGAAGAGGTAATACAGAAAATAGAAATAATATAAAAAGTAGAAACAATATAGAAAATCTTTTCCTGCCAGCCCTGTAAAAGTTCCTGCATTGGGAACACAGTGACACAAGATGCTGGAGCCTGGAGCTTGATGCAAGGACCTTCCTAAAATGGTTTCACAGAGGAGCAGGGCCTGACAGTGAGAGTAAATATGTCCAGAAACACAATTTATCAGCTTGTGCATGTGCTGATGGAGAATCCAAGTGACTGGATGGGGTTCTGAGTGACCTGGTCAGGTGGAAGTTGTCCCTGTCCATGGAGTGTTGGGACTGGATGATCTTTAAGGTCCTTTCCAACCCAAACACTGATTCTGTGATTGTATGAATCAGGGGCCAGAGTGACCTGTGAGAGCCTCGGCTGTGAGTGATGGTGTGGGAAGTGAGCCATGACTTCCCAGGCAGGTCAAACCTCTTCTCTTGGAGGAGATAGAACATAAACTATTAAAAAAGAAAAAAAAATAAATTAGATAGATGTCAAGAGAAGGAGCAGAAATCCCACAAACACCTGCAAATGTGCCTACAGCCATCTGCAACACACATCCATCTGCATCAATCCTCCAGCAGCGCTGAGGAGTTTGTCCCATTCCAGGGCTGGCAGCTGTCAATATAAATTGTTAAAAGCCGGTCTCACACACTGCAGCAAATTAAACAGTGTTTGAAAATGTGAGAGAGAGACTTCCCGAGGAATAAGCAAGAGATTCATTAATACAAATGAGCCAAAATTTCTGGATCACATTGAAAGAGATGTTAAGACACCTCTTTGAACCCTTCGTCCCCCTCACCTGCCCACCTTTCATGCCCCCACATCAGGTTCAGCCCAGAAAGTCCCTCTCAGAACGCAGCCGTGGCATTTCGCAGGATCCTCCTCATCCCACCTCCTCCAGGGACAGCTTGTTTTCCCTTCCAGGTGAACTTTTCCCTCCCTGCTCAGGCTGGCTCCCTCTGGCAGGTGGGTGTGCTCCGGCGAGGGGGCGGGAGGCACAGGCAGAGAGCACGGCAGGGCTCTGGAATGTGTTACTAGTTATTCCCACTCCCTGTTTGAAGGGTTCTGCTGTCACTGCTGTCACTCCCAGGAGACACGACATCCCTCCTGTGTCCATCTTTCCCGGGAATTTTATTGCTGTAGGAAATAGGAGAAGAACCGTTTGGATAGACTGAAAAATGAAATTACTGATCTTTCTCCCTCTCTGCCATGGAATTTTATGAAACTGGGTGCTCTGAACCATGGAATTATTTAGGCTGGAAAATCTAGGATCACTGAGTCCAACCATCAACCCAGCACTGCCAAGGTCACCACTAAACCATGTCGCCAAGTGCCACATCTTCACAGCTTTTAAATACCTTTGAGGATGGGGACTCCACCACTGCCCTGGGCTGCCTGTGCCAGCCCATGACAAACCTCTCAGAGAAATTTTTCCTAATATCCAACCTAAACCTCCCCTGGTGCAACTTGAGGCCCTCCCTAGAAATAAAGAGCTGGAGATGAAGGACAAGCTTGGAGCTTTCTCCTTCCCTGTTCCAGTTGCTCCTGAGTTCTGGCTGCCTCTTGACAGATGAGGTTTTATCCAGAGTCAGGTTTATCCAGAGTCATTCCTATTCTTTAGGGATGGAATCCCATGGTGTAAACCACACTTCCACCCTACGTCGTCCTAGTCATGGGCCGATGCCAGCAGGAGCCAGGCATGATTGTCTCTCCCAGAAATTTATAGACAATAACATTCCACCTTGGTCCTTCCTTCCCATATTCCCTACGCCTTCAGTTGTTCTCCAGATCCTTCATCTTTGCCAAGGAGGGTTGGTGGCTTGGCAGTTTTTACATCACATTAATTTATGGAAGTTGGTACCACCGGATCCTTAAAGGCAAGCAAGCGGTGTTCAAGAAGAGTTTTGGGCTATGACCTCAAAATCAAAAAGGAAAACAACTTCAAAAGTAGGTTAAACCCCAGATGTTTCCCTGAATTTTGTGGCTTATACAAGGCCTCAGATTTTCACTAAAAAAAAGAGAAAAAAAAAATTTAAAAATCCATATTGGAAAACTAATAATGGAAGGAGAATGGGGAAGAGAAGGTTTTGATTCATCACACCTTCTTCATCCACTTTGTAATGTCTAATGAGACCTGAGCATCCTCAGAGGGATCAGCCACTGTGGCAACAGAGAGGGTTGTGCAGCTAAACGAAAATTAGGGATGAGAAGGTGGTTCCCGGCCACCATATGGCAAAACCCTTTCACTAGAAGTCCCTACAAGCCTTTTCTGGCATCAGTTGCCATTTCTGGAGGACAGGAAAGTGCTCGTCGAGAGCTGCTCTATATTGACTGGCATGAGCCTCGGAATTTTCACTTCCTTAACCAGTTTAAATCCCTTGCTTACAATGCTGACCTCTGGCTCAACCGTAAATTCCTCATCCTTGGTGTTTATAACCTCCAGATCCACACCATCAACACTCAACCTGGATAACCTTTGCCACGATAGCCAAAATATTCCAAGTTTTTCTCATCTCCAATAACCTCTCGCTTTCCAGATGAATCCCAAAGCCTTTCCTGGCCATTTGAAATGTTCTGTATCAAAGGTGACCCAGGATTCTGGATCTCCCATCAATCACCTGCCTTCTCACACTGTTTCCTCATTATTTACCTCATCTTGCAGTGTTCCGAGACGATCTGTCCTCTCCTTTCTAATCACTCCCTCCTCCCCATTTCCACCCCGCTTTGAGGTGAATCCACCTGAAAATCCCGGGAGTTTCTTAGGAACAGCCTGCTGAGCACAGCTCCGTGACGCCGATGCCGGCATTGTGAGGGCTGTGTTTTCCTGGATAGCATGACTGTTCCTAATTCTTGCAAATAAAAGGAATTAGAGAAACAGAGGACTCGAGAGGTGTATGAGTAATCCAGCATCATCCCTGGGGACACGTGCTGGGATAACACACAAAAACAAGCTGGGAACACAGAGTACTTTCACCTGCAAGCTGATTCTTCCCACTCTTCGAGAAGGGAAGTGTCAGTGCTACAGCGAGGGAAACTGAGGCACAGGGATTGGCAGAGATTCAGCTGGTTTGGTGGAGAGCCTAAGGCAAGACTCTTCATGATCTCTTTGGGTTGCAGCTGCCTGAATTATGCTTTAAAGTTCGATTTATTTGCATAAGAAGACAAGATTGTGAACTCCATCCTGGGGAAGCGGTGTGAGGAGCAGCTGAGGGCACTTGGTTTGTTCAGCTGGAGAAGAGGAGACTGAGGGGAGACCTCATCACAGTCTACAACTTCCACATGAGGGGAAAAGGAGGGGTGGACACTGATCTCTGCTCTGTGGTGACCAGTGACAGGACCCAAGGGAATGGCCTGAAGTTGTGTCAGGGGAGGTTTAGGTTGGATATTAGGAAAAGATTCTTTACCCAGAGGGTGGCTGGGCACTGGAACATCCCCCCAGGGCAGTGGTCACAGCAGCAAGCCTGACAGAGCTCAGAGAGTGCTTGGACAACACGCTTGGGCACATGGTGTGATCCTTGGAGATGGTCCTGTGCAGGGCCAGGAGCTGGACTCCATGATCCTTGGGGGTCCGTTCCAGCTCAGGTTACTCTGTGATTCTGTGGTTCTGCGACTCTGTGACCCAGAGCTGTTGCATGTTCCGGTGCCTTTGGACCCCTCCATGATTATCCCAACTTGGCTCTTCCTCGCCTCGTCACTCCTACCCTCATTAACATCCAACATCCCAGTGAAACCTATCCCATTTCTTGTAGCCAGACAACCAAGTGTTGCCTTTACTGCATCTTTGGGTTGCCCCGGAGCCTGGTTTGGGGCCATCTGACCAAAGATGAGCACCAAAATCATCCCGCTGCCCAAGGACACTGTCACGGTACAGTGCTCTCCGTTTGCACGGAGCTGGGATCCGTTCCACCCACCGCCTTCCCCACCTCCGAAGTCTGCAGCTCGGCAAGGGGAAGGAACATTCCATAGAAGGGAAGCAATCTCTGCCAGGCGCTGCAGAAATGGGACACAGATGGTGCCTGAAACGAGAGCGGAAGTTTATTTGGGGGCTCTGTGCGTGACGTCGCACTGCAGATCCTGCTGCAGATGACAGGCACCAGCCTTTCAGAGCGGGTGAGGAGTTCAGTTTGAAGGAGTCTCTGTACACTATTGGAGCTGTTAGTTTGACTGAGAAAAAGGAAAAAAAAAAAAGAGGAAAACTTCACCTTGATAATATCTTAAGGATAGGAGTGTTTAAATTTGCTTTTATTCATGTGTAGGTCTGGTTCCTCTGACACCCTAATCTTATCATAACGGTTTGTTGGCTGGTGGATCAGCCAGGATGGTTGTGGAGATTGGCCAGGTGGACACTGCTGATGGAAAAACCTGAGGATGACACTGGCCTGGCTTTTCCTTGCCTTGCACATAAAATTTTGTCTTTGTCCTCTACTCCTCTACTGAAGAGTTGGAAGAGATTTCTGGACATCTTCTGCTCCAGCAGGGCTGCCCAGAGCCAGTCACCCAGGACAACATCCAAGTGGCATTTAAAAATTTCTCAGAATAGAAACTCTACAGCCGCTCAGGGCAACCAGTCCCTCTCATCCTCTCCTCATAAGAGAGAAGCTCCGGTCTTTTCATCACCTTGAGTTGGGCCTGTTCAGCCTCAAGAAGAGACAACAGAGAGGGGATCTGTCTGTCCCCTCTGTCTGTCTGTGTCTGCAGGGATGGAGCAGGGAGGGACCAGGCTCTGCCTGGTGGGGCCCAGCAATGGGACAAGAGGAATGGGCAGGAACTGACACCCGGGAAGTTCCACCTGAATTTGAGGAAGAATTTCTTTATTCTGCAGGTGACAACTCACTGGAACAGCTTGTCCAGAGAGGGTAGGAGTCTCCCTCCCTGGAGATATTCCAGAACCCTCTGGACACAATCCTGTCCCTTGTGCTCTGGGATTGCCCTGCTTGAGCAGGGAGATTGGACCAGGTGACCCCACTGTGGTCCCTTCCAGCCTGGCCCTTTCTGTGATTCTGCAATCACCTTCCTGGCCCTTGGCTGGATGTCTCCTGGATGTCCAGGTCTCCTGTACTGCAGAGCCCAGGCTTGGGCACACAAAAGTGCAGGAAAACTCTGCTGAAGCCCGGGATTGAACCAGGGACCTTTAGATCTTCAGTCTAACACTCTCCCAACTGAGCTACTTCAGCTCTGCTGAGGCTCAGATTTTCCCAAAACCTGTTGAAACACGAGGATCTTTCACCCTTTTCAGGCAGCCTTTGGTTGACTTTATCTTGGGAATCAAAGAATTGTTTCAGGGAACAGGATAGAGACAGGCTGGGATCAAAAGTCATGGCCCAAGACACCTGGAAGTGTCCAAGGCCAGGTTGGATGGGGCTTGGAGAAACCTGAGACAGTGGAAAGTGTCCCTGCCCATGCCAGGGGGCTGGAAATATATGATCTTTAAGGTCCTTCCCAGCCCGAAACATTCTGGGATTGTGTGCTAAAACACAGCTAAATCTGGAATTAAACAGCAGCCTTGATCTGGGAACCAGCCACGAGCAGCAGCATTGAACAGAATTTCCTGACACCTTTTCACAGAGCCCACTGAAGGATCTGGAATTATCCATGGAGCCTGGCTAATCTTTTCACATCAATCTGTCTCTCTCCACCAGAGGAATGGGAGCCAGGCATCTTCATGCAGTGATATGGGAGATGTTTGCCCAGCCCACCAGCTTATCCTGCAAATAATTCGCTCCCGGGACAATCTCCCATCTTTCCCCAGCTCCAAATTCACATCTTCCCAAAATACATATGTGAAACGCACCGTAAGTTTTCCATGTCTGTTAAAAATCTGGTAGTGAAAGGTGTCAGAAATGTGTTTAATCTGGATTTGAATGTTCAGCTTGACAGCAGCTGATATTTCCTCACTGACATTTATTAGATAACAGTTCCTGGTATCTCGGGCTCTCAAACTAGGTTATGGAATCTCTTGAAATATCCAGACACCAGGATCATTCCCATAGTAGGTTTTCTTTCTCCAAAAATACTTCCAGCACTGGATCCCTATGGTGATCCCACTCATGGTCACAGAGGAATTGGTCATGGGTGGCGGAGGGTCTCAGCATCTTTGTGCTTGTCAGGTGGAGAATTTTTGAACAGCCAAGCAGTGCTACAGGATTTTTGCTTCTTGACTTATAAATTATCTCCTCTATGGGATCTAAAACATTCCAAATCCAGCTTTTGAAATCTCTCTGGTGCCGAGAAAAGGTGCATGTAACAAATCCAGGGCATGGCTAAAGACCATGGCCAACAGACAACATAACCCCCGAAACAATTCCCAAAACCAGTTCCATTTCATGTCTGGTAGAGTTGCTGATATGAGAAGAATCTACAGTATTGTCCAGGAATTTGGAGCCACAGGAGGGTGATGGGGCCTCAGCCCTGAAGTGGGAATGAGCCATCCTCATCTATCCTATTGAATGTCTCATCTCCACCTGGACCTCAGGATCTGTAAGAAGAAGGAAGCTGGGGATTGACCCCAGTAATTTTTTCCTTTTGTCCATGAATGAGGATGAGGAAAAAATCTTGCACCATGTCCTCTGCAAAATCATCCCCAAACCAAGGCTGCGTGTTCAGAGCGGGGCTGGTTATTTTTATCTGCAGAAGGTTTTTCAAGGAGCAATTTCTTGAGCTCAGTGACTGTGGATCTTACAGGTACATCTTGGATCAGATTTTAGGAACAGAACACTCTTCCTGGTATATTTTTCCACACTTGGATACTGAAGGAAAGTGAGAATTGCACAGCCAGATGATTTCTTAGCTGATTATTTTGGCATCTATCCTAAGTGTTTACTCACATGTAAAGCTTTGCTTTGAAGGGTTTTTAATGTCTGGAGTGTGGACTTGCTCCAGGCTTAATTTTTCTTCAAAGATTCTGTCTTTGAAGTCAAATCAAAACACACCAATGCCTATTTTGAAACATCAGTGCCTCTAATTCTGTGAAACAGTTCTGGTTTGTTCTTCCCTGAAGACCTGTGAGCTGTTTAGCATTACCAGCACTGATGATTTCCGAATTCCTGGAAGGCCAGGTGGGCACATCCATGTGACAGGGAGCAAAGACCACAAGAGAAGAGCTGGTGTGACATTTTTTTCTGTAAAACCCAGCAATTTTGAAAAGATTCCTGGGGTGAGATTCATCTCACCTGACTTCTCAGAGGCCAAAAAGGCAAATCTCTACACCTGACTCAATCACAGAATTGTTTGGTATGGAAAGGATCATTTAATTCATGCCCAGAGCAGCCAGGTTTTGTCTCTCCATGGGGTTTTCCAGAATCTGTATTAAGCCCAGTCCAAAGATAGGCTGGGTCCTATGAAAAGTTTTTCTCCAAATTAAAGACGCCAGATAACCCACGTCACTTTTAGTCTTCACAAATCTGATTTATTTTCAGGTCTTTCTGAATTTTTGGGAAGGGAGACCAATACATTTGGATTTAGGTCTCTCTGGCTGGATGGAGCCAGAGCAGACGAAAGCCTTCCCAAGGCCAGTGGTGCCACCTAATGGGAAAATTCCCAGGGAATCCACGTCTCGGAAGTTCAGTCCTTAACTGGAGTGTTGCTAGGTGACGTAGAAATGGAAATGAGGAGCTCTGACGTCAGTGCCTCTTTTCCGCTGCCTTACGACTGCTCCTCCGTCAATCCATTCCCTTTTCCCAGGCACCCGAGCCACAGACAGGAGACCGTCCTGGGAAATTTGTTCTATTTCCTGCTTAAATCCAATCTCAGCAATCCCTGGAGCTCCTGAAGCGTTTTAGTCGTTCTTGACGCTCAGTCTGTCTGGAGAGGAAGTTATCCCAGATTTTGGGATTATGGAGAACCAAGCAGAAAACAAGGTGGAATGAGGGGCTGCTGTGGGAGCGACCAGGGCTCTGGGGGTTTTCTTAAAAAGTTGCAGATTTTGCAAATGAGTGCTGAGACAGGTTCCCTGCCTTGCAATGTCCACACTCAGATCCATCTGGAACCACACTGTGGCCCTGCAAAAGAAGGGATAATATCTCAAATATCTCAAAAGTTCCCACCTGGCAACCCCCTGCAGCCACTCCAAATCATGAATAACCAGGAGACTGGGCAGGAATGAGCTGCCAAGCCTGTCCTGGTCTCCAGGGATTGTTGTATTCCCTGACAGTGTTGTCTTCCCAGCACATACAACTATTTTTCCATGACAGTCTCACTCACCACTGCATCCCTGCCACCTTTATTTTTCAGGAATGTGTTACAGGGGTTAGAGCAGGGTCCTGGTCTTTCTCAGGTCTCATCTCAGCTCTACCACAGTTTTAATCTGTGTCAGCCAAGCTTTCTCTTTTTCCTTTCCTCTGAAGTTCAAAAGCTATTTCCAAGATTGTTCCAATTTTTCTGGGGACAAAGATGTTTGCAAGGGCTCGTAAGAAGAAAATTATGTAATGTGATGTCAAAGGATCGTTTCTGCTGTTTGAGGGAGAGGGCAAGAGTGAAGGGAGAGGAGGATGCGGTCCCTCCTTCGGTGCCTCACTGACCCGAAATGCCACCACTACAGGCAAGAAGTCAACTCACAGAGCCACTGTGCAATTCCATGGCTGGAGAAGGGATTAACATTTAAGGCAAAGGGGAGAAACCTTTAATTAAGCAGACTCAAATCATTAATTCGAGCAAGCAGCTGAGCTCTGCTGGTAATGATGACCGCACCTGTGGCTGGTGCAGCCCAAAGCTGGGAATGCTGCCTGGCAGAAGTGTTCAGGGACCAGAGATTGTCCTCAAAGGATCATAAAATCATGGAATGGTTGGAGTTGGAAGGGACCTTCAAGATCATTGAGTTCCAAGGCCCCTGCCATGGGCAGGGACACCTTCCACTATCCCACGTTGCTCCAAGCCCCATCCAACCTGGCCTTGGACACTTCCAGGGATGGGGCAGCTGCAGCTTCTCTCGAAAACCTGTGCCAGGGCCTCCCCACCCTCCCAGGCAAGAATTTCTTCCCAATATTCCATCTAACCCTGTCCTCTGGCAGTGGGAAGTCATTCCCACTTATCCTGTCCCTTATTCAAAGTCCCTCTCCAGCTCTTTTGGAGCCCCTTTAGGCACTGGAAGGGGCTCTGAGGTCTCCCTGGAGGATTCTTTTCTCTAGGCTGAACAAATCCAGCTCTCTCAGCCTTTCCTCATAGGAGAGGAGCTCTATCTCTCTAATAAACTTTGTGGTTTCCTCTGGACTTGCTCCAAACTAAACAGCTGCACACATCAGTGGCTCAACATTACCACCGATTTACAGGGCAGACCTTGACACAGGACTGGGGACAGGCAGGGCAAGAAACAAAAATCCTTTTATGTCACTGTTTTTGCTGAAATAGTGGAATTGTAAAACCCTGTCCCTGTTTCACAGGCTCAGAGAGGTTGAGGTGGGAAGGAAACTCGTGGAGGTCCCTGCTCCAAAGCCTCGCTCAAGCAGGACCTACAGCCACTTGTCCAGGACCATTTCCAGGTCACTTGGGAACACGGCTAAGAAGGGGAGCTCCACACTCTCTCAAGGTCGCCAGTCCCAGCTCCTCATCCTCTCCCCACCGCAGAGATGCTCCAGTCCCCTCCGGTCCCTTCCAGTCCTGCTGGCCCTTGGCTGGGGACTCTGTCCTGGATGTCCAGGTCTNCTTGGCTGGATGTCTCCTGGATGTCCAGGTCTCCTGTACTGCAGAGCCCAGGCTTGGGCACACAAAAGTGCAGGAAAACTCTGCTGAAGCCCGGGATTGAACCAGGGACCTTTAGATCTTCAGTCTAACACTCTCCCAACTGAGCTACTTCAGCTCTGCTGAGGCTCAGATTTTCCCAAAACCTGTTGAAACACGAGGATCTTTCACCCTTTTCAGGCAGCCTTTGGTTGACTTTATCTTGGGAATCAAAGAATTGTTTCAGGGAACAGGATAGAGACAGGCTGGGATCAAAAGTAATGGCCCAAGACACCTGGAAGTGTCCAAGGCCAGGGTGGATGGCTCCAATTTCCCAAAATATGTTGGAACAGAATGAGCTTTCAAACTTTTACAAATCAAACCAGTTTGCCCAACACGCCTCCAAGAAGAACCATGGAATGATTTGGGTTGGAAAGGACCTGCCATGGGCAGGGACACCTTCCACTATCTCAGATTGCTCCAAGCCCCATCCAGCCTGGCCTTGGACACGTCCAGGGATGGGGCAGCCACAGCTGCTCTGGGCAACCTGTGCCAGTGTTGGAATGGTGTGACTGACCACACAACAAAGCAAGAGAGAACAAATCTCAGGAAAACCCCAGCCACGAGCAGCCTCTCCCCACAAATAAGAGGTTCTCCTGGTGGAGCATCAGCCGGGAAGCTGATATGGAAAACAGACTTGAAAACTTTCCAGTTCTCTTGGACTATTATGTCATACTTTGTACCAAAATGTGCAATTGTTTAACTACACTTAAATCACTCTAAACTACCTAAATTGCCTCCAATGAGCCCTCTTCTTTCCAAATGCTGGCACTTTTTTGTTTTAGAACACTGCAATCCTGCTGTCTTCTATATAATTATGTAACATATGCAGTTCATCGCTGCCTTTCCAGTAAATAAGACTTATGTTCCCCAGTATGCATCCAGTAACACCTCATTTTCCCTGTCTTCAATTGTTTTAAAAATAAAGGAAATTGGAAATGATTGGGGGGTAAATTTGTGCTTAAATAAGAAGGATTTGTGACAGACAAAAAAGAGCAATTTGCCCATCTAAATGTTCTAAATGTTATTGTTTAACAACTTAACTTTTAATCAAAGTCCCCAAAACGGCAAAGAACAAGGAGAGTGTTGTTTGGTTGTGCTGCTGCTTGGAAATCCAGCTCCATTTCCCGAGCATTCCTGTACATTCCTTGTGCCAGGGATTTCAGAGGGAACCTGGAGAGGGCCCTCATCCAAAGCACTCCAAAATCTGTGTGTAGAGCGAGGACAGATCTGGGAATGTAGGCAATGGACACCCCCAAGAGGTGACACCCTCTGGCTTCCCTCAGCTCAGAAAGAAAGCAGAGAAACCACAAAGTTTCTCTAAGTTTACACCAGGATCCTGCAGGGCTCCAGAACACATGGAGATAGAGGAAAAAGCTGGAGCATCTTTGGCTCCCTCCGGAGCAACCTCCTCCCGCTGAAGGTCATCAGTTCACTCATGTGCTTTGTTCCGATGCAAGAATCATCAAAGCTTAGAAACATAGAATGGTTTGGTTTGGACAGGCCCTCAAAGATCATCTCATTCCCACCCTCGACATTGACAGGGACTCCTTCCACTATGCCAGGTTGCTCAAAGCCCTGTCCACCTGGCCTTGAACACTTCCAGGGATGGGGCAGCCCCAGCTTCTCTGGGCAACCTGTGCCAGGGCCTTCCCATCCTCACAGGGAAAAATTTCTTCCTAATATCCAATCCAAACCTACTCTCAGTTTGAAGCCATTCCCATTTTCCTGTCCCTCCATGCTCTAGTAGATAATCCATCTCCATGTTCCTTGTCAGCTTCTTCAGCTACTGGAAGGACACAATTAAGTCACCCCAAGCCTTCTTTTTTTCCAGGCCAAACAATCCCAGTCCTCTCAGCCTTTCATCACAGCAGAGCTGCTCCATCCCTCTGCTCATCTTGGTGGTCTCCTCTGGACTCGCTTCAGCAGCTCCGTGTCCTTCCTGTGCTGGGGACCCCGGAGCTGGGTGCAGCACTCAAGAATCCCTCCTCCCATTAGATCTGGCTGCTTCAAGAGTGGGATCCAAAGCTTTACGTCATCTTAAGTCTGGGTGAATGATTCAGCTTTATTTTTTGTTCTTTAAAAAACCAGGTAATCTCTAACAAGGAGAAAAACCTGGGTGTGAGAGATGGAAAAGGACTATGGCATGTGGCAAAATGTGGGGGGGATGGGAGATTCTACATTTTCATGGATATATCACATGATATCACAGCTCTGATCCAATCCTGATGTGCAGCTGTGTCTCAGCACTGGGAATTGCTTTTCCAGCCTTGGGAGTCTCCTCCAGGCACTCACCCCTTTCACGTATGGGGGTGAAACTTCCCATGGTTTCTCCTCCAGAATTCCACTATTGCTCATGGCTAAGCCTCAGCTGTGAATTTGGCAGCTCCTGCCATGCACAATGAGCTTTCCTGGGTAGACAGACATTCCCTGCCAAGATCTGAGACTGTGAGTGCCAGCTGGAGGTATTTCATACGATTTGTTGGGAAAGGGGAGACGTGAGCCTCAAAATCCGTTTGGAAGTCAGGTAGTTAACACCAGGTGGTTGGGAGGTCTCCACTTAGGATCCAGGCCTGGAAATCTCTCCTGGCTAAGCCAACCTACTCCCATGAAAGTTTGCTGTTGGGGACATGTGAGATATAAATTGGATCTTGCTCTTTGAGTTAGATAAGAGATGAGGTTCAAGTCCTCAGCCTGTCTGAGCAGAACTTTCAGAACCTGCTCACCAGGTATCCTGCAGACCCTGTTGTGGCCTTCCAGTACCTAGAAAGGGACACAGGGAGGCTGGAAAGGGGCTTTTTGCGATAGCAAACAGTGACAGGACAAGGGGGGATGGCTTTAAGCTGAGAGAGGGTAGATTTAGAAGGGATATTAGGAATAAATTCTTCCCTGGGAGGGCGGTAAGGCCCTGGCACAGGCTGCTGCTGTGGCTGCCCCATCCCTGGAAGCGTCCAAGTCCAGGTTGGATGGAGCTTGGAGCAACCTGGAACAGTGGAAGGTGTCCCTGGCCATGGGCAGGAGAGTTAAAACAGGTTGATTTTTAAGGTCCTTCCCAACCCAAACAATTTTTTACCATTTCCAGAGAACAGACAGG
This sequence comes from Callaeas wilsoni, assembly GCA_013398955.1. Classification (NCBI taxonomy): domain Eukaryota; kingdom Metazoa; phylum Chordata; class Aves; order Passeriformes; family Callaeidae; genus Callaeas; species Callaeas wilsoni. Next base: position 26,463 of record VWPU01007032.1, read on the forward strand.
ATCAAGCCCTGCAAACAAGTCTGGTGGAGCAAAGACCCTGAGTGGATCCACCTCCATTTTGACATCTGAAATATGGGAATAATTGGACTTCTCTTTGAGTGGGGTGTTAGAAGGGCACTGCTTTAAAGCCAGAAACATCCACAAGCCATAAACAAGATAATGGCATCAATAGCCCAGCCCCAAGCCGTGCAATTGATTCTCCACGGTTAATGCATCCAGCGGGAAATGGAACCAAGTGACACCAAGTTTGATGGGAAGATTGACAGCTCTGAGGCATAGAAACATTGACCTAAAGGGACTTTTGGTATCTCATCTGGGTCCTGCGTGGCAGGGCTGACATCGGCGTCCAGGATCAAACACCCTGCCAGGATCTGGAGACAAGGAAGGCTCATTTTTCCCCTTCCCCCCGTATTTCTGAAGTTAACAGGTGCAATAAACCCTCTGGACAGCCTGGATGTAAAATAATAGTGATATGCCCTCCCTGCCCAAAACAAGATTTTTCTTCCTCCTCTCCCCTTTTCCATTTTCCAGCTTCACCTGCTGGCGCCAAACTTTCCCCTCTCATCAGGAGGAAAAAGAAAAAAATGTTCCAGCCACAAAATGCTGCACTCTGGCTTTCAAACCCATTGTGGCCCAGGTGGGAAACGACAGCAAGCAGAGCCGGTAAACAGAAAATAGCAGAGCAACTCCCACTCTCCGGAGCTGCTGCCTCTCCCTCCAAAGGCAGCACAGGGATGAGTCACAGCTAAAAGCATCTCTCTCCCCGTGGGGCCGGGGCTCTGCCTGGCCCACCTGCCTTCCCCCGCCGAGGAGGTGGCTGATGCAGCCCCCTGGGCACTGCCTGTGAGTCAGGAGACCCTGCGGAGTCAGAAATATCCCCAGCGAGGGAGATGAAGCCACCTGCAAGCTCCTGCTTATCTGGCATTTAAAGGGTATTTTATCCCAGCATGGTTTCAGAGGGGTGAAATTGGGGGAGAAGCCTCCCTCAGCCTCCTCATGGCTCTGGGAAGTCTGTGATGCCGAATCCTTTTGGGGATGGCTGAAAATCGGAGGCACCTGAGGTTTGGAGGAGGGTGGTCAGACCTCCTGCCACATCGGCAGCTGTTCCCTATGAAAAAATTCGGTCAGGATCAATGATCAACCCAAGAACAGCATGAGGGGGAGATCTCAGGGATTTACCTATAGACCTGTGTCAGTGAGAGCAGTTATGCAAATAGGCATAATTAAATCTGTGGATATTCTTTGTCCATCACAATTGCTCCCTGGATTATTTTACGCCTTCTTTAAGCCCTCTGTCTCTGACTGAGAGCTGCCCCCATTGAAATGTCCTAGAGCTGGCTGCAAAGGGTGGTCTTTGTATTTCTTAGAATTTCAAAACCTCATCCGTTCCCTAAAAAATGGAAAATTCTTCAACTGAGGATTCCCACATAAAGGAAGACAAGTCTAAATATAAGGTTATGAAGCAAAGGGCTTCATTTTTATTTAATTCTGAGGAAATTGAGGGGGGAAAAACTTTGGCCCTCAGCCTGAGTTTTTAAATAAATTCAGCACCAAACCCCATATTTCTGTTAGTAAAGGATTTTAATTTAATCAGATAATCATGGAAGGGTTTAGTTTGGAAGCAGCATGGGAGATCATCCAGTTCCAACTCCTCTGCCACGGGCAGGAACACCTTCCACTATCCCAGGTTGCTCCAAGCCTGGCCTTGAACACTGCCAGGGATGGGGCAGCCACAGCTTCTCCTGGAATTCCATTCCAGGGCCTCACCACCCTCACAGGGAGGAATTTCTTCCTAATACCTAATCTAGTCCACCCTTCTTGAGCATTTTTTTTTTGCCCCAGATTGAAGGGCGAACTTCAGCTATAATCCAAATAAAGGTTCTCCTGATGTTTAACAAGGTAGAGGGAAGATAAACCACCCCCAAAAACTCTTAATAGCTGCTAAAGTGTGCATTTATTAGGCTTTAGATTTATTCCAAACATATAACTAACATCAGCAAGCAACAGCCAGAGGGAAAAGGGGGAAAAAAAATGGAAAAAAAGATGTTGTTGGAAAGTTTTGAAAACAAGCATACTCTGTGTTTGATGAGTCTTCCCCCATCTGCTGCATTTCACTCTGTTCTCACAAACTTGAGTAACAGACCCCAACTAATTGCACAGTTCTGCCTGCAAATCCACAGCCTGGTTGTTTTTAGCCAACCTTTTTTCTTTTTCCAGCATCTCTCCAGGGTGTAAAAAGCCCATAATTTTCCCACCTTCCTAATGGAGGCAGAAGTGGGTGGTGGGGGGTTGTTGTGTCCATTAGGACAGGAAGATTTGTCCACAGAGAGTGTGGACAGCAGCAGTTGGCATCTCCCATGGGTAGCGAAGCCTAAGAGTGAAACCTGAACCATTTTTGGGGGAGGTTCCAGACCACACCCTCACCCAGGTGGTGTTTTTGGAGCTCTGGGTAATGACCCACCACATGTAGGGAGGACATTGTGGATTTTGGGACATTCTCCTTTCCTTCTGGGTCATGTGGGCAGTGCAAGTCCACTCTCCCCCTTCACCTGGTCCCAGCAGCACGAAAATAACAACCACAGACTCAGAATTGTTTGGATTGGAAGGGACCTGAATGATCCTCTCATTCCAACCCCCTGCCAAAGGCAGCAACACCTTCCACTAGACCAGGGTGCTCCAAATCCCATCCAGCCCTGCCTTGAACACTGCCAGGGATGTGGAATCCAACCTCCTGATGACCCAGCCTCTGAGAAGGGGCCTGAGGTTTCATCTGAGAGTGTTTTTTCCTCCCTTGGATGGAACGGTAACTGATAGCATATAGGGATTAAAAAACCCCAAACTTCTGTTAATTAAAAGGCTGAGTTTGAGAAATGTCAGCCAAGTATTGTATGTAGAGAGGGATATAGATACCCAGGCTTAGAGGCAGATATACATTCTTAAAATAAAATTATTCTTTCCACAAAATAGCACAAATATCTGTAAAACTGTGGACAGCCTTGCCAATAAATGATATTTTCCCATCAGCAGTGGTAGTCTCTGTTGCTGGCAGGATTCTGTCATGCAGGACACGCCAGGATGTCTCCTCATCTCACTGACAACGTGAAAACTAATCGGGATAAAATCCCCACGCAGCTGCTGGGCTTCCCCCAGGACAAGACACAGCCCACACATGGGGTGGGTGGGTGTTTGCAATGTAGGTCACGGCAAAAAGCTTTGTTTTGTGAGGGCCACCTTCCTGCCGGGTGAGTGACAAGTGTCTCCCTCTGCAGCCCCAGCAAGTCCGGCAGACACCGTCACCCCCAGGGCTGCCTGATGAAACCCAGGGTTTTAGGAGTGGAAGGAAGGCTAGAGTCCATAAAACTCAGAGCTGGGTGAGAATTTAGAGCAAGGTGAGCAGTTCACACCTGAACGGGTTTTTTTCAGCTTGTTCTGGGGCGAGAACATTGCAGGGTCAGGATGTGGAGGAGTCACCATCCCTGGAGGTGTTCAAGAAACGCCTGGATGTGGCACTTAGTGCCATGTGCTGGGTGACAGGGTGGGGATCAGTCAAAGGTTGGGCTCGATGATCTTAGAGGTCTTTTCCAACCTAAAAAATCCTGTGATCCTGTGATTCCCAGCATGCCAACAGCCTGAACCTTTTCCATATGAGCATTGGAAAAGGCTCCAATGCCAGAGGAACCCTGAAAGTTTCACTCATCTGATTCCTTCACAGGGACGGAGCACTGCTCCTGTCAGGAAAAGCTGAGAGAGTTGGGGTTATTCAGCATGGAAAATAGAAGGATCCAAGAAAAACTTATTGAAGCTTTCAATACTTAAAGGGAGTTTATAAGAAAGATGGAAACAGAGTTTTTAGTAGGGCGTATAGGGACAGGACAAAGAGTGATGGTTTTAAACTGAAAGAGGGGAGATTTAGACCGGCTTTAAGGGAGAAATCTTTTGTGGTGGGAGTGGTTAAACACCAGATGAGGTTATCCAGAGAAATTTCCACCCCAGGAAACATTCAAGGTCGGGTTGGACGGGGCTCTGACCAACAAGATCTGGTTGAAGATGTCCCTGATCATTGCAGGGAGCTGGACTAGAAGACCTTTAAAGTTCATTTCCAACACAAACCATTCCATAATTCTGTTGTAAGGGGAACTGAATGTGACCAGCTCAGATGGAGCTCTCTAAGGTGAGATGAGGTGGATCCCAGCCCAATTTCCTCCAAGTCAGTAATTCCAGGGACACAGTCCATCCTGGTTCTTGCATTAGCTTGCCAAGAAAGCAGCCAAGTCCCAGTCCTCTCTAAAGATAGAAAAGTGCCCCCATTGACCATTTCTTTTACAGGACCAGACCTTTTTGCTGTTAACTTTTTTTGTTTCCTGCAAACTGAGGCAGGACTGAGGTGGGTTAAACCCTGCCTGGCCTAAGAACTTCCAGCTGGATGTCACAAACCCCCACAAGTCCAAACTGCTTTAAACTCCTGACCAGAGGGTAAAGTCTGCAGTGTCACATCATTCTGATGGGTTTGGCAGCTTGGCTATAAAATTAAGGATCTGAAATGCCTGATGTGACCCTTTGCCCATGGACATCTTCCTTTTCCTCATCTACCACAGTCCAGCCCTGACACTGTGTCGGACACACAGCTCTAAAACAAGATAATAAACAATAAACCTCCTGAAAATGACTTCATTACTGAATGAGAAACTTTCGGAATTGATAGATCATAATACTACTAATAAAAACAGTAATAATTATAATAGTAATAATAATAATAATAATCATGGGCATATTTTGGTTGATTGCGCCTTAAATCAACCTTGCACACTTCTGCTTTTGTTCCTAGGTCTTTCCCACCTGTCCACCCAGTCCAGGTCTTGACCTTTCCTAGGTTTTTTTTTTCTTTCCTTATGGAACTCCATGTCCCATCTGAAGGACCACCCAAGTATTGAGTTGGTGGCAAGCCTCAGGCACAAGGAGAAGTGGCGTGCCTTAGCCCATCCAAGATGGATAAATTCTCGTCAATGATTTGGATGTCCAAGTCCAAGTGCTTCTGGAAATAAGTAAAAGACACCTTCGCCTCACTTTCTCAGGGTGCCCAGCTCCATCCAGGGAGGTGCCGTCAGACCAAAAGAGGAAAGATTTAAATCAGATGTTAGGAGGAAGTTCTGTACTCAGAGGGTGATGAAGCCCTGGCAAAGGTTGCCCAGAGAAGCTGTGACTGCCTCTCCCCTGTAAGTGTTCGAGGCCAAGTTGGATGGGGCTTGGAATGACCTGGGATAGTGGAAGGGGGTTGGAATGAGATGGTCTTGAAGGTGCCTTCCAACCCAAACCATTCTGTGATTCCGTGATAAGTAACTGCCTTCTGTCCCTGTTAGAGGACAGAAACCCGGTGCTATAAACTCGCCTGGAAAAGTCCAGACACATTTTAGGACACCAAAATCATGGGGAAATGATCCTGTCTCTGGAGAAGTCCTGTCTGTCTAGAGGATGCACTATGAACCTACCAGGAAATAGCAATAGCCATTATTTCTCTCAGGTATGTACTCCAGGGGTTTAAAAAGGAGGAATTCCAAGGGTTTCAAAGGCAACTTGAAGGCTATTTCTTGTGGGGATGGTTTGGGAAAGGGGAAGTGGATTTGAGTCTGATCTGTCTAAATAAATCTACCACTAATTTGGATGACAAGATCTTTATTAAAGCTGGAATTGGGGATAATTTGCATTTAGAAGCAACTCCAAATGCCCCTCTTTTTGGCATCAGCTCATTTGACGCAGAGAGAGAAGGCCACATTTAACCAGAGTCCTTGTGTAGGAATCAGAGACCTTCTGGAATTTACTAAAAACAGAGCTTAGATTGAAGATTTTCATATCTCATTACAATTTAACATGGTAAGACATTTAACTAAGGCATATTTAAATGGTAATTAAGAGTGTTATGGGTTTTTTAATTCATAATGTTGCAGCTCTGAAAGTCCCAATATTATGTGCCAGACACACTGATGTGAGGTCACAGCTCTGAGGAGCCTTTGGTGTAAAGCTCCAGCCCTCAGTCACTCTTGCCACTAAAAGTTTCCATTCAACCTAAATTCTTGTGTTAAAAACAGATGAAAAATGCCTGTTCTGTAAATTCAAAATTATTCTGGAGTTTGTCTTAGTTGCACAAATTATTCAGTCTCAGACAGACAAACAAAAAACAGCATGAAGCAGAAAATGTGTAGGAGATGCAGCCTCTCATTTAAAAAATATTTTGATTTTCTGATTGGAAATGACATCTATTCTATCAGAAGTACTTTTGTACATAAATCAAAATCTGGGCACTGAACTGAAACATTCCCTTCGAGTGAAAGCATTATCAACTTTCCAGTTTACCAGAGGAAAACAACGTTTGATCAGACTCTATGCAAAATAGGCTACTGGGCTTTTTCTTTCTGCTGCAGACCACAAGGAAAATAATAAATCCATTTTCCACAAGGTCTCCTATTAAGGGGGTTCATTTCTGGGTTGGAAAATGTGTTTATTGGAAATGAAGATGCAGGATCTGAAGGGAGTTTGTGGCACTTTCATAAATGCCCTGATAAAGCTTCCCACTTCCAGAAAATGTTTGGAAGCCTATTTCTCCCTGGAACACCAATATTCAGAGCGGTTAGAAATTCCTTTCAGTATTCCACACACAATCCTTAATAAATTGGTCAGCCAGAAAGATGTGAAAGCTGCAGAAAATATCATAGCAAGTCAACATGAAGACATAATTTTAAAATAACGCTGGGTTGCCCCACTTTTCCAGCAAAGTTCCTCATTACGTGCATAATTTCCAAAGCTGTTCTCTGCCGAGACAAAATTCCCACTCAAGATTTATGGAGTGGACTTGGAGGTGCTGGAAGAACTGGGATTTTCTGCCTTCTAAAAGGGGATTTACAGGCGTGTGCACACTTCTATTTCTGCCTCGCTGCTAAGTAGAGCACGAGCCATCCATGCACCACACGAGGCAGAAAACACATCCACAGCTCACAGGGAAAGTAGGGAATGTCAGTCTTGGCTGAGGAGATGAGAAAGGTGCTGTTTGCAGACCAAAATGCATGTGAAAATAGCTAAGAATAGGTATCCACCACAGAAATGGAAAGCAGATTCCTGAGGGCTGCCCAGATTGGTCTTTACGAGCCTGAGAGCAGAGTTTGGGGGGAAGAATCTTTTTTTTCTTTCCCTAACTTGGGTAAGGGGATTTTATAACCAAAAAGGGCAACTTCTGCTCTATGCTGCAGATCAGGAAATCAAATTTGTGAACTACAAAACAATGGAAAAATAATTTTTTTGTACTCAGTGGTGCCTGGCACATTCAACTTCACCTTGAGGGTTTTATTTGATACTCATCTGGCCATTTGTTCAGCCACAATAAATAACAAGTGAGATGTGACTATTTTCCAGAGCAGTTTTCATCTGAAGGAACCTAAATCTGAGAGCCTACATTTATGAAGGTGTTCTTCTCTTCTGTCCTGTTAACATGGCTTTCCTCATTCCTGGAAAAATCAGTCTGAGCTGATTTAAAAGAATTCTATTCAAAGAGACTGAAATTCCTGGGAAAGCTACACAACCATTTGACTCACCTCAGCATTAGAATGTTTCTTCACAACTTTCTTCTGCAGGACAAACTTGTGGATTCTCGTGCTACCTTCCACAGTCACAGAATCATGGAATTGTTTGGACTGGAAGGGACCTTAAAGGTCATGGAATTCCAACCCCTGCCATGGGCAGGGACACCTTCCATTAGACCAGGTTGCTCCAAGCCCTGTCAAACCTGGCCTTGGACACTTCCAGGGATGGGGCAGCCACAGCTTCTCTGGGAAACCTGGGCCAGGGCCTCGCCACCCCCACAGGGAAGAATTCCTTCCCAAAATCCCATCTAACCCTGCCCTCTGTCAATTAAAAGCCATTCTCCCTTGTCCTGTCCCACCACCCCTTGCCCAAAGTCCCTCTCCAGCTCTCCTGGAGCCCCTTTCCGCCCTGGAAGGGGCTCTCAGGTCTCCCTGGACCTTTCTTCTCCAGGCTGGACATTCCCAGCTCTTCCAGCCTGGCTCCAGGGCAGAGGGGCTCCAGCCCTTGGAGCATCTCTGTGGCCTCCTCTGGACTTGCTCCAGCAGCTCCACATCCTTCTTCTATCAGGGTCCCCAGAGATGGAGACAGTGCTCCAGGTGGGGTCCCTCAACTTTCTGATCACACATTATAGGTCTGGAAATAATCTATTCCTCCATTTTTCCCATTCCAGGGTTCAGTAATTCTCATTCAATGAAGAGAACCTTGGAACCATGAATGCCACAGTCCCCCTACATCCAAATTCAGGTTCCTAAACTTGTTCCAAACTTGAGAAAGGTCCTCATACACAGACAAACTCTCTGGTGTTAAGGATTGGAGCATAAGAGATTGAAGCACACTGAGCTCTGTGCTCCTGAGAGAGCCAAGATAAAAGTTCAGCCCTTGGCCAAATCCTGAAGGGAGCTGAGAGAGGACAGCATTTAAAAGCTTTAGATTAAATCTGATTTATGTCTCTGTCTGTATTTGCGTGCAAACTTAGGAGAAACTTCTGCTGAAGACTGGAAATTGTGGAAATTTGGAAAAATGGCCATATAGGGAAAGGTGTTAAAACAGGGTTCAAAGTAGAATCAACGGATCAAAGAATAAGAGAATGGTTTGGTTTGGAAGGGACCTGAAAGATCATCCAGTTCCAAGCCCCTGCCATGGGCAGGGACACCTTCCACTAGACCAGGTTGCTCCAAGCCACATCCAACCCCTTGAACACTTCCAGGGATGGAGCCAGAAATACTCCTGCAACCTGTAGTTCAACTCTCTCTTTTCGAAGCTTGGAATAAATCCATATTTTTTTGTGTGCAAACAGTGGGATGGCCACCACAAGTTAAGCTGACCTTCCTAGGCCACAAATCTACCAGCAACAATGTTCTGGAAATTTTTTTCCGGCCAGTATCCCCACTTTAGGCAGAACAGAAACCAGTAAGAGCTAAAAAATCAAAAAGAAAAGCAAAATACGAGCTGTCTAGCAGCAAAGTCACTGCCAAAGCACAATGCACAATTCAATTTTCAGGACTGCACTAAAACACCAAAAACTGCTGCCTGTAATACTCAAAGAGCTGTTGTTTTAACTTTCCACTTGCATCAGTGTCTGGTACCTTTTAAAATGACAGCTTATTTGTAACTTATTCAACCTGATGCCTCCTGAGCAATGAAATGTGCCCCTGGGATGTTCTTTTTTCCTTTTCCTCTCCGTCTCACATTTTACATCCCTCATACATTTCAACAAGTTCGTAATAACTTTGCTTCGCCTCACTACTCTGATTGCTCCCATCCCCGGGTTATTTACCAAGCGGAGGTGCTGCTGCAGAAAGGACAAACAGATTAAGGAATTCAGCACTTTGCTGTGCCAATAAGAAAATTGCGTCTCTCTCTGCACATGGAGAAGAAACGGGGCTGGAAGTGGCACAGCAGTCAACCTCCGCTCTGCCTTCTGGATCATGGGGACGAGGAAGCAGAAAATAACCCCTTTCTCCTGAATTTTCAGAGAACATTGCAGTGTTCCGGCCTCGGAGAACATATCATGGAAATAACAGCGTATTTTTATCTTTTACATTTTATTAGGCGTGATGGGGGAGCCACTGTTTGAGAACACTGCCTAAACACACAAATGGGCTGAAAAAATGGAGCTGTAAATTCCTTTCTGTAGAAGAAGAAGGGCTGTAAGACCTGGAGGCACCAAAATTCTCCCACGGTTTGTGAACCCCAGGTTCGTAGTCAAAATCCCTTGGCTGAGTCTTGCAATATTCCCAGAGCACCTGGATTAGTGCACCTCATTATGGCAATAAATATTCAATAGAGTTAACTTATAAACATTTATAGAATCATGGAATGGTTTGGACTGGAAGGGACCTTCAAGATCATCTCATTCCAAGCCCCTGCCATGCTCAGGGACACCTTCCTAGACCAGGTTACTCCACTTAAAATTTTAGCAGCTGAGGCCACGGGTGTTGCAATGAAATATTGGAGAATTTCAGCAGCATGGAAGTTGATACTCCAACTTAGAAAAATTTGAGAAGTTTTAGAAGATGTTTTGGGATTGAATTTCTCTTACACGTTTTCCAAAACTGGAGACCTTCCAAAGGAATGAGGGCCAATGGACATTTCATCAAGTCCTTGTGGGCTCCTTCCAGCTCAGGATATTCTGTGATTCTGTCTGGTAAATGCTGGACTGTAAAGTCTGATCCTCAACAAGCAAAATCCCTGTTAACTCAGAAGTTCACCAAAATAGAAAATTCAAAGTTAAAAATATCTCTCCAGCACCAGATGACTTTGTTCCCTGGAAAGGAGGGCTTGTCAAAGAAACCTGTTATCTGTTCAAGGAGATTTCATGTCTGAGTGATGAAGTCATGATGATAAAACCTACTTTGGTTCCACTGGATTGTAACCAGGTGCCTTCCAGATTGAAGCTCCTGCCAAATAAAGGAACAAAAAAGACACATCCTACGTCAATTAAAACCCATCTCAGTCCAGCAAATTCTAATTTGAATGGGGAAGGAAGGATTTGCAGTGATTTTTATCTTTGTTGCAAATCTTAAGAGAAGATTCTGAGCAAATAATCAAAAATGTTTTTATCACAAGGGAAAATGTGTTGAAAGAGAGTGAGTTCAGATGGGATTTGAGGAACAAATTCCTACTCTGAAGGTGGTGAGGCCCTGGCAAAGGCTTCCCAGAGCAGCTGTGGCTGCCCCAAACCTGGAAGTGCCCAAGGCCAGGTTGGACGGGGCTTGGAGCGACCTGGGATAGTGGAAGGTGTCCCTTCCCATGGAAGTGGGGTAGAACAGGATGATATAAGGACCCCTCCAACCCAAACAACTCCATGATTCCATGCTCCTGTATGAACTTTGAGGTGCAAAATCACATCAGTTCATTTAAGTGGATAAGGAACAGTTTTCTTGTGTAGTTTTTCAGCGTTTAACACAATATCTGAGATAGCAAGGAAGGCAAACTTTATAATTTTGAGTTATGCAAGAGAAAGTTGCATGAAGCAAAGAGCTGGAAATTGAATTTAGTTGAATTTAGCCTTGATATAAGACAGTATTTCCAAAAAGTGGCAATAATTATATTCACTGGGAGTTTAAAAGTGGACATAGTAGACTCAGTATTCCCTGGAATCTCTGAGACAGAAATAGCAGAGAGAGATTTTTAGCAAAATTTGCTGAAAATCAGGATTTGCCATTTGTTGGTCCTTTTGAAAGACATCTTCTAAATGAGAAAAAAAGCAAAAATCATCTGTATTTCCGTGGAACTGGAAGTTCCCAGATCCCAGAAGTTGCTCAGTAAATCTGACACTCCTGTACACTTCAGTACTAGCTGGCAATTAGCAAGCCCATTAAATGCTGGTTAATGAGAATGCTAATTGCACTGAGCAGCTGCAGGTGGCTCCCGGCACTCCTAGTTCTGGGGCAGATCCTCCATCTCACTGCTCCAGGCTGGGAAATATCCATCTTCCCAAATCCCCAGCTCAGGAACAGCCCTATCAGAGCCATCTGCTCCAGAGCTGGAGAGGGCACAGCGGATAAAACACCCAGCTCTGGATAAATCCAGCAGAGGACCAACATAATGTGAGAAAAACTGTTCCTGGCTTTGAGAAACACAGCTCTGGACTTGACCAAAGTTTGTGGAATCCCAATACTAGGCACTGGTGAGGCACCTTCAGTCCTGGGGTCAGTTTTGGGGCCCTCTTGATAAGAAGAACATTGAGGGTCTGGAGAGTGTCCAGAGTAGGGAACAGAGCTGGGAAAGGGCCTGGAGCACCAGGAGCTTCTGAGGGAGCTGGGGGGGCTCAGGCTGGAGAAAAGGAGGCTCAGGGGGAACCTTGCTGCTCTCTACAATTCCCTGAAACGAGGTCGTGGTGAGGTGAGGGTCAACTTCTCCTGGGCAACGAGAGATGGGAAAAGGGGAACAGCCTCAAGTTGCACCGGGGGAGGTTCAGGCTGGATATTTGGGAAAATTTCTCCACTGAAAGAGTGACTAAACATTGGAACAGGCTGCTCAGGGAAGGGGTGGAGTCACCATCCCTGGAAGTGTTCAAAAGCCAGGCTGACCTGGCACTTTGTGGTATGGTTTAGTGGGTGTGGTGGAAATTCAGCTGGAGGTTGGACTTGATGATCTTGGTGGTCTTTTCCAGACTCAGTGATTTTGTGAACCTGAAGAAAATTTTAAATAAAATCTTTAATTTAAATGATTTGTCATTTTCATGTTTCTGTAGCAAAAGGAACGCAATGGGAGCAGCCAGGTTGATGCTGGGAGGAGGGAAATAATAATTCCACGGGTACCTGTGGCAGAGCAGGCCCTGGTGTTCCTTTGGGAGGGGAACTCAGCCATGGAGTGGCTGGATTGAAAAGGCAGTCGGACTTTCAGGGGTTTTCTTCCCAAAACTTTCACGCCTGTGGCTTGCAGTGAGGAAAGATCAGCGTTCATCCCGATTCTCCCTGTGTGATAAATTTCTGCCACTGTGGCAGCATTGGGAACCCAAAGTACAGATAAACCCCTGCAGCTTTTGATGTTAATTCCAACAGAACCTTCCAGAGCTGAAAGTTCAGCATCATTATTAATACAAAACCCTTTGAGTGCAGCACTCCACCCCCAGCCCTGCACTCCACACAATTCAACTTACTTTACTTTTATTTCATCTAATTACAAAGCATTACTCACGAGAGTGACGGATTTTATTACTCACTATTATACAATTTCTGTGCTCTCCAGTCCTAACAAAAAGAAAGTACAGAAAAAGAAGTTATTTGAGGGGGGAAAAAAAAATAAGACTCCCTTTAATAACAAATGACTTAATTTTAAGAAAGACTTTTGATGCCAAGACACAACTTTTGCTGAATTTGCCAGTTTGGTTCAAACTCTTTCCATGTTTGACATCTAATAAATGCCACATGAGGTAATTCTGTAGTGAGCTTCAAATTTGTCACTCTTGTGACTAATTCCTTTTAATTAGACTTAACAACATATAAGAGAAAAAATGTCATCACTTAAAGTGAAGTCAGTGATGTATTGATTGGATAAGGACTTAACAGTGTAAGTAGTTTGTTAGAAAATGATTCAAGTGAGCATATTTTTAATTTCAGGCCATTTCTTTTCACTCTCCTGGGTCTCGCTGTACATTAACAGCAAGGTCCTTCCTGATTTTCCCTACATCCCACACTCACAGGTGCATAATACTCTAGGGAATTTTGCTCATAAACACGGTCATTTCAAGCATATGAGTTAAAATGATGAAATACTCTGATAAAATCAGGCATTTTGAAGACACTCAGAAGAGAAACAGCCCACTTTTCCCAATTATATTGACCACAGTTGATACGTGGCTGTAACAGGAAAGGCAAAAACAATGGGAATTTATCCCCAGATATCCAAGGAAATAAAATGTGAGAAGGCAGATTGTTGGCATCACCTTTCAGCCACACATCCCTGACATCACTTGGGATCATCCTGCGCCACTTCACAAAACTTGAAGTTGTTTGCAGGATTTCTTTTTGCTTGGGTGAAACTGTCTGAAAAGCTCCTCTCTGGGAGTTGAGATGAATCTTTGTGCAGGTCTCTCCAGTTCAGAATTCCACTCTTTTGTGTGGGAGTTGCCTTCAGCTTAAATGGATTTCCCCAAATTGTGTCGTCTTAACCCAGATCTTTTCAAAGCATCACTGGAGTTTATTCCTTAGCATAATGATGGTCATGGAATTATCTACAGTGATGTGGTGTTGTCATTGTACTTTTATCCATGTTTGCTTGTAAAGGAATCTCCTTCTCTTGTTCTGCTTTTTATACAGAATGAAATGAAATTTTACTGAATTGTCATTTAAGATGGCCTGAGGAAAATATCAGATCCTGAAAAATCTGTCCAGATTTAAGGCATCCTTCAACTCCTACAGTGTGCAGGTCCTTCCCAGGCAGAGCTGCCTTGAGGGGTGGCTGGTGAGTCTGGGATCCTTCAAGGAATTCCCAACATTTGTTTGCAAGCAGTTACCCCACCCCGAGCAGTTTGGATCTTCAGAGAACTCTTTTGAGAAGAGAGGCAGGAAATTAAACAAGCTTGGGAATTCAGCCTTAGATTTCTTCTCCTTTCTTTATTCCAAAAGCGCTGCAAAACAATTAATTTAGTCCTACTCATTAGTCCTATGCTAATGAACATCATCGTTAACATCCGAGTGTTCTCCTGAATTACTTAGGAAAGCAGTGCTCTTACCCTTGTGCCCATTGACAAGGGTTGATTTATAGTAATTAAATAGTTGATTGATAGAAGGAAATAGTTGATTTACAGTAATTTGTGAAGAATTCAGGAGGGCAGGGACAGACCTGAGACCTGGGGCAGGACAGAGGTTTGAGACTGGAGTTCCTTTTGGGCTGAAACCTGGAATTTCTCAGCAGCAGTTCCACAGTGTGAGAACTCACAATGCACAAATACTGAGAAATTATTAAACCTGTATGACTTATTATGGAACAAATATCAGCAAAGCTTAGGAATATCAGGAAAGCTTAGGAATATCAGGAATACCGAGACCATTAAAGCAGATGGATGTGCTGAGTACCAGCTCCTGATCAGAGGAAGGAAGACCAGCTAACTTTAGCTGATTGTCTTCTTGTGTTTTCCTCTGTTTTTCAGGAGCTGAGGGGAAGTGTTATTAAGCCTGTTAGATTTTCCAGTGGCAATCACCCATTTTACTGCACCCCGTCCATTCTTTTTTTCCTTTTGTTTTGTCATACAGTGGCAGTATCCTATGGAAACACTTGGTTAGGATGCTGTAGCAGGATAAAAACACTGACTGTTTGTTTAGGCTCTGGAATCATCTTGGGGATTTATGTATTTAATTCTGAAGTAACTTGTTCGCATCTTGTCCCCTTGTCTAATAAATCCATGGGACAAAATCTGACAGTGACACTCAGAATTCTAAAAGACTACAGTGCCTTCTGCAGAAACTCCTTTGGAACAATTTTGGCAGAGAATTTCCAATGTATTTTGGGCCTCCCATCCAGGCTTCTCTGAGAGAAATGTTGTACAAGATGAGGTGAATTGGTTAATGCATAAAGCTGATCAGATGGATTTCTTGCCATTCCACACAGAATTTCTAGCAATAATTACTATGTTCACAGTTCTTTCACTGACTGGAAAAAAATAACCAAAACCCAAAATTGGTTAGTTTATTTCTAGCTTGACTAGCAGAGTTAACTCATCCGTCGCCTCGAAACAAAAAAAGGAGAATTTTACTCACATGGTTGAGTAAAGACAGCATAATATTCCAAAGCAAAGAGGGAGGTCGGCTCAAGTCAAGCCCTGCTCAGGCCCAGTGCCAGCAGACCACTTCCACTCATTGGAGTTGTAAAAATGTGCCTGATCAATGGATTGGGATTGTGTGGTGAGCCCTGAATTAACAGATATAGATTCTGACTACACAAACCTCTTCTGGCAAGAAATTGAGTTTGGCTGGTTTAAAGCTCCAGCTGCTGTCTGAGACACTAGACAAATCTTTTTCACATTAATCCATCCTTTTCTCTCTCTTCTCTTTGCTTCCCAAGGATATGAACACTGATTAGATCTGGGAGTTCCTTGTACTGTGGGGCACAAAGGTGATGGCTCTGCTGATGATGTTTTCAAGAGGCCTTGCTTGCACCTATTAATATGCACAAAAAGGCTGCATATTAATGCACACTTTTGAGTTGCAAAATTTATCTCTGGATTCCCTAAAAATGACTGAATTGGCTGGTTTTTGTCTCTGCACAGTTCCCGTGCCCAGGCAGTGTCAGGAACCTTTTGTCTGTCTGACAAAGGATGGTGACAGTGTGTTCTGGAGATATCCTAAAGCCAGCGCAAGTAAAGGGTGCAGCGCTCCACTGAGGTAAAAAATCCTCAGGATTTAGGTCCAAACAGCTAACAAGTCTTCTTTTAACTTTTACACAACCATTTGTTCCCTCAGTACAGAACAACTTCCAGGAATAATCTTTTACTCAGCCTCTACAACCCCAGGAAAAGCACAGTGGGTCCCACTCCTCAGGAACAGGCCTTGATCCCTCCTTTGTCCCCTCCAAGTGCCCTTTTATGAATTTATCTTCTCCTGGGAACGCTCAAATGTGAACAGAAGCACCATGGGAAGGGTAGGGAGAGGTTGTTTCTTAGCACAAATGTCAACATAACCATCTGAGAGTTCCTTCTGCTGGAGAATCCATGTGAGGCAAGTGTCCTTTGATGAACTCCAGGAGGATTTAAAGCTAATTGTAAACACATTAGAGATGAGAGAAGGAGAGGTGAGCCAGGGAAAGGAAAACACTATCCTCTAAAGCTGCTGGAATTTGTGATGAGGGGTGAGAATACACCATCAGCAGGGACACTCTGTCCTCACAGTGGTCTGTTACAGATCTCCGTGGAAACTCTGGCATTTAATTCATCCTATACCTCAACCTCCTCTTTTTCCTCAGAAGAAAACAGATGAGAGATATCCAACATCATCAAATGATGATTCTTAATATCAGCATCCCACACTGGTTTCAGGTAGCAGCAAAGAAACTTTCCCTGGACATCAATTTACAACTCACCTGTTTTGGCAGTAAAAAAAACCTTGGCAAAAAAACTCTCAGGAATTAATGAATTTGTTGCATCCAGCCATCCACGTCCTCTTTTTCTCTGTGGTGAATAGATCCAGAGTTCTGATCTGAAGGTTAAAAGACTGGAAAAAGTCCTTAATGAACTACCTCATAAAAACAGTGTTTTGCTGAAGGCCAGCAGGCAGAGCACGAATATCCAGTCTGGGCAAGCTGATCCAGTGGGTGGATCCCTGCCCATGGTGGGGGTGCTGGAATTAGATCATCTTCAAGGTCCCTTCCAACCAAGCCTTTCCATGATTCTAAGATCTGTGTTCCTTCCAATTAATCATTTCCCCTTTAGTTCCATAGAATCGCAGGATGGTTTGGGTTGGATGGGACCTTAAAGCTCATCTCCTTCCACCCCTCTGCCATGGGCAGAGACACCTTCCGCTACCCCAGGCTGTTCCAAGCCCCGTCCAGCCTGGCCTTGGATACTTCCAGGGATGGAGCAGCCACAGCTTCTCTGGGAAACCTCTTCCAGGGCCTCCCCACCCTCCCAGTAAAGAATTCCTGTCTAATAGCCAATCTAACCCTACTCTCTGTCACTTTGAAGCTATTCCCCCTTTTTCTGTCACTCCAGGTTTTTGTCAAACATTTCTCTCCTTCTTTCTTGCAGGCTCCCTTCGGGCACTGGAAGGCCACAATTAGGTCACCCCAAAACCTTTTCTTCTTCCAGGCTGACCACAATTCTCCCAGCTTTTCCTCCTGGCAGAGCTGCTCCATCCTTCTGATCATCCCGGTGGCCTCCTCGGGACTCGCTCCAGCAGCTCCGTGTCCTTCCTGTGCTAAGGAGCCCTTCCTTGTTGGCCTTTTCAGCATCCCCTGGAGGTCAGTGCTGCCACACACCCACAAAGTGTTGATGGGGAGAGATGCCAGGTGAATTCTCTTCATTGAAGCCTTCTGAGAGTTCAGACTCATTCCCAAGTTATTGCTGAATTCCAATGACAAAGGCAAGAGGAATTAAGATGCAATATCTTTATATAAGTGGAAGTTTGGATTATTTCATGAGTTTACATTAAATTCACACCTTTACTTTAGGATGAGGAAAAAAGGAGGGATTTTCTTCATCACCAGTTCAAGTTCAGCTGCATCCTGGACCAGGTCCCACTTTGTGAGCTGATGAAGCTCACAAACAGGAATATTAAACCCAGCTCAGATAATTTTCTACCACACATCCGTACCCTGAGGACAGTGTGACAAAATTTTCGTGAGGACAACATCAGCTCCTTTTAAAAACAGAGGACAATCTCAGCTCCTGGAGAACAGGCTCAAGGCTTTTCACTCATTTGGGTTTTACTAGAAGGTTTTTTGTTGTTGTTTTGTTACTGTGGGCAACCAGCTGCCTCCCAGGGAGCTCCCAGGAAAAATGCCATGATGGGAACTTTCATTTCAGTGGTAAACAACTGTTCCGAGGTGTTCTGAAGATGCCTGGCAAAGCTCTGGCACTGGATTGGGATGAAGAAAAACAGCACTGAAGGGAAAAACAGCCCTCCAACATTGTCAGCCTTGTGAAAGGCTCCCTCTGCCTGCCGATTTCCATGGATCACATTGGGCTGGGTGTTATGTCAGTGATAGGGCAACAAATGCAAAAATCCTTTCAAAAGCAAAAAGTTGTGATTAAAATTCTGGGTTGGGATTGCTGGGGACTGAATCTCTCCTCACTTGAGATGCAGGGGTGCAGCAAAACTTCCCATCCAGAATTAACTCCCCATCTATTCCCTGCTCCCTTTTTTTGCTGGTTCAGTCATTCCTCAGTGGAAGACCACAAAGAGATTTTCATGGCCCATTGATGCTCTGATTTCTGTGAGGCACAAGGGAAGACAAGATTGTAAATAATAATAGTGGTGATTTGTTCCCCTGAACTCACAGACCTGTGGCCATTCCACAGTAAAAGTGGGATTTTGTCCACAGGTAACAAATCTATTTATCGACAATCTCCTCTTTTCACTCTCATGCAATGGGATTTTTCACACTTACAGGATTTGTTTAATAAAATCCCAGAATGGTTTGTATTGGAAGGGACATTAAAAATCATCGAGTTCCACCCCCTGCCATGGGCAGGGACACCTTCCACTATCCCAGGTTGCTCCAGGCCCCATCCAACCTGGCCTTGGACACTTCCAGGGATGGGGCAGTCACAGCTCCTCTGGTCAACCTGTGCCAGGGCCTCCCCACCCTCCCAGGGAAGAATTTCTTCCCAATATCCAATATAAATGTTCAAATTGTCTGGACATCCAAAGGTTTCCTTAGTCACAGGGTGACATTTCTGCTGTCTCCCAACTGAGGTTGCAGTTGTACTTGAATGTCTTTCTCTCCGCTTTCTCTTAGCTGTGGAGTTATGTTTATTCATGTCAATTCTGATTTTTTTCTCTATTTTCCTACATTCTATCCCCCAGTCCTTGGTTTCCTAAGCAATATAACTGGATAATATCTCATGAGAGGGTGAGTTTATTGATGGTAAGACACTGAATCCACGTGAGACAGAAATGCCACAACCTGAATAACAGCCAAAAAAAATGAACCAAACACAGAATCACATCCAAAAACCTGGAAAATAATTATTTAAAAGGATATATCCAACAAAATCTTCAAACAAACTTCCTCTACCATCCAACAAACAAGACCAATTAGCCAAACTGCAATTCATTAGCAGAGAGAAGAGAAAATATTCGGAAGTTTCATTCCTGGCATAGGGAGGCTGGGCAGGATGCAACCCCAGCCAAGAGAAATATGAGTTTTTATGTGGAAAAAGACAGCAAGAGATGAGGAAACAGCTCCTCTGATGGATTTCCTGATTGCCCAGAACCCCTCAGAATGTAAATCTTGGTATTTTTATTGTTTTAATGGATCTCATTTGCAGAGCTGATGGGATATTTCATTTCCAGCCCAGGTTTCTTTGGATTCATTCTTTTTTTCTTCAACTTTAGCTTATCTCTAATCCCCACCATCAATACCAATATATACAAGACCTCTTTCTACAACCTTGTGTGTCACGTGACTCAAACCAACTTTAACACTCAGGAGATGTAAAATCCTAAAATGGTTGGAAGAAACCTTAAAGATCATCCAGTTCCAACTTCCTGCCATGGGCAGGGACACCTTCCACTATCCCAGGTTGCTCCAAGCCCCGTCCAACCTGGCCTTGGACACTTCCAGGGATAGGGCAGCTTCTCTGGAACACCTGTGCCAGGGCCTCCCCACCCTCCCAGGGAAGAATTCCTTCCCAATATCCAATCCAAACCTACTCTCAGTGGGAAGCCATTCCCCCTTCTCCTGTCACGCCAGGCCCTTGGAGTGATTTCAGAGTCTCACGGTCATTTCTCAGGCGCTCAATGGTTCGCACCATGCGGACGTGTTACGAAAAATGTAGAACACAAAACTAAATTATTAATGATGCATTTAATGCTAAACTGTCTGCTCAGCTGAATTAACTTCCCTGCTAAATGCCTCTCTCTTTGGATAATGTTGAAATTCACAGAATCAGGAATCATTTAGGTTGGAAAAGGCCTCCAAGACCATCGAGTCCAACCTATGCCCGACCCTCACCTCGTCACCAGGTCAGAGCCCTGAGTGCCACGTTCGGTCATTCCTTGGAAACCTCCAGGGACGGAGTCTCCACCACCTTCCTGGGCAGCCCCTTCCAATCCCTCCCACCCTTTCCATTAGAAATTCCTCCTAATGAAGAAATCCCTCCTGATTTCCAGTAGCTGAAATCCTTTCAGTTACTGTCAGATGGAGCCTGGGTGTGTAACATGAATGTTATTTCTCTCTTCACTCCATCTTCATTTCTATCTCAGCAATGAAATGAAAAGAATAAATAATTGAAAAATAATAAAAAAAAAAATTTTTAGACTCTTCTTTACTTTGGCCTCTTTGAGAATCTTTGCTTAAATCCAGTTTCAGGTATTTGGTATCACACAACACTGAGGTGACATAACCCTGCCGACAGACTTGTTTTTCTTCAATAACTTCTGAGTGAAATATCTATTTTTTGTCTAACACATGTCTGGTTTTGGCTGCTTTTCTCCCTTCCAATTTCCTGTAGAAAAAAAAAAAAAGTAATTTTTTTATGCCATTTTATCTTCTTCCAGATTTATAACAAGTCTTATTTTGTCAGCAAAGTATGAGAAGCAACCCCATTCTGCAGATGGTGTAAATTGAGGAATGCCTCATAATTCCCCCTTCAATGTGTAAAATCTTCTCCAGAGCAGACTGTCCCACTCCCACTCCTGGATTTCAGGAGAGTTTAGTCTTTAGTATTACACTTGCTAATGGAAAACCACAGAATGATTTTTTTTTTCACCACAAAAAAAAGCAAGTTCCATTAAAATGTAAACATTCAGATAAATCCCACCCGTTTCAGTGGCATTTTCGATATTGTTATGAAAAACATTCCAACCAGCAATTTAATGAAGAGTTTTGCAGCTTGTTTTGACTTTTTAAAAGACGAACATTTTCACTTCTCTTTGAGAGGTTCGATTTCTCACTTTTTAACTTCACACTTCCTGTCTTTTTACTGTGGAAACACAAGAAAAAAGAAGTGGAATGAAAGTGATTTTTATGACACTTTGCCAATGCTACTTCTTTCGGTTCCATTCATTTTTTCAAGGGAAATAACAAGGGCTAATTTAAAAATTAAGACAAAATTAATGGCATAACTTTGAATTAATCCCTCTGAAAAAGCCAAACTATCAGGCACTTCAAAGAAAACCTTTCTCTGTTTGCTTTTTCTTTATGAAATCCAAACAAAACTAAACTTAAACTATTCATTATCACCTGACGTGGTTTTACTGCCTCGTATTCCATTTGTTCTTTCTTCCTTTTCCTGTGTTCTTCCTTAATAAATTATACAGCCAGCAGATAATTTCAATATCATTCGTATGGAGGAAGATTTATTGAAGTACTCCTAATTTCAGTGAAAACTGTGGCTTGAAAGGAGAATGGAAAGAGGTGTGAGACGGGTCATTCCTTCACAGCCCTGATTTGATGTCAGAGGATCCACGCTGGTCCTGAGCTCCAGGTAGATTTTCCCAGGAAACCAGCAGTGGGTTTGTCTGGTGCTGTTCAGGGGCAGAAATGGGAATCTGGTCATTCTTGTGGGCCCCTCCCAGCTCAGGATATTCCATAATTCTAAGATTCCGTGTTTCCGTGATTGTCTGATCTCGAGTGGGTGTTTCTGATGAACGTGATCCCAGCTGGGAAAAATCACTGGAGGTTCCTTGCTCCATCTCTGGAGAGCAAGGCAATGGGATTGCTGGAGTTTGGGACATCATCTCCGCCCTGCACCTGCACAAGGTGAGACAAACAATGTCCTACACTTGGATGAGGCTCTCTGGAGGTTCTTCATTTAACCCCAGAATGGTTTGGATTGAAAGGAACCTTAAAGACCATCCAGTTGCACCCCTTGCCATGGGCAGGGACATCTTCCACTATCCAAGGTTGCTCCAAGCCCCGTCCAACCTGGCCTCCTTGGACACTTCCAGGAAAGGGGCAGCCAGAGCTTTTCTGGGAAACCTGTGCTGGTGCCCAGTTTGCTGTCACAGGGAAGGACTTATCCCTGATACCCCATCTATCCTTGCCCTCTGGGAGTTCAAAGCCATTCCCTGTGTCCTGGCATTCCAGATCTTTGTCCGAAGTCCCTCTCCAGCTCTCTTGGAGCCCCTTTAGGCACTGGAAGGAGATCTAAGTTCTCCCTGGAGCCTTCTTTTCTCCGGGCTGAACAAACCAATTCTCTTTAATTATTAAAATAGGGAGTGTGGGGAGCTGAGGTCTGAAATCAGGTGACAGAAGCCCAGCCCTGGGCTCATTTGCCTGCCTTTGCAACTGTTCTGTTGCTTCCCTCTTGAAGACATGGCAGGAAGTTTACTCCATCAGGGATTACCAGAGGTTTGTACTTCCAAAGCCTGTGCTTTCCAGCAAAACATCCAAAAAAAAGCCCCCTCTCCCTGACAACACACTCCTGTAATTACATCTTTCAGCAATTCCTTCAGTGTTTTGTCCCTTCGCTGAAGGCAAAGAGAAGCAAATCAGCCCTTTGTCTCCCAGCCCTTCCTGTTCTCTGACTCACCACCACCGAGAAGATTTGGAATCAGGGTCCTTCCCCCCGGAAACGGAGCACTGGCGCAGATGCAGGATGCCTTTGGAAGTGAGGTGGGAGTGGGAGGCGTGTGATTGTTAAAATACAATTAGAGAGAAGCCGTCAATTAGTAGGTACCCCGCTCTGCCAGGAGCTGATGGGAGCAGAGGAACAGGAAACGGTGTGGAGGGATGATGTAACAGGAGCTGTTGTTGCTACCTGTGAACCTCGACAGGTAATTACCCTGGTAATTAGCAATCGTCAGATGAATGATTCAGAAAGAGAAAATTAAGAGGGTGATCTGGCTTCACAATGGGAACTACTTCATCTCCCAGAAGTTCCTCTGCACTGACAGAGGACCAGAAATGGGTGTAGATGAGGAGGGAAGATTCTGGCAGCTTCTCCAGCCATCCCTGCTTCTCCCCTAATTGTTGTGTAGAAGCCTGGAGCCATGATGAGCCACTAATTAGGTTTTGGGTATAATTCTCCTCTTGGAGAGGAGCAAGGGTTACATTAAGCAGTGTTAGGTCACCTCAGGAGGTGAAGTCCCAGCATAGGTTGCCCAGAGAAGCTGTGGCTGCCCCATCCCTGGGAGTGTCCAAGGCCCGGTTGGACGGGGCTTGGAGCAGCCTGGGATAGTGGGAGGTGTCCCTGCCATGGCAGGGGGTGGAACTGGATGAGCTTTAAAGTCTCATCCAACCCCAGCCATCCTGAGACTCTGTGATTATTACATCACATGAGTTTTCCAGAGGGATTTCTCTCAAACTCTGCTACCTGGATATTGCAGATAGAACAGAGATTGATGCAGCTGAGAACTGAAAAAAAAAATCAGCATGGAAAACAAAATCCCCTCCATTACCTCTGCTCCCTCCCAAGAAGGGGGGGGGGAAAGGTAAAATGGAACCTGAGAGAGAGCTAAACTCTTTCTTTTGACTCAGAAGTGCTTCTTCAAGTTAGTCCATCTATTAAAAAATCAGCCATTTATTTTATTCCAAAGTCGATTTTTCAAAATTAAAAACTGCTATTTTGAAATTAAGGGGGAAAAGGTCTAACTTAGAAAAATGTCAAAACAAAAGGATTTGGCATTTCCAAAGTGAAACTTTTCATTTAGCAAATATAAAGGGGAAATACCCTGACATTTAAAATATATTCCCACATTAATGGTTTGCAATTTTGGGTGAAAATACCTGCTAAATTCAGCCTAGTTCTGTAAAGATTTTCATGCCTCTAAGAATTTATTTTTATTTGGAACTGTTGGGTGCTGAAAAGCAAAACAGAAATATCGATGTTCTCTCTAAATGAATTTATAATTAGTTTTATGACTGTCTACCAAAGATTTGATGCACTGGTGTTTGAGAACAGAGGGTCCTTCTGCACTGGAGCTCGCTGAGCAGCCCAGAA
The DNA here is from genome assembly GCA_013398955.1 of Callaeas wilsoni. NCBI lineage: Eukaryota > Metazoa > Chordata > Aves > Passeriformes > Callaeidae > Callaeas > Callaeas wilsoni. The sequence continues at coordinate 50,581 of VWPU01007032.1, forward strand.
GATATTTAAAAATCACAGAATCATGGAATATTCTGAGTTGGAAGGGACTCACGAGGATCGGAGTCCAACTCCTGGCCCTGCCCAGGACATCCCAACAATCCCACCCTGTGCCTGAGAGCATTCTCCAAACCCTCCTTGGTGCTGTGACCATTCCCTGGGGAGTCCATTCAGTGCTCAGCCACCCTCTGGATGAAAAACCTTTTCCTAATATCCAACCTAAACCTCCCCTTAAATAACTTCTTGCCTTCATACCAAAAATATCTGTATCAATTCCACTTTCTCATTTGTAATTACCTGTTAATTCCTCATACCCACAAATTAAACAAATCAGTTCAATGCCAAAGTACCCCCTGGACTGGAATCTTGAAGGAACTCGCATAAAAAATTTTGGCCGGGATATAAAACCTCACATTACAAATGGCCACGGTTCCCAGAGGTTGAAACAACTGATCTAATTCCCATCTACAAAATATGGGATAATAGGCATTACACTCTTTATGTCTCAGAAATTACTGCCTGGCTCCCTGGAAAAGCAGTCTTCTATGGGAAAGAATGAGTTTATGGCAAATATGGATTGTTGGGAAAGAGCCAATGTGGCTCTGTAAGGACAGAGGAGCTGCAGTTCAGGAAGAGCAAGAGTCTGCTGGAAATCCAGTTTGGACTTTTGAAAAGCCAAAATCCCCTCAAAAATTCCTTCAGAAAGGAGCTTTTAAAAATATAACATGCTACAGGATTGGAGAAGAGGTTCCAATCCTTCCCCAGAGAGTTTAAAAGGAAAAGTAGGACTGAATGGCCACTTTTCAGGATACAGAAGAGTGGGGTGGAATTCCAAGCGGAGTTCCAGAGGAACCTCATGGAGATTTGAACTAAGTGATCAGCAGAGTGGCTGTTTGGGCCTAGGTTGGATGGATTCCCAAATAACCTGGTCCAAATGACTACAAATAAGTATTTTGTGTCCATGGAAATGCAATCTAAACCATGCTTGCATTCTGCTGGGCTCCAAAGTGTCCGTGAAAACTCAGGAAAGACATCCTGGAGTTGTCGCTGGGAGCACCCTGAAATCCCTGGCTTTGTGCGCCACAACAGCCAAAACTGCTGGCAAAAAGCTGGAAATCACCAAGGATCTTTCTGGAAACCAGACAGAGGGAGGGACTTTGCTGTTGCACAGAATTTTGATGCCCTCTCATACTGAGTTGTGTGTGAAGTTCTGTTCTCTGTCTCTCAAAATGGACCCAGTTGAGATAAGAGAAAGTCCAGATAAAGTAAAATATTCAGGAATATGGAGTATCTGCCTTTACAGGAGAGACTGGAAAGGCTGCAGAGACTCTACAGTCTGGAGAGAAGAAATCTGGAGAAGAGGAGGATGAGGCTGAGGATTAAAAAATCACAAAGAGGGCTGAATAACCAGATGGGGACAGGTTTTCAACAAAATTGAGAACAGAAAAAAGCCAAATTTGTTCTTAATCCAACAGACGGAACATGGGACTCTCTGCTGTCCAAGGCACTGGAGAGAGACACCAAAATTTAAGGACAAAAGTTACTCAAAACAGACACAAAGTGGAATTGGCAGAACTGTTCCCTCTACCTCCTCCAATACAACAGCTGTGGGTGCATGGGAATAAACTGCGGAAAGGGGACGAGGTTTTTCACCCCCCTAATTCCAAATTTCTCTGCAAGACAGGGAATCTTGTGCTAGAAGAACAGAATTCTGACCCAAAAATTAATTTCCTTATCCAAGTACTGGGTAACAGCATGCCATGTAGGCTGTTTATTGAATTGCTAACAAGCGCTTTCTGCTGAGGTTTGATGTCACGATTTCCCTTTTACCCATTTGAATATGGCTTATTTTTAAAACCTGATTTCATCTGAGCACTGGAGTGACCCAATTACAACAATGGGAGGGTTGTGAACACATGAGTAACAAGGGTATTCAATTATTCTCTGTGGTTATAAGAAGTTGAATTAATTCAGGAAGCACTGGTGAAATATGTATCAAACAATCTATTAATCATTATTACTTCTAGGTAAAATTTGAATAAACACCAGAATAAATGACCCAGATTTCAGTGTCTCTGCTTGGATTTTATACTTTGGGTGTTTAAATGTGGAAAACAATGGATTTATTAACCCCTTGGAGTCCAGACCTTGGGAATACCTTCCATAGGCTGCACAGTCTGGCTTTCAATTAGGACCCAGCTCATATCTTAGGTCTGGACCTATGACTATTCTTGTTTTTGTGACCACCAGCTTACAAGTTTAGCAAGTTCAATGCAAGCCTTCTGAATTCAATCTGAAAGAGAATTAAAATAAATCAGGTCAGAATTCTCCCTGAATAAGGACATCTCCATTTGCTTGTTTAATGTGTTTATAAACTTCCAAGTCACACTTCCATGTGAGTTCAGTTCCTGATGGTACCTCCAAAACAAGTTATTGCACAGAATTATATCTGAAGCCCATAAAGCACTGAAAAAGAATTAAAATACAGTGGTTGAGTAGAGCAGAAAATTAATTTTTTATTTTATTGTGCCTGGGAAGTGCGTGGAATCTGGATGTGGGTTTGGATGGAGGACAATCAATCGTGCAGCCCCCTAACCCTGCAAACCTTGCACAGCCCAGATGGGGCCACGCATCCTGAAGCAGCTTTTTCAAGGCTATAAATTGGCATCATTGAGGTCACTTCTTCACTCCCACCAGGAATTCAGCCTCCCACTGCTGGCCTGCACTCAAGGCTCCCCGAAGAGACCGAAAACGTGATCCTGGTGAAAGTCTTCTTCCCCAGAAATCCCAGGGACCAGCAAAGCCAGCACTTGCTTGGACAAGTGAGGGTTGAAAGCAAAGGACTGAAAGCAAAGGTCAAATAAAAACCCACTGGAAAACAGATGGTGATTCCTCAAAGAAGACATTTTGATGTTCATCTCCTCCCACAGGAGCAGCACTCAGGGTCTGGAGTGAATATCCTGGTTCTCCACCAAGATTTCTTCCCCAAGTATTTTGCTGTTCTCACATAAAAAGCATCTCCAGGGGTTCTGTTTCAACATCAGCAGCATCAGATTATTCCACAGGGCAGTCCAGCCTCACCTGCAGTTGTCCACACCAGGACATCCAGAGGGTATATCCATATTTCCCTGCCTAAGGAAAGCAGGGCACGGGATATTAGGAAGGGGCTGCATTCCCTCTGTGGCTTTTTGGACACGGTGTCTGATGTGGCCCAGCCTGGGCTAGGACTGCAGCAGAGACTTAGGACAAGCAGTCCTCAGGTTAAAGAAAAAAGCACATCCTCCCCCCAAAGGATTCCAGTGATCAGCTGTGCTCTGTGAGTTATTCAGCACAGGAACATTTAAAGGTCTGGAGCTCTTCTCCGGCTCTGACTCCAACTGGGATGACACAGCCTGACTCCATGCTCCCAACCCTTCCCCATATAGCAGACTGGATTAATCCCAACCTTTTTTCACAAAATGTTTACAACTGGTTTTAACTCCTAAACTACACCTGCTTTTGTTATTTTGGGGTTTTTTTCCATCCCATTCCATGTTTAGGACCTGCTGCGTCAATATGGACATTTCATCCAGTTACACCCCATTTATCCCACTGTTCAGGGGGTTTTACCATGCCTGGATTTTACCCTGCCCTGCAGTTAACACCAGCCAAGGTGACACCCATCAATCCCTGCATCCCTGAACACCATCCTGACAGAGCAGTTTGGAAACATCCCATTTTTCTCTGTTAAAACAAGACCAGTCCAACCCTTTGGATGGAGGGTGTCTGTAGAGACATCAGTATTTCAATTTGATAACAAATAAATTTATAATCAATTTATACAAATTTGATTTAAGACAGGATGCTCTGGATGGACGTAATGAAGTGAGTAATTAAGCTTGCATGGTTTCCTCCACAAACCAATGTAAGAAAATGCAGATGGGTGAAAGTTGGAGGAATGAATGAAGTGTTTCAGTGCTTCAGTGTGTTCTAATATCTTGCAGATGAAAACTTTGGGTTCAGAAATGCTGAAAAATTTCACTTGGATCCTTTCAATGTGTTTGAACTTTGAGTACATTTCGATTTCTGATTATACTGGTCTTTTAAATGTTACTGAGAAGAGAAAGGTGGGGAGGTTAAAGAGAGGGGATAAAACCCCCTAATTAAAGCACAGCAATAATTTGGGGGTGGAATAAAGTCCTTTAGACTGACACCAATCTTTTTTTCCCCCTCATTTGGTCAAGGTTGCTCTGCCTGGTTTTCGTTTGCTTTCACCTGTACCCATTACTCTCCACATTTCTCTCACCTCCACTCAAACTTTTTCCTTCCTTTGGTCTGTTCTGTTTTGCTCTGCAAATCCTTTTGCCCCCAGCTGGTTTTTTGCCTCAACTGCTATTTTTCATTCTTTTCTATTTCCTTATTTTCTCACTGCAAATCTTTCTCGTTCTTGTTCTTGTTCTTGTTCTTCTCCTTCTCCTTCTCCTTCTCCTCCTCCTTCTTCTCTTCCTCTCAGTGATTGTCCCTCTGTGCTGGGCACTGGTGAGATCCCACCCACTTCATTGTCTCCCCACCATTTTCCAAAGTCCAATTCCAAACTGATCCCGATCACTTTGAGGGAGTCAGATCTCTTTTCCAAGCTAGGGTGAACGAGGTGTGCAGGTATCAGACCCTTGTGCTGTGATTCCAATCCATTGGCTCGGATAGAGACACCTGAGGGCTGAGCACTGGATAACAGGGACGTGAAGGAGGTGTCTCCTCATCAAGAAGATGAGCTGCCAGGGTGCCCAGGAAGCCAAAATTTCCAAGGGCATCCTGGTTTGTGCCAGCAAAAGTGTGGCCAGCAGGGCCAGGGCAGTGATTGTCCCTCTGTGCTGGGCACTGGTGAGGTCACACCTCAAATCCTGGGATCAGTTTTGGGCCCCTCAGGACAAGAAAGACATTGAGGGGCTGGAGCCTGTCCAGAAAAGGGAACAGAGCTGGGGGAGGGTCTGGAGCACCAGGAGTGGCTGAGGGAGCTGGAGGGGGGCTCAGGCTGGAGAAAAGGAGCCTCGGGGGAACCTTCTGGGTCTCCACAACTCCCTCACAGGAGGGTGCAGCCAGGTAGAGGTCCGGCTCTTTTCCCAAGTAACAAGCTTTTGGACAAGAGGAAACGGCCTCAGGTTGCACCAGGAGAAGTTTAAGTCAAATATTTAGAAAAATTTCTTGACCTAAAATGGCTTTTAAGCCCTGGCACAGACTCCCCACAGCAGCGGTGGAGTCACAACCTCTGGAGGTGTTTAAAAACTTGGCACTTAGAGACGCGGTTTAGTGCTGGACTTAGTAATGCTGGGCTAACAGCGGGACTTAATGACCCTAAAGGTCCTTTCCAACATAAATAATTCCATGATTCTAAGAGTTGTGAGCAGCTTTATCCCTGGGACTTACCCACGCAGGTGGCAGATCCGTAAACTCCCCTGTTCAGTGCAGCCTGATGGAAATCAGTCCCTGATTGATTTCCTGGCTCAGGCACTGGGGTAAAAGCTTTCAGCCCATTTTAGGCAAATGAGCCTGGTGCTGTTATTTTTCCAAGCAGTTATTCCAGCAGGGAGGATCCCAGTGCCAGGCTGCCTGACAGCAGCTTTTAGAAGACCATGTTAAAATCAGGGTTGTCACCTCCAGTCAACGGCTGGGCAAACTATGGGGAAATGCTTTGTACAGGGTATTTCCAACAAGTTGAGGAATAAAATCCAGATCTCCCGAATCTGTGCCTGTTGTAGCACTCATTAAAAAACATCACAAATGGGTAAAACTGAACTTTGTTCAGTTTGGCTGAAATCTGTGACCCCTAAAAGCAACAACCATTCCATTTTTCCATAATTTCTCTGAAGTCAAGGCCTGTTGTTCATCTCTGAGGTGCATTCTCAGCTTTTGTACAGAGTGGAACCTCAGCCAAGCTGGGTTTTTGCCAGCTCTTAGTTTGAAATTTAATGAGATTCAGTTTATTCTGTAAACACCCTGAATTATGGGATATGAAAGCAAAATGAAAGCTGTTATTTTTTTAACAATATGCAAGGCTCATAAGTAAGTATTTTTTCAACTGCAGCATAATGCCTGTGACGGCCCAGAACGTTTTTGATGAGGCGTAAGAATTCTGCATGAGTTAAAGCCCCTCCACAGGCCCACAGAATACAAGTGACAGAGATTTGGGGGTGTTAAAAAGAATGAGGAAGAACCGAACTCTATTTTCACTTTCTGATTTCCAGTGGCATCAAGCTCTTTGCAGGTTGTTGAGGGAATTTGTGTCCTGGGAAGCTCAGCAATGGCACAGTGTCACCAACCAAGATTAGAGGGATGGAGCACCTTTCCTATTAAGAAAAATTGGGAGTGTTGGGAATGTTCAGCCTGGGAAAGAGAAGCTTTTGGATGATCTAACTGCTGCCTTCCATTACCTGAAAGAGGCAACAAGAAAGATGGAGGATGATTATTTACAAGGACCTGGAGTGACTGGACAAGGGGAAATGGGTTCAAACTGAAAGAAAGTAGATGTAGATGGGATAATGGGAATAAATTCTTCCCTGTGAGGATGGTGAGGCCCCACCACAGGTTTCCCAGAGAAGCTGTGGCTGCCCCATCCCTGGAAGTGTCCAAGGCCAGGTTGGACAGGGCTTGGAGCAACCTGGGACAGTGGAAGTTGTCCTGTGGCAGGGTGGATGGAGTTATCTCATCTTTAATGTCCTTCCCAACCCAAACCAATCCATGATTCCATGATTTTCTGTCCATGTTCATGTCCAATATCCACATGGAGATGTAAGGAATCGAGTTAAAAATCAATTTTCTCCACTCACTTTTTGTCCAGCTTTTTGAACATCTGGTTGCAGCTGGAAACCACAGCGAGCGCAGCTCCCTCCTCACTCGGATGGGCTTCCAAGAGCTCTGTAAATCTCACTGGGCACACACCAGTCTCAAGAATTTCATTCTGCTGCAGTTTTCTCATCAAATCACACATTGTGTATTAACCCAATTCCAGCTGAAGTCACCCGTCACAATCAAAGACCTTGCACACAAAGAAATGGTGCAAGATGGGCTCAGGTTGCACCAGGAGAGGTTCAGGGTGGATTTTAGGAAAAAATTATTCGCTGAAAGGGTGATCAAGCATTGGAATAGGCTGTCCAGGGAAATGACGGAATCATGATCCCTGGAAGTTGAAAAATTAGTAGATGTGGCACTTTATGATGAGCATGGTGGGATTTGGTCGAGGCTGAACTTGATGATTTAGGAGGTCTTCTCCAACATTAATGATTCTATGAAAAGTTTCCCACTGTGGCTTCCATCTGGACTGGTACCAACCTGGGAGATGTTCTTGGGCTTCTTATCACACAACCTTTTGAGAGCAAATGTGGAAAATGTAAAGAGTCTTTGGATCAGGACAAAACCTCACTTACACACACTAATGAGTGTTAATTGGCTGTTTTATCAGACTGGCTTAGCAATGTCCTCTCTGAAAGCACTTGGGCTCTGTCCCTCAGTCAGGACGGAGTCATCATCCCTTCCTGTGACAGGACTGTGGCACAGGTGTCAATGTGTGAAAGTGGATCATGTTAAATAGATGGGTTAGAACTGCACTGCTGATTCACTGGTGAAGGAACATTCTGTGGATTTTGATTAAGTATCTCTTGGGAAACTGAAAAAAAAAACCGAGCAAAATGTTCCAATCAAGCTGAAACTGCCTCTCTGACCTTTCCAGCACATAACATTTTCATTCTTCATTTCCAAATTACTTTTATTCTTAGGTTTTCCCTCCCACTGACTGTATATTCTGTTAAATCATAAAGAGTGAAATTAAAAAGTAAAAATCAAAGGAGCCCATTTCTACTTTGGTTAAATGAAATGTTTTGATTTAACCGAAGCTTTTGGCTTCTGTGATACCTTGCCACTGCCTGGTTTTCTTCCAGGCAGCTTCAAAATGAACTGAAAAAAGAACTCTAGACAAACAGAAAATCCATTGTCTGTCCTGTTCTGATAGATGGGAAAAAATAGTCACAGAATATGATTTATATTCTCAGGGAGGACAAGTTCTGTGTGGCAAAAGATCTATTTTAATGTGGCCTGCGTAGAACCCAGGGGTGATCCCCAAGGCAGTAGCTGGGTCAACAAAGACGTGAAGCCACTGCATTCTTCCAAATTTCTTCCCATTGTTGCCTTTGTCAGGACTTAAAGAATTCAGTTAACTCACCTCAAAGCACTGCCAAAGATGGAAATTCCCACAAGAAAAGCCACCACAGGAGGAACTTAACGTAGGCCCAGAGGGCAAACAGGAGGGTGTCAATACCAGGCCTAAGCTGAGGTGAGGGTTTGGAATTTGCACACCGGATGAAATTCCACAGTGCAGATGCAAAAATGGGAAGATTCCAGGCCTGACGAGGCAGATCTGAGTAACGGATCCAGACAAAAATTCCCACCAGATTCTGGGAAAAGGAAGATACTGCCTACACACAGGTCATCCCAAGCTGAGGGAGTGGGACAGATGCCTCTGGATACCCAGGACTTGGGCTGTATAAAAGTGGTACCTCCAGAAGAACATTTGGGGATTCCCACCACTGAGAAGACCAGAAGAAGGGCCAGTGGGACACCACAGGGACCCATGTGGTGGTGACTCTTTCTGCTTAATCTGTTTGTCTTTTTCTCTCACCCTCTACCTCACATTTGCAATAAAATAAATTGACTTTGACATATGATCCCATTTATAGCTTAATTCAGGCAGAGGCATCTTTTAATAATCAGACCCTGACATTATTTCAGTTATCATAACATTATTTTGGTGTCAGACGTGGGATCATGACAGCCTGACCCACCAGCTCCCTCATCTCATCCTTATTTCAGCTCTACCTCTCTCTCAGTGTACCCACATCCTCATCTTAGGGGTGGCAAAGCACTTTCAACACAGACCTTTGCCCAGAGAAGGTCAGAGAGATCCAGATGGCTCTAAAACCCCCCTTAAGGGACCACGGGGTGCTTCATCCCCAAAACACAAATTCCTGAGCTCAAACTGTCCCCTGCACATCTTGTAATGCTCCCACCGTGACAGAGCTATTGGCAGCTTTTTATGGAGCAGATACTTGTGAAGCTGTGAAAAACCAAGCTCCTGGAGCTGGCTGTTCCCATCACTCAGGGAATGCACTCCCACACTAGGAGTCACAGCAGCCTCAGCACTCGGGATGTTCCCTTCTGGTTTTGAGGCCAGTTTTATCACTTCTGACTTACACCAGTAAGTCAAAGAGAAATAAATATAAATTCAGTGAGGCAGATCTGGGTGCTGTGTCCAGCTGTGGTCTCCTCAGGACAAGAGGGACATGGAGCTCCTGGAGCAGGTCCAGAGGAGGGTTATGAAGAGGATGAAGGGACTGGAGCATCTCTGATGAGGAAAGGCTGAGGGAGCTGGGGCTGTTCAGCCTTGAGAAGAGACAACTGAGAGGGGACCTCATCCCTGGCTGTCCCTGTCTGCAGGGAGGGCTCAGAGCAGGGCCCAGGCTCTGCTCCGTGGGGCCCAGCAATGGGACAGGAGGAACGGGCAGGAACTGATGCCCAGGAAGTTCCACCTGAACATGAGGAAGAACTTCTTCCCTGTGCAGTGACCAAGCCCTGAACAGAGACCAAAGAGGGTGTGGAATCTCCATCACGGGAGATATTCCAGAACCCTCTGGGACTCAGTCCTCTGCCAGGTGATCTGGGATGGCCCTGGCTGAGCAGGGAGCTTGGACCAGATGACCCCACTGTGGTCCCTTCCAGCCTGACCCATTCCGTGATCCTGTGAATCACCAAATCCTATAATCACAAAATGGCTTGGGTTGGAAGGGACCTTCAAGATCATCTCAATCCAACCCCCTGCCATGGGCAGGGACACCTTCCGCCAGACCAGGTTGTTCATCCATGGCTGATGGTTCAATTACACCGTTTCTGTGTAGAAGGTTGGTCTGGACATCAGTGGAGTTCCCAGCACGGGAACACAAATCCCACCTGAGTGTACCTGGGACTAGAAATGCACACGTGGATGGCTCCTGGACCACTGACCACAAGTTCCTGAGATCTCCACTTCATCCCACCTTGCTTTAGCTACTTAACTGAGTTGTAGAATAAATTTAAATCCTACTTAAATAAGGAAAAACAGCAAACCTGATCAAGGCCACCTCCAGAGATTCTTCCCTGCTTCTCTTCACCTGCAAACAGCCTGGATAACTAAATCCTAATTTAACCAATCACTAATTGCTAACTGTTAATTTAAACACCAAAGTGGAGGTGAGCCTAGGCCTGAAGCACAAACCCATTTGCTTGCTAATTCCTATTCACTAAAGCCTCACTTTCTAAGTCAGGAATTCTTTGAAATCCCATCTGCCGAAGACAAAAGAAATAAATTTAAATATTCTCTCCTCTTTTCACAGAGGAAATTCCACAGTGAAATTCCACCTCACCTGCCCACTGTTAGGCCCTTGGCAAAGGTAGCAATCAAACCCAGCTCTCTTTTGCTTGGAGAAAACATCCAAAACCTCCAGGTTTCCACTCAACTTTCCTGAAGGTACAAAAGGAAACAAAAGAAGTCATTTTCCAGCTCCAGAGTTTTGAGCTTTGTGACAGATCTGAGGGTAATAATATTAATTAAAACACTATGCCAGTACTTAGTGGGAATTATTTGGCTGATATAATTAGGAAAGACAACATGTCATTATGCCAACTCCATGATGTACAAACAGTAACAACATCTCCTGTAAATTACTACAGCAATAGCAATTAGCTGTAGCTCTAATCTAACTTATTGTAATGAGCCATGAAAGGAAACCCAGGGCTCAGTACGAGGCAGCAGCTGCTGAATCCCAGGCAGATCCCATCCACTGATTTGGTGTAATGTGGTACCAGAGGCTGAAGGTTTATGGGGTGGCAGAGCTGACATGGGAATTTGAACACAGATGTGGATCAGGACGCATGAAGAGCATGGGACAGATTTCCAGGAAGTAAAATTATTGGATTCAGCTGCTTCCAGCATCTATTCTCGGCCTGTTGTCAACACACCTGGAGATTGAATTCAATTCCCTTTCTATGCAGTGAAAATCCCTCTGCCCTCCTATGCTGGGATCATTCTGTGGAGTTACTCTCACCTATCCTGAGCAGAAACCTAAACTGTTGTTGATTAAACAGTGTTAATTATTCAGATTTTTTAGATGTTAACTTTCCAGGAACATGAAACAGGCTTGCCCTGGGCACTGTGACTTTCTTCTGCTCAGAGAAAGAACAGTTCTGGATGGGGAAAGTGGTGGTGCAGGTGCTCTTTTCATCCCTTCTCCACCTGGGAGACTGTTTCTCCTCCGAAAGGCTCCTGTTGGTCTCCTCTTCCCCCCACTCTAGCTTCCCAAATCACCAGTTTTCTTCCTGTGCCTCCCCTGGAGCCAAGCCATGGTCTCCCGGTGCCCTTTGCAGGTGGATTCTGAGTTCCTGGAAGGACAGACATCCTCTCGACCTCTCCAGGGAAATCCCTGCCCAGCTCTCTGGTGATGATGGCATCAGGCTATGTGGCTGTAGAGGCTACAACTCCCTAAATTCCCTTCCCTCTTCTGCTTGCAGAAGATGGAGGTTGTAGAACAAGTCAAGTTTTGCTTTTTGCCCAGTTTTCACCAAGCTCAAGTAGGTCTCTTCCCATCGGTGTCATCGTGTCCTGTCATGTCTCAGGCTTGGCCTGATGGAGCTGTTTGTGAAACACAGAGATAGAGGCACTGAAGAGGGGCTGTGCAAGGCAAGCTCCAGAGAATCCTGGAATCATTCCAGTTGGAAAAGACCTCCAAGGTCATCGAGTTCACCCAGCACTGCCAAGGCCACCACTAAACCATGACCCCAAGTGACACGTCTGCACATCCTTTAAGTCCCTTCAGGGATGCTGACTCCACCCCCGCCCTGGGCAGCCTGTTCCAGGGATTGATAACCCTTTCACCAAAGAAATTCTTCCTAATATCCAGCCTGAACTTTTCCTGGCACATCTTGAGGTGGTTTCCTCTTGTCTTGTTGCTTTCCAGCTGGGAGAAGACACCAATCCCCACCTCGACACAACCTCCTGTCAGGGAGTTGTAGAGGGTGAGAAGACACCTGAGCCTCTTTTTCTCCAGGCTGACCCCCCAGCTCCACCAGTTGCTCCTCCAGACCCTTTCCCAGTTCCTTGCCTGTCTCTGGACACGTCTGACATCACCACTCCAGTCCTACACGCTCTGAGTGTAGGGCTTCCCTTGGCAGAGACCCACTGCAGGGCTTTGGGAGGGCATCCCTGTATTCCCATATCCTCCAAGTGCTTGGAGGTGGTGAAAGGAAATAATTCCAGCTATGTGAGGCTGCCTGGAATGTTTCCTGGCAAACCAGGAGCAGCTCTCCTCTGCAGTTCCTTTCGCCTGCCTTTCTTATTCTGCTCACAATAAATTGCAGACCAATTACTGCTGGCTGCTGGATCAGTGGGAAATGAAATGTGTCTCTCTTTGCCAGGGTAAGGAGAGAGGGGAAAAAAGGAGCCAAATTTACAGTTAACTCCTTTTAACTTCTTTTCCTAGGGATCAGAATTAATTTCACTAATTTAATCCAGTCTTAACCACTGAGTGTTTTATAGATACGTATTTTATAGCTGGAATTATTGATACTGAAAGATCTATATTGAGCTTTTGCATGGAAAAGAGAGCCACATCCATCACATTGACTTTTTATTGCCAAATTGAAATTGCCATCGAAAGAAAAACTGATTTAAGGATCTTTATATAAATCTGCATATATGTTCGATAATGTTTATGAATATATATTCAAGAAGACGTTGATATATAGTGATATCTATAAAGATAGACACAAGCTGTGTATTCCTGTGGTGATGGAGTGTGCTGGAAGAACTGATAAAACACTCACAGAAAAATCCTCGCTATTATCTGGAGGAGACATTTCCAGATTGAAATCCCTGATGATTTCATTTTTTCTCTGGGACTTGAGCGAAGGGGAGGAATGAGCTGTAATAGGGCAAATTCTTGGCTTTCTGCTGGGGATGAGCTGTTTGGTCAACAGGGCCTTGCATCAGGAAATTATCCCAAATAAATACATCAAATAAAGATATCAGAGGATTTTCAGGGAATGCTGTCCGATGTGAACGCTGTAAAAAATTTACATCCAGCTCTTAAAAGGCAGCAACAGCTTGGCCAAATACAGCAAAGTCCTTATTTTTGCATTTATCAGGGAATCATGGAATGGTTTGGGTTGGAAGGGACCATCAAGATCATCCAGTTCCAACCCCCTGCCATGGGCAGGGACACCTTCCACTATCCCATGGTGCTCCAAGCTCCATCCAACCTGGCATTGAACCTTTCCAGGGGTGGGGAATAAATAACAAATAGTATTCTCTCTGGAGGAAGAAGTGGTGCAGGGAAGGACAACTCTGCTATCCATGCAAGTTGAGGGAGTTACTCCTGGAATTCACACAGGAAAAATCCAGCACCCATGATTAGAGGTCCCTAACACTAAGTTGCAGTTGAGTTTATCAAGGACTTTCCGGATTGTGTGAAACGTTGCAGTTGGAAGGTGATTTCCATTCCAAGATTAAGAGAATACAGGTTGGACAAAAAGTCCGGAAGAAATATTTCGAAAAATAAAATCCAAAGTTAAAAATTAAACCAACAAAAAAGAAATGGCTGAGTAAAAATTATTTCTTTCTGCATTTTAGCTCTTAAAAGTAACAAAAATAGCCACTAATTTCTCTTGGGGGGGGAAAAAAAAAGTGATCCCAAAATCCAATTGCACCAGCTCAAAAAAAAAAAAGTTGTTGACAGTATTATCAAAATCCTGTCTTGCAGAGAGGAGGAGTGGTTCTGAACACATTTCAGTAAAACTGACACTTTTGGGTGAGTTCTGACAGGATTAAAAAAAAAAAACAAACCAAAATCAAAAGTTTTCCTGAGCAGAACAGGAACAGCTGTGGGAAGCAGAGGGGCTGGTGATTTAGATCATAGAATTATCAGGGTATTATGGAATGGTTTGGGTTGGAAGGGAGCTTGAAGATCATCCAGTTCCAACCCCCCTTCCACAGGCAGAGAATCTGCCTCTAGAAGGTCCTGTAGGTCGCTAGGGAGAAGTGTAAGCAAATCCTTTTCCTCCCAGAATATTCCCAGGCAGTGCTGGCAGCCCTCCTATCGGGACTAATCCCAGCTGCTCTTTCCAAAACAGATGCTCCCTCCATCCCCTCTCTTCCTTCTCCCAAATTCCCCTGTCGGTCCGCTCTTCACCCCTCCCCTTTCCCAACACCCACCAGGTTTCCTCCTGTGCTCCCCTTGGAGCCAAGCCAGAGGCTCTGGGTGCTCTTTGGATCTTGACTCTGAGTTTTTGGGAGTTCAGACACCCTCTCGGCTTCCCCTCGGGGATGAAACTGCAGTTTCCACTGCTTTTGGGAACACTGGGAGCTCATTTCCTGCCCGACACAGCCATCAGCTGGCGGGATTTAATATGGCAATGAGGCTCATGATCCATTCCCAAACATCCCGGATTCTGCAGCTGGCATTTCCCTCTGGTGAGCAGGACGTCACCTGCAAGAGCTGTGTCCTGTATCCTCACACGGTGATGCTCTGCTCAGCAAAGGTGAAGCTATTCCAGGGCTGTCGTGGAAACAATTCCTGAAGATTTTAAGCACAGGGGATTAATACACTTGAATGGGAAAGCCATTTGTTAAATGTGCTGTTTGTTCCCAATCCAGCTTTGGAAAGTGTGGAAAAACAAACCTGTACCTGATGAAGAAATGCAGTACCTGCTATTCCTCATAAGTCTCATATTTGTGCCACCTCCAGGGCATTTCCCAAGCAAACTTTCCCGGTGGATTGCTGCTGTTGGAGTGGGACACGGCAGCTTCCATCACAGGAACCAAAACTTTGGATAAACCAGACCAATCCTGCCTAAGGGGGGAGTCACAGCTGAAAACTGTGCATAACACAGAAAATACCTTCTTTCTCAGCTTCCTACTTTACCTGCCTCACTTTTTTTTCCCTCTTTTTGCATGCCCAGAGCCTAGATTCCCCAGGGAAGTGGTGGAGCCACCATCCTTGGAACTGCTGAAGGAACGAGTCCATGTGGCTCTTCATGGTGTGCTTTAGTGGGGATGGAGTTGTTTGGTCAAAAGTTCGACTTGATGATCTTGCAGGTCTTTTCCAACATTAATGATTCCATGATTCCAAGATCCAAAGGGGATGTAGGAATGCCAGACATCTCCAGCTCCAAGGATATTGCCACGCTCTTTAGCTACTTCATGAGGGAAATTTGTGTTTAATCCTCAGAGGTTTTGCAAATAGTAAAAGCTTCGAAAGCACCAGCTGAGGGGATGCCATCACTGCTTGTGCACTTCGGCTTCTGCTGATTTATCTCAGACCCCAGTATGGAATTTTCTCTTTTTCCCTTCCTTTTCAGCACTTTCTCCTCATTTCTTTGGGCAGGCCCAGCACCTGCAAGCATGAGAGCCCGGATTTTCAGCAGTTTTCACGCCTATCACATTATTCAGAGGTTTTTCTTTACCTCCCATTTTTTTCCTCTTCCCTATTCAGTCCTCCACGTTCAGCTCACTGGAGGTTTTTGACCTCTCAAGGTTCTATTGAGCTACTTGGTTTTCTCTCCAGACACTTCTCTTTCTCACCACTTGAAATTCAAGCCCATTATTATGCAAGAAGAAAAAGATCTTCGATCCTCATGGTCAAGGTGAGCTCCAGGATAAAAACATCCACACCCCCAAGGAAGTTACACCTGAGTGTGTGATTTCTCTGTGTCATTCCTTCCAATTTTGTGTGAAGCACTTTTTATTGTTTAATGGGGCAAATACATACACAGAACAAAAGACTTTATATTTATTATCAATATAACTTTATGCAGAGCCAAGTATTGGCCTAAATGAAATGACAATACTTCCCATTTGGAATTCATCCAGCCTAGACAAACAAAATACCAATATATGAAGAAAAAACCTTGTAAGATTGATAAAGACAGCAGAATGATGACTTTAAAGTGGATTTTCCTACTTTAAATGCATAGGTTACATTTTCTTTATGCAGTCTTTAAATAATTCATTAGTCCCCAAGACAGTTTTATTAAGTCTGGGAGTATTGCTCTGGAATCCCAAGTAGCTGTAACTTCTCTGAAGCTTATGGGACCAGGCAGTTGGAATGCTAAAACATACTTGGAATGAAATAGTCAGACACTGGCACTGGGAGACTGCGTTTTGTCAGACCGGAGCTGCTTTTTATTCTCTGAGATCCCAGATCCCAAATCAGGAGCAATCTATGGAGCTGATCAGCAGAGATCCATCAAAATCCAGGAGCTTTGTGAGCTTCTTTCCTACCCAGCTGAGCCAGCTGAGGAGGTGTCACTTGTAAAGACCTCAGGGGTTGATTTTAGCAACCATCAAGCTTTTAATTTTTATATATTTTTTTATTGGCTCATAGAATGGTTTGGGTTGGAAGGGACCTTAAAGACCATCCAGTTCCAACCCCCTGCCATGGGCAAAGTCACCTTCCACTATCCCAGGCTGCTCCAAGCCTCATCCGACCTGGCCTTGGAAACTTCCAGGGATGGGGCAGCCACAGCTTCTCTGGGAAATCTGTTCCAGTGCCTTATCATTAGGATTTCTTCCCAATATCCAGTCTAAACTTGCTCTCTGTCAGTTTAAAGACATTTCTCCTTGTTCTGTCACTACATGTCCTTATCCAAAGTCCTTCTCTAGCCTTCAGGTCCCCTTTAGGCACTGGAAAGTGCCATAAAATGTCCCAAAAGCCTCCAGTTTGGGGTCCTGAGCAACCTGGTCCAATGGAATTGGTTGGAACTGGATGATTTTGAAGGTCCCTTCCAACATAAACTATTCTGTAATTCCATGATCCTGAAAAAGCTGGAAAGTGAAACCATTCTGTATTTACAGGACACTCAATGTCTGTAACATAGGCTGTTCTCCAAACTTCATCGGTTCCAAAAAGTTGTGTCACCTAATTAACAAAATGCTGCTCTGTCTTCACCCCCTACTGCTGCATCCTAAGTGGAAATTAGAGAGCATTTTTTAAATTGTTTGATATTAAATGAGAGAAAACTAAAGCATTATTGTATGCATTTGTAAAGCAACATTTGTAGGGCAAGGACAACTTCCTGCAGTGCAGCTCCCTGGATATTCCCTGCACACTGCTGGAGAGGAGCATCCCAGCAAACCCCGGTTGTTCTTGCTCTCAGGTCCGACACTCCCACAACCTCGTCACCTTCCGCTTATCTTCCCTGACTGACGCTATCAGACACAGGAGTAAGTGCCTTAACTCCACATTCCCGCTCCCAGGAAAATCAGGGGGAAGTTGTGCACAGAGCCCTGCATTCGTTAACCCCTTCCTGAGCAGAGGGCAGCACTCCCCGGGCTGGGGAGCTCAGCGCTTGCCCGTAAATTTTACATTCCCCTTGCCAGTGGAAACAGAAAAAAAGAGAGTTCCAAATTGGAGGAAATTTCGGAGGTTCGTATAGCTTCAGATGCCTATCAGATCATTCCTTGGCTCTCTTTCACAGTTAACAAAAACCAGGCAATTTTCTGGTATAGTTCACTTGGTCTCCTCTAAAGTCTCCGTTAGGAACTGACAATTTCTGTTCCAAAGGCTCTTGACCCTTTAATCTGTTCCTACCACAATATTTAATTAAACTGATACCCTCATTTTCCAAGGAAAACCTGTGTTTTGTTTAATAGTTCCACCCTGTGGAAAATAATACTCCAACACTAAAAAGTCTGAGACACAGCCAGTGTAGGCAGGTTATATCTCAAGAGAAAATTACAATAATAGTAATAATTTTTAAATCATTGTAATTTTTAAATTATTGCTGGTAGCATTCCAGGCCTGCTGACAGGCCGTGCATCCCTGGGGGAACACTGGAACGGGAACAAGGTGTCTGCAAAGAGGGTAAAAGCAGAAAAAAGAGTAGAATTGTAGAATATTCAGCTGTGTGATTTATCAGTTTGTTCCATTTGTAGGTTAAAAGTTTTGGTACATGGATTTGAAAGTGTGAGTCAGGTAAGGAAGTGCTTAATACCCATTTTAATCTTTAATTAGAGCCTTCAGGGTAAAATCAGCTGGAGGTTAAGGCACAGATGCATCAATATGAGGAATGTAAACTCCCACCCTTGTCGCTGGTGGGTGACCTCAGTGGCATTTAGGGAATTATGGAATCATTAAGTTTGGAGCAGATCTCCAAGACCATGGGGTCCAACCTTTGACTTATTATCACCATTCCCAGTAAATGACATCACCAAGTGCCACATCTGCTCATTTTATGAAAAATTACGAGGATTGTGACTCCACTGCTTCCCTGGGGATCCTGTTCCAATGCTTGATCGAGAGAAGAATTTTATCCTAATATCCAACCTGAACTTTCCCTGGTGCAACTTGAGGCCGTTTCCTCTTGTCCTGTCCCTGTTCCCTGGCAGCAGAGCCTGACCCCCACCTGGCTGCCTCCTCCTCTCAGGGAGCTGTGGAGAGTGAGAAGGTTCCCCTTGAGCCTCCTTTTCTCCAGGCTGAGTGCCCTCAGCTCCCTCAGCTGCTCCTCATTAGACCTGTGCTCAATCCCCTTTGTTGATGGATCTACAAAACAATAAAATTCAGAGCCTCAAGTCCTGCTCTCTCCATTGGCTTCAGCAGGAATGTGCTCACTAAAATAAGTTTTTAGACCCATTGTTGGCCCACATCACCCCTGTGAGTTGCTCCACTGATCCCCTTCCTCCCTATCTTCATTCAGCTCTATTCCAATGTAGAACAAAAATGTTAAAAGCTTTGCCAATAGCTTTGTTTCCTTTATAGCCATTTAAATGGATCATTTTAATTTTCATGGCATGTCTTAATTAAGATAAAAGAGATGATTTTGGTTAGCAGTCTTCTTTTGGGACACTGGCAATCCGAAGGGAGGAAATAACACTCTGGGATATTAAAAAGTAAAAACAAACCCATGCTGGAGCTCTAAAATTCTTAATTGTGCCAGGATAGGTTATTCCAAAGCCCTGAAGTCATGCCATGAACCTTATCTCCTTCTGTTCTCACAGCTATTATTGGTAAATCATTGATGATCTTTATTTCTTCTTAGCTGGAACTCTGCTGCAGTATGAATATGAACTCCTTATCTCACCGTGCACATTTGGAAATTTATTTGCTTGGTTTTTACAGATGGTTTGAGAACCATTTTCAATCCTGATACGTAGCTTGTTGTTGCATTTTCCAGTGGTTAGCTTGGTTGAGTGGGGTTCTCAGCAAGGTCACCAGGGTGAAAATCAAGTGTAAAAACACCTAAAGCAGCTCTGAAAGACTCGGTGTTCCTGCACGGCTCCACCAACCAGCCATGCCACGACGAAATGAAAATCCTTCTCACTACACCTCTGCTAATTTGCCCACATCTGGCTTCATTACCCTGCACACGAACCAAACCACTGCTTCCCAGTTCTCTGCTGTTGATGCTTTGTGCAGTTGTCATCCACCCCAGGAGAAGAAACAATGGGCTGTGCATGAGAAAATTGTCACTTTTCAACAAAAACCTCCAAGAGCAAACCCAGCCTTCAACCCAGCACCACCACTATGTTCGCAATTAAACCACGTCCTCAAATGCCACATCCACGTGGTTTTTGAACACTTCCAGGGGTGGTGATTCCACTACCTCCCTGGGCAGCCTGTTCCAAAGCTTGACAACCCTTCCCATGAATAAATTTTTCCTAATACCCAATCCCTTGACACAACTTGAGGCCATTTCCTCTTGTCCTCTCAGAGCCCGACATCCATCCTGCTCCACCCTCCTGTCAGGGAGTTTTGGTCTCCCCTGAGCCTCCTTTCCTCCAGACTGAGCCCCCCCAGCTGCCTCAGCTGCCCCTGGTGCTCCAGACCCGTTCCCAGCTCCATTGCCCTTCCCTGGACGTGCTCCAGCTCCTCAATATCCTTCTCTTGGATGAGGACCTCAGAAGTGGACACAAGATCTGAGGTGTGGCCAAGTCTCTTAAAGGACTGATATTCCCTGCTCTTCTGCCAAGATTAAGAAGGATGGGCTCTATTTTGGAGATGGATAAATTAAGTCTGCATTTATTAATATTTAATTTCTCCTAAGCTTTTCCCCATCAAAATAAAAGTTTATTTAGGCAGAAAAAGAATTTTTTCTCTTTTCCCCTTGAAAAGAAATAGCAAGCAAAATGAATAATTTTCCCCCAATCACCTGCTAATTATTTTTTGAGTTTGTTCAATTTTCTGTTACTCCTGAAGAATCATGAGGATTTAGGAAAAAAAAAAAAAGCTTATTTTTCATCTTGTTTTAGTCCTTGCCCTGAAAATACAACACATTTTCTGATGTCCTATCTCATCTACAAATCAGGGTTTTAAGTAGTGCTGCAGCAGTCTTGACATGAGATATTGATAATCCTGAATTATAAGACAAAGACTTAATTGCCTTTATAGAGATGGACACTTCCTCGGGATATATGGATTTTTGCCTGGCTGGGAGGCAGCACCATTGGTATTTAACCCATCTCCACTTGTTTTTCCATTTTTCCTGGGAAAAGCAGGCAAGAGGCCATTTCTGGAGGCTGTAATATGATTCTTTTTCCACTCTGTATGCATCCAAAAAAAACCCCAAAATTATGTCTTTAACTCCTCTGATTATCTTTTCGAGCAAAATCATTTTTCCCTGACATCATTCTGTTGGATCCACACTGTTCTCCAAAATTTCTCACTTATCCCTGGTGAACATTTGTGGGATCGATGGATGATTCATATTCCAGGCTGCAATTTCCTGTTGATTTTCAGTGACTCATTTACATGCTAGCTCAGCACCACTTCAAACTGGGCTGAAATGGGCTTATATTTGTTCAGTATTGGGTTGCACTTAATGTTCCATAAAACCTGAAGAGGATGAACCATCCTATTAGCATTGAATTAATGGGATTTTTTAGAAGAGATTAGGAAAGGTATAGTGAGTATTTACTCTATACCTGTACTCTTGTTGACAATTCCTGTCCCTTTTCCCACTGTTCCCTCTGAAGCCAACCATTCCCCTTCTCCAGTACTTATTTAACAGGAAAAATGAGAGAAAATGGGAATGTTGTGGGCTCTTTAGTTTTACAAAGACGTAAAAACCAGCAAGTCACTGAAACTGAATCAAAACAGAACTTGTTAAAAATAAAAGCAGATGGTCAAAGTTGAGTTTATTTGTGGTGTCTGTTGATTCTCTATCCTTGGGAATCACAGAATCATGGAATGGTGTTGGTTGGAAGGGACCTTCCAGATCATCTACTTCCAACCCCTTCCAACACCTTCCACTATCCCAGGTTGCTCCAAGCCCTGTCCAAACTGACCTTGAACACTTCCAGGGATGGGGAATCCACAAGATCTCTGGACAGAATCATTTACTCAAATCTGAATATTTTACTGGAAGTTAAATTATTGTTCAGAAGTGGAAAGAAGGCACTCAATAATTATGTTTTTTTCTAAAGAAAATTGTTACTCAACAGGAGTTGACCATGAATAAGGTGAGACAGTAGATCTACTTGACAACATTATAAAATATCTATTTCTTCATTATTTTTGACTTTTTCTAATCTGCGAGATTTCAAAACACATTCCCTAGCTCATGAAAACGAAGATGTATTTTATTCCTGGTCACATCCATCGATTATTTTCCCTTCCAAATGGATCTTTCCGGTGCCAAATAAATCATTTGGCTCCTTACCTCAGTTTCCTTCCCAGTAATATAACAAAACAGGACTTCCCTATCTCATTTTGGATCATTAACATTCCACAAGCACACGAGCATCCCTCGGTGTGAGATTCCTGGTGGTTTCCATCATCTCGCACTGGAATCACTTTTGGGTTCATCATTGTTGCTCCTCTGTGTGTTTACGCCCTTTAGGTGTGCTGTCCTTTCAAAAAGCCTCATTAATAACGTTTTTGTCCCATCCATCATGAAAATTCTGTCATCTAAGTGGAGCAGAGCCCAGGTGCTGCTGGTTTTAACTCCCAAATCAATATTTTCCATCTATTAAGTTGGAGAAATGACCAAATCCATTTCTCCTAGCAGGCATGTGAGGTGATCTACACAGGAGGAATGTTATTAATTAGCACTTCAATTAACACAGTTGAGCTGCCCATTACTAATTCTCACCCCGTGACAGCAGAAAAGGAGAAAAAGTCTCATAATTTGTGCCATTATCATCACATTTGACCCAAACAGGGCCATTTACCACCATGTCCAGCCATGGCTGCCACAGTCCCAGGAATTCTACAACCCCCCAATTTCCCAGGAATTCTTCAACTCCCCGATTTCCCTCCTACAGTTTTGCCTCCTTCAAATGTTTTTGCATCTTCCTTAGCACTTAGGCTTTGTTGCTGTGCTCATCCAAGCAGCTCCCACCCACCTCCCCAGAGCTGGATCCAATCTTCCAGGGCCCCCAGAGAAAAGAATTCTATGCCACCGGGACTTACGTCAATGAGATGCGTCCCTGTAAGTGAGGGCAGAATTAAAAATTAGTCTTAGCTTGGTTTTGCATGCAGCTTATGGAATATTTCCCAAAGGATAAAGTGTATAAAGACCAGCTCTTCTCTGTGTTTCATCCTTTTCTTTTTCTTTTTAAGCAGATGAGAATAAAAAATGCAACAGCAGCAGAAGAAAACACTTCATTAACCTCTGGACAGCTTTCCCCCCTTTCTTACCTCTTCTGTTTTTCAAAACAGGGATTAATAAATAGAAAAGAAAAGAAAATACCAATGTAACAACTGTAAGTGCAAGGCAAAGGTTCAGTCTGTTTATTTTTCTCTGTGAATTCCTGGGCTTTGTGTAAATCAATTTGTTTTTCCCTTGGTACTTCAGTACATAGTAGAGTAGATTTAAAAAAAAAAAAAAAAAGAAAAATAGAAAAACTGCTCCCTTTGAGCTGGGGTTGTGTGTCAGCAGAAGGTATTGAAAGCAACAGAAATGAAGAAAGTTAATCACAGAATCATAGAACTATTAAGGTTGGATAAGTCCTCCAAGAATATCAAGTCCAACTTTCAACCAAGCGCCACCATTCCCACTAAACCATATGGTGAAATGCCAGGTCTACTCAATTCCAAACACTTCCAAGGGTGATCACTCCCCCGTTCCCTGGGAAGCTTGTTCCAGGTTTAACCACTCTTTCAGTGAAGAAATTTTTCCCAATATTTAACCTGAACCTGGATATCACCACCTAAATGTGCCGAAGGTTGCAATGACCAAGGCAGCAGGGAGGAGGAAAAAGCACAACCCTCATGACTGGGTTGTGTCTCATCATTTATTTGGTTGAACACTGGAGAAGTTATTCCCAGCTGACCAGGAATGACCTCCTTGCCTCCCTGAATTTCACAGAGAAAGGATAACCCTTATTTTTTTCCCTTTTTGTTGATGTTTCATGTATGTGGGCTCCTCTCTGTACCCCTCCAAAAAACCCTGATGGATTTTCACCCAGCATCCTGCACCTTATTCCTCTCCCTCTTTTCCCATGGGAAAACTGTCACTATTTGAACAGTGCTGGTTTATTTTCCATGGGAAATCTGCCCACTCAGCAGCCCAGGAAATCCAGTGCAGGATGGAATTTACCATTCCCTGTGTTATTTCCTTCCTCCAACCATCTTGGATGGAAAACAAAGCCTTCTTAAGGGTTAACGCTCTTCCTTCTTCTTCCTTTTTGTTGGAGCTGGCTCATTCCATGGGGTTTTTCCTTTAATGAACCCTCTTTAACTCTGCACTGAAACTGGGGATCTTAGGTTTCATTAGTGTGTCTAATTAACCATTCTCCTCTCTCTGTCTGAGGTTCATCTAAGTACAGAGAACCTTGAGAAAATTACAATTGCATTATCATGCAAACTCTTTGGGAAAAGGGAGCCAAGTCCCTGATGGAAAATAGGAGAAGCTTTTAAGTGTGTAGGCAGGACTGAATTCCACGATGATTCAGGAATTGCAAAAGCCGCCCCTCTCCACTTCCTAAAAGTGGAGCTTTAAAAAAAGGATGAATCCCAGCGTGCTTGGAACTTGCATCAGCCTGGAGCTGGTGGGAAGACCTGATCCTGATGGGAGATTTAAAAAAAAAAAAGAAGGAAAGTAAAACTTCCTTCATAATCCCAGATAGTGCTCAGTTAATCTCTGGATTTTCTATGGGTGATAAGAACATTCTCATCCAACCAATCACTCCAGAATTCCCTCATGGCCTTGGGGAACAACACAATGGAGGCAAAACAGAACTTCAAAACCAATTGGAGCATCACACCAATGACCACAACGTCATTCCAGGGAGCTGCGGAGAGCTCATCACTCTCCACAGCTCCCTGGAATGAGGCTGTGGTGAGGTGGGATCAGTCTCTTCTCCCAGCTAAAAAGGGATAGGACAAGAGGAAATGGCCTCAAGTTGCACCAGGAGAGGTTTAGATTGGATATTAGGGATTTTTTGTCACTGAAATGTTTCTAAATCCTTGGAACAGGCTACGCAGGGCAGGGGTGGAATCACCTGGAACCTGGAATTGTTCAGAAACCCGTGGATGTGGCACTTGAGGACATGGTTTAGTGGTGAACAGGGTGGCAGTGCCGGTTGATGGTTGGACTTGATGATCTCGAAGGTCTTGTCCAACCGTAACGATTCCATGATTCTCTTCTGTGATTCCATGAGCTGATCATACAATCAATTCCCACATCCTAAAACCCCACAACTTTCATGTTCAGCCAAAAAAAATAGGAATAGAATTTGATTTAACGCTCTGGAGTGACCTTATTGTGGCCTTTTGGTACCTGAAGGGGCTCCAGGAGAGCTGGAGAAGGACTTGGACAAAGGATGGAGTGACAGGACAAGCGGGAATGGCTTCCCACTGCCAGAGGGCAGGGATAGATGGAGTATTGGGAAGGAATTCTTCCCTGTGAGGCGGGTAAGACCCTGGCCCAGGTTTCCCAGAGAAGCTGTGGCTGCCCAATCCCTGGAAGTGCCCAAGGCCAGGTGGGATGGAGCTTGGAGTAACAAACACTTTACTTTTCCTTTTTTTCGCAGGCTTATTTACATTCGAGGAGGCTTTAAGAAAGTTGCATTTAGAAATGCAAAAATGTGTCTGAATCCTTGTGGCCTCCCATGTGAACGATGCTATTTACATAATTCCAAGCTTTTTGAAGGGAGTATCATATAGATTTTTGTCCACAGGGGCTCCTTTTGCTGGATGATGTTCCATGTTTATGTGCAGTAGGGGTTAAATGATCTTTTTAAGCTCTCCAATGTCCCTTTTTGATGCAGATTCTCCACAAAAAGGTGAATTAACAGGATATTACCCATTGTATGCCAGGATGGGGTTGATTTTAAAGGAAAAGAGAGGATAATAATATGGAAAAGAACAAAGTGAACCAGATGAAAGCACAATTCCAGCCCTGAAATCCCTCTCTTGTGCCTCTCTTCCTTAGAATTGGTGCCTATTGGGACCTGCTGGTAACTGCTCCCAATTACCCCAATAACTTCCATTCCTTGGCTCTCGATGCCAAGATCAAGGAAAAAAGTTTCTCCTTCAAAAAATCCAGAATCTGCCTGTATTCCCACTGTGATACCAGCCTGGTGGTTAATCCCTGAAAATAAAACATGTCCGAGGGAGATCAGTCGGGAAACCAACACTATCCTGGAGACCTTCCCCTGTAGCCAGTGAGACTCTCCTGCAGCTTGGGAAGCACAGGATCAGTTTTGATGACTGTAATACCAGCATTTCCCATTGCCCTGAGTTATCCCAGATGGATGCTCTGCCCTGGGAGACACGTCCCTGCAGGATGTAACTGTCCCCAGCCACACAGAGCCCCAAGTTCTGGCATGTCAGAAGGAACGGGAAACCTTCTACACCACAGTAAACTCTCCCAAGGGTTGTAGCGGGATTTTCACTGCCTGGCACGTTTGTGCCGGGATTTGCACTAAAGGAAACGAAATTCCCAAGTATTTTCTGGAGGGTGTAAAAGATAATCTGAGTTTTGCAGTCCTCCAGGTGTGACTCAGCACTGCTCTCGGGTTATTGTGAGGGCAGCGATCACCCCTGACACTGCCCTGGGGCAGTTTAATATTTCCCAGTTAACAGCCCTTAAGTATTTTGCAGCTGATGTTTGCAGTCAAAGTCGCTGTCCTGGAGCTTTTCTTTCTGGGCTACCTTCAAATGTCTACTTTGGAAAAAGAGATGGACAGACAGGCTAAAATCACTGCTGGAAGTGCCAGAGGAAGAGACAGGTTCATAGAGACGTTTAATTATAGTATCATAGATTGAATTATTTAGGTTGAAAAAGACCCTCCTTTTCTCCAGGCTGAGCCTCCCATGCTCCCTCAGGTGCTCCTGGTGCTCCAGACCCTTCCCCAGCTCCATTCCCTTGTCTGGACACGCTCCAACCCCTCAATGTCCTTCTTGTCCTGGGGGGCCAGAATGGGACACAAGACTCAGGGTGCTTCAGCCGTGCCCAGCACAGAGTGACAATCCCTGCCCTGGTCCCCTGGCATTCCGTGTGGCTGATTCCTTAGGACTCCATTACCTTTCACTACACCAGGAACCAGGCACTCTCTGCAGCTTCACTGAACGCTGTCATCTCTAAAAAGAAAGAAAAGCCTTTCTTAAATTATTATTTTCCCAAAAGGGACCTGCAAGACAATTTTTTAGGAGCACAGCAGAAACCAGGCATGACGCCATATCCTGAATTCTCCTCTCTTTTCCACATGCCTGGTGCATTTTCAAGGACTGCAGCTTCCCTTGCGCAGGGTGATGCCGTCCCACGATTGCGTCACCGTGATCACATTTTGAGCTAAAAATCCCTTCAAGCTGGGATTCACTCCTCCAGGTTTTGCATCAGAATTGCTCCCTCCCAGCTACTGAAATTATTGACACCTCTGTCATTCCTCAGGAGGGTGGGTTTGTGCTTCATTTGTACACACTTCGCTCTGTGCTGACAGATGTCTTTGGCTCCTTGGAGAATGTCTTTATGAAAAATGTCAGCGATATCAAAATAAGCTGCAGGGATTTATTCACATGTTATCACTAGAAAAGACATTCCTCCTCTGTCTTTTATTCCCTGCCTTACAGCAGCAATCATTTTCATATTCGCTTCCACTTCAACATTGATTTTTGGGGGACCGGGCTGTGCAGCTGTGAGTCTTGCACAAGACATGGAGAACAGATAAGAACTTTCAGCTGAAGTGAGAGCTTTCATAGGTGAAATTTTGTTAATAACTAAAAGGTCAACCCCCCCAAAGGTGGGGGTGGAATCATGGAATGGTTTGTGTTGGAAGAAACCTTAAAGCCCATCTCATTCCATCCCCTGCCATGGGCAGGGACATCTGCGTCTATCCCAGGTTGTTCCAAGCCTTGTCCAGCCTGCTCTTGAACATTCCCAGGGACAGGGCATCCACAGTTTCTCTGGGCAGCCAGTTCCAGTATTTCACAACCCTCTCAGTCAAGAATTCCTTCTTAATGGGTCAGATGTTTTTTGTCATCATATGGACACAGCACAAGCCAGGGGCTGTTCCCAGCAGGTGCAATGAGCCATGTTCCCTCTTTCATGAGGATGGGGATGAGAGGTCACACCCCTGGATATGATCCATGCTGCATCAGGGGGTCCTGGAGCCAAAAAATCACCACAAATGTGTGGTGATTTGTATTTATTCATCTCAATGTGACATGTGCATTTTTAGGGCTGAGTTTGCCACTGTCTCAAATCGGGACAAGTCTGCTCTTTGTTAGTAAAGTCTTAATTTCTGTTCATGATGCTCAAGGCCATGGTGCCCATTCTTTCCAAAATGCAACCCAAAATGACAGAAATGATGCCTTCCCTCTCTCTTGCAGCAAGATTTCTCCTTGAAAAAAGAGAGAGACTCTTTACGGGAGCCTGGAGTGACAGGACAAGGGGGAATGGCTTCAAACTGACAGAGAGTAGGTTTAGATTGGATACTGGGAAGAAATTCTTCCCTGGGAGGCTGGTGAGGCCCTGGCACAGGTTTTCCAGAGGAGCTGTGGCTGCTCCATCCCTGGAAGTGTTCAAGAGCAGGCTGGATATGTCTTGGAGCACCCTGGCCTAGCGGAAGGTGTCTCTGCCCATGGCAGGGTGTGGAATGAGATGATCTTTGAGGTCTCTTCCCACCCAAACCATTCCATGATTCTCTGAAACACACCAGAGTCCTCCCACTTCAAAATCCTACAAGGACAATAAAAAAGAAATTAAAAAACCCCAACTTTTGGAACTTCTTTGAATGAGTAGAAAAATCGTGGTTCTGTAATAACAGTGATGGTATTGCACCAAATTCCATAAATAATGTCTTTCAAGGTTTATTGCTCAGACACCTAAAAGGAGAAGATAAAATTGAAATGATCACATTACAGATGTTGCACAAAGAATGACTTTTCCTGTCTGATGTTAGTAGGCAAATAAGATATATTTATGTTCATACATCACCAGTTTTGAACAGAATATATTATTATGCTAAAAACGCCATAAAAATAGCACAGCACACTTGGGCTGGCAGTCATCTGTACCAAAAATGAGATCCTATAGCTTGGTTCTTAAACACAAAACCTACAGGACTGTGAGAAATGGGAAAGGGTTAGAGTTAAGGTGACTGCACCTGGGTTAATTCCACAATTTTAATGCAACATCTGGCTTCCAAGACTCCCTGTTTATCTCAGTTCTTCACCCTTCAGAAATTATAATCTCTAAGATGATCTTGAGGAGATGACTCAGTCCGCTGGAAGCTGAAATCAACTGATAAAATCCTGCGTCTACTGAAAATAAATGGCAAAACACACATTGCCCTTAAAAAAAGGCAAAGTTTCTGCCTTAAAATGTTTTAGACTTGTTGGAAGTCACAGTCTGAACTTGTCTCCTATGGAAATTGCGGCAGAAGGCAGATTCCTGTAAGGTCTGAAAACAATTAAGAATTGTAGAAGAAGAGATTGGATTGTGTTGGAGGGGACTTCAAGGATAATTTAGTTCCAATCCCGTTTTTTGTTTGCTCCTGTCTAGACATGAATGATCCAGGCTGGCTCTCTGGGGCTGCAGATGTTAAATCTCTTTAAAATCCTGTGCACGGGCAGGAAGGATCATCCCGTGCCCAATGTCCTTCCCATGGCTTCGCAAAGCAGGGCAGGGAGTCGGGGTGAATCTTAGAGCAAAGTCAAATCCTACAACATGGACCAAAATGGGTAAGGGGTGAGCCCGGTCCCAGGTGACAGCAGGGCCGACATCGAAAGTCTAATCCCATTCCAGACCTTGCAGGAAAATGGGAGATAAGAAGAGGATTTGTTTAAAGGAAAAGCTCTCAGAGCTCAACCAAGGATCCCCCAGCACCTGGATATTGCTGCCCTCCCTCGTTTTTCAGAAGGCTCCAATTCCACTCCAGCGTTGCAAACTTTGCGCTCTTGTCTGTCATCAAAATTTCACGAGGGCATCCAGAGGAGAAATTCCCTCCTGTGCCGCTGGCGTTTGAGGAGGAGCAGAGGCACAGATCCAGCCAAGCCACTGGATGCTGTTTGCAAGCACAGTCACGTCCTGGGGTTCCCGAGACTCCGGGCACATCTGTGAGCCCCTGGCGTGATAAGAGCTGTCCCCAGGAGCTCTGCTGCAGGCAGAGCAGTGTTAGCAGCCTGCTGTCCCAGGAAATGGAAGAAAACCTGGATTAACCAAAGCTCTGGAGGCACAACAAAATCTGGAAACTCTCACCTGGGTGCTACTCCGTCTTTGAGAACAACGTGGTGATTCTGGGCCGAGGTAGGTGTTAATTAAACCCACGCTGGCTCCTGCTAAAGCCTCGGCAAGGTGCAGGCAGGTGAGAGCCTGTTCAAGGGCATTTGCTTCTCTCATTATTTACACAGTTCATTATTTTTAAAGTCACTCTGTTGGCTCATTGGTTTTCTTTTTTTTGTTTTCAAATTATTTCTGTCAAAAGATAATTAATGGAGTGAAGCTTGTAACAAAGCCATGCTTCCAGCTGAGAAACCTTTTCTGAGGTCAGCTGTAGACATGATTTTCACCCTCCAAAACTCTGGGATAGCAGTTTGGACAGATAAAAAAAAGCTGCTGTGTGTTCACTGTGTCAGGGGATGCCTTCCAGGTCATGGTTTACAGGAGATGCAGGGGGAACTGGGAGAAAATTCCTAATTTTCTGCTCTTGAGCTGCTGCAAAAAGAGAGCCTAGAAGCACAGAAGGATTTAAGAGGAATGTAGCTCCGTTCCTAGGACCAAGAAAGAGGCAAGGGGGAGAAATAGACTTGCATTAAAAAATGAGTATTTTGTCTGTTGTGTCAATATTAATATTGTAATTGTATTAACATTGTGTTTGTATGAAGCTTTTATTAACAAGACCAAGTGTTGGTGCTGCTCCAGGGTCAATCCGAGGATCAATCCTGGGGATGAACAGATGGAGCAGCCCTGGGGAAAAGGACTTGGGGGTGCTGGTGGGTGAAAGCTGGACATGGACCAGCCATGTGTGCTCCAGTCCCAGAAATCCAGTCGTGTCCTGGGTTCATCCCACAGCTTGGGCAGCAGGAAAGCAGGGAATTCTGCCCCTCTGCCCCGCCCAGGTGAGACCTCACCTGCAGAGCTGCCTTCAGCCCTGGGGCCCAGCACAGGAAGGACGTGGAGCTGCTGGAGCAATTCCAGAGGAGGCACCAGGATGATCAGAGGGATGAAGCAGCTCTGTTGAGAGGAAAGGTTGGGAGAGTTGGGATTGTTCAGTCCAGTAAAGAGCAGCTTTGGGGTGACCTAATCGTGGCCTTCCAGGACCTGAAAGGACGATAAGGAAGATGGAGAGGGACTATTCACAAGGGCATGGAGTGACAGGATGAGGGAGAATGGCTTCAAACTGGCAGAGAGAGGTTTAGGTCAGATATTAGCAAAAAACTCCTCCCTCTATGAGGGTAGAGAGGCCCTGGCACAGGTTGCCCAGAGAAGCTGTGGCTGCCCCATCCCTGGAAGTGTCCAAGGCCAGGATGGACAGGGCTTGAAGCAACCTGGGACAGTGGAAGGTGGTGGAACTGGATGATTTTAAAGTCCCTTTCAATCCAGGCCTCTCTATGATTCTGTCATATAGATGTAGCTATAGATAGATGTAGACACTGATCTGTATGTTGTAGATATAGATAGAGATGCACACAGAGCTCTGAATATATGTGCTGTGAAAGGGAGAGAGCGGTTCTTAGTCACACCATCCTGGCACGGAGCTGTTCACACCAGGAATTGTGTGACTGATATTTTCTTTCATGCAAGAAAGGGGATTTTGCCCCACAGGGAATGGCCCAACTTGCTGTCACACCAGAGAGCCATCAAAATAGCCCTGGGATTCCACCTTCTTTCCAAATTCAGCCAAGACTGTCTCAGGATTTCATGTATCTCTGTTGGAGATACCACGTGTATTTCCTAGAGTGAGTCCAGAGGAGCCAATAAAGATGCTCTGAGGGCTGGAGCCCCTCTGCTCTGGAGCCAGGCTGGGAGAGCTGGGAATGTCCAACCTGGAGAAGGGAAGGCTCCAGGGAGACCTTAGAGCCCCTTCCAGAGCCTAAAGGGGCTCCAGGAGAGCTGGAGAGGGACTTTGGGCAGGGGATGCAGTGACAGGACAAAGGAGAACAGCTTTAAACACGCAGAGGATGGGATTAGATGGGATATTGGGAAGGAATTCTTGGCTGTGAGGGTGGGGAGGCCCTGGCCCAGGTTTCTCAGAGAAGCTGTGGCTGCCCCATCCCTGGAAGTGTCCAAGTCCAGGTTGGACAGGGTTTGGAGCAACCTGGGCTAGTGGAAGGTGTCCCTGACTGTGGCAGGGGTTTGAAACGAGATGACCTTTAAGGTCCCTTTCAACCCAAACCATTCCATGTTTCTACGAAATTTACAGAAGAGGAAGGCGGTGTAGAAATACGAAATTGTTGTCGTGCTCCAGCCTTGTTCTCTCTGCAGGAGAAAGAAAGCAAGGGGCAAAGGGGCCCTTGATTGTTTCTTGGAGGAAGGTGCATGTTGGCCTCTGAAGGATGCATAACATGCAGAGCTGTTGGGAACTGGATGCATTTCCAGCCTGGATTTCTTGGAGAGCTGAGCTCTCCCTTCTCTCTTTGCTAAAGTCCCTTTGGAGAACTGACAGGAAACTTGTTCCTGATGAGGGAAAGGATTAGGAAGGGAATCTCTGCAGGAGATAAACCATCAGCTCAATTTAGCCTTCCACAGAAACTGAATTCAGAATGCTTTCAGAGCTGCCTTGCCTGGCAGCCTCCCTTTCTCTGCAGGAAAGCCCAGATTTTGGTATTTTAGGGAGCCACTGTGAATGTGAGCTCCTTTTTTGGAAGGGATTTTTGATTTCCATCGTCAGCTCTGTCATTAAGTTACACTCATTATCCGCTGCTCCTTTCAGGTCACAGATGCAAAGCGACTCAACCTGACTTTGCAGTTTACTACCTGGAATCTATCAAAAACTGGGAAACAGCTGAATTTAGGAGCTTTGTTCATGAGTATTCATGGCTCAAATATGCAGCAGACAGTGCTGAGATTTGGGAAAGGAATTAAAACTGATTTTCTTTTTAACCTGTTTTAGAAATCTTTGGTTGAGTCCCATCATCATTTGGCAGCGCAGTTCCTCTCAGGTCTTTATTCATCCTGATTATTTTGTTCTGTGCTCTGTAGGATTTATTTTCCCCCTTTAATACAAGGCAAATTTTATGCTTGAAACCAAGAATGACCATTTTCACCTTCCATAAAGTGAGAGGTTAATTGTCCACCCAAGGAGAAAGGCTCTAATGACCATTGCCCATTAAAAATGTCAGGAAGATTCTGCTCTGCACTTTCTCTTTTGGAATAAACCCTGTAGGGAAAACAGAGTCCACAGTGTGTAGTTTTATAGCACAATTCCATCCCATTTTCCATTCATTTCTCACTAACTCTGCACCGTGGTCAAACAAGTCATGTCTGCATTTTATTCCTCTGACAAATCATCCAAAACCAAATGGAGACTATCCCTGCTCCAACTTGGCAGGTGTTGTTTGAAAGTTTTTCTGCCTGGACAGCAGAGAAAGGTGTCCTGCTGTGACAGATGCAGCCAAAGGAGGAATTTACCACTTGTCCTCAGATCCAGACAGATGTGAGTCAGCTTTAGTCTGGAGTTCTGCCATAAATCCACTGGAGAAGCTAAAGTGTGTGGTCCATGGCTTTATACCCCACGCGGTGCCAATATTGCACAATAATTTATTTTTTTCATTCAGAAACTAGGAAAAAAAAGTCCAGTTTCAGGCATCTTTAGGCTTCTGCTCTGTAGAATAAAAGGACGTGACAATTATCAAGGAATTTATCTACCCAAGAGGATCATTGTCTTCATCTTAGAGGTGGAAAGATGCAAGGAAAATTCCTGATCCATAAAATTCTTCATCATCTGTTTGAAGATTCTTCCTTTTTACTCCACCCTCATGAAACCCCACCTGAAGCACAGCATCCGACTCCAGGGTCCAACATCAGAGGGATGTGGAGCGGCTGGAGTGAGTCCAGAGGAGGCCACGGAGATGCTCCAAGGGCTGGAGCCCCTCTGCTCTGGAGCCAGGCTGGGAGAGCTGGGAATGTCCAGCCTGGAGATGAGAAGATCCCAGGGAGAACTTCCAGTGCCTAAAGAGGCTCCAGGAGAGCTGGAGAGAGACTTTGGACAAGGGATGGAGTGACAGGAAAAAGGAGAATGGCTTCAAATTGACAAAAGGCAGGGTTAGATGGGATATTGGGAAGGAATCCTTCCCTGTGAGGGTGGTGAGGCCCTGGCACAGGTTTCCCAGAGAAGCTGGGGCTGCCCCATCCCTGGAAGTGTCCAAGGCCAGGTTGGACAGGACTTGGAGCGACCTGGGATAGTGGAAGGAGTCCCTGCCCACAGCAGGGGTTTGGAACGAGATGATCTTTAAGGTCCCTACCACCCAAACCATTCCATGATTCCACGGTTTCTTAACAAGCCTCTGTCTGTGACATGAAATAAATCAGTGCAGGGCCTGTTCTCGGTCTCTGAGGTGAACCTGCCCAAATTGACCATGCTCATATTTGTTTTCCCTGTAGAACTCTTCCAGTTCTTGTTGATTTTTACACACAATAATAATCCAAGTGCATGTCTGCATCTTCAATCCCAAGTGTCTGATTGAAGATTAAAAAATCATAATTTCTTTATTTTTCCCCATGTATTATTTAATGCTGGGTGGTATTCATTAATTGGGATGTCGGTATTAATAACACACCCCAGACTGTGGGAAATCCCGAGGAGTGTGAGAGTGCACAGTGAGAGCTGACATATTCCAGCCTTGATGTTTCCTTATTTATAAGGAGTGTCTGTGGTCTCTCAGCAGGGATAGCAAAGACTGGCAGAGAGGAAGCTCCCCAGGTTCATCCCTCACTCTGCCAGCATGACCTGGAGCAGATGATTCCATGATTTTCTGCAAAGACAGCTCCTTTGTTCAGCCTTTGGAGCAGTGCCAAGGAGACATTCTGGTGCTCTGTTCTGCTGCAGGAGAAGTTTTTGTGTTTCCACAGTGCTCAGCACAACAGGGCTTTGATCCATGGTTAGGCATCCAGGCTCTGGCAGAGAAACAGGAATAAATAAGGAATATCCAAGCACTACTTGTATTTTATCATGGATGATCCCCGTGACCTAAAAACTACATCCAGGTTTACCACACAAAGGTGATTCCTCTGGCACAAAGTGTCCATTTCCTGACACAGCACACAGGGAAGCTGTGGAATTCTTGCCACAGGATACTGCATTCAATGAAAGGGATTAAAAACGGGATAAATTTCTGGGGGAGAGGAAGGGAGGAGCTATAAATACAGGAATACAAAACACAGGAATCCCATGTCTGTGTCCAAAGACATTGGACCACCATGTCCTGAGATGGGACAAGTACTTTAGGGGAATATATCACTACATCTCCATCCCTGGAAGTGCTCAAGGCCAGGCTGGATGGGCTTGGAGCGGCCCGGTCCAGGGGAAGGTGTCCCTGCCCATGGGTTGGAACTGGAGCAGCTTTAAGGTCCCTCCCATCCCAAACCATTCTGGGATTCGATGATAATCACCCTGTTACGGTTTTTCTTACGCACATTCTTTCATTTCCTGTGAATATTTGTTATTGGTTTTTAGGGATTTTATCCTGACCCTGTCCAGATATTCTTATCTAAATCTTTATGGTCACTCATGACTTGCTGATGACACAGATCAAACCAACAGCCAGATTTTCCCATCTCTGGTTTTCCAGAGGGTTTGGGATTATTGCCCCATCCAATGACTCTCAACTGTTTGTAGAGCCTGGTAATCAGAATTAGTATTCTGGAGAACAGCTCTGTGCTATGGGGGATCACAACGCACCTTTCTTATCAAATGAAACAAGGAAGCCAAGATAAATAGGTAGACCCAGGAGGCTTCTTCAAAAGTTGTCTCTATGTCTGTAGGTGCTTTATTTTCTTTGATATCTCAGTGCTTTGATGTCAAAGAATTGACAAATCCTTTTGCTTCCTTGCCTTGCCCTAATCATTAGGTCTGCTAAGAGGGATTCGCTTGGGATGGATCCAGAGAATCAGGTAGAGGGAGTGGGAGATGAGGGTTTTGTGGCAGGACATATCCTCCCCCGCTCACCACAGATGGTTGGTGCAGACATGGAAGAGATAACCCAGGGGCTGAAAGGCCCAGCAAGGGTCATCTCTGGTGCCAAAAAGGCTCAAGCCCCAGCTAAGATTCAACATCTTAGTCTGGAGAGCAGATGTGGAAAGAGGTAACAGAGATATTCTTGACTGAGAGACACTGTGTTACAAACTATGAAAGACACACAAGTTATCACGGAGGCAGAAGCCTTCTACACACACCCTGAGAGTGTGGGAGACTTCTCCCCGGAGTTTTGATGCAGATTCCGCGGTTACTTTCCTGGGAATTGAGGGAAAGGATCTCGATGTGTGCCCCACCAACAATTGGATGGTAAGATACATTGGATCCTAAGTTATATTATTTCTTCGCTAGCTGTAAAATTGATGGTACCTTTAACCTCACGCTGTATATATCTACTAGTAGTTTCTTTTTATTCTTATTCCTGTGTAGTAGATAGTTTAAGTCTTATGTCTGTTGGTTTTGTGTCTATTGAATAAATAGTTCATTCTATAATAGACCGAATCAGCCATTATTAAAGAACGTGCGAGCGAAAGTGGATTTTGAGGTGCTGGCCACCCCAATAAAGCTACTGCCTGCTGCCAGAGGCCTGGGCAAAAGGCAGAGACTTAGCTATAACACTCACATCCATTCGTAACAGGTTTTCATAGCAGGTGTGTGAAATTTCCAGTGGGAGTTGGAATGGGCTCTTCCCTCTCTCGGATGTCTTGAACACTCATCTACACAATTTTTACAAAATTAAACCCATCATTAACGTGGATTTGGATGGACAGATCTGGACAGAAAAGGCCTGAACGAAAAACTCGCAATGAATTCCATCCTCAGCCCAAGCCTTGGACTGACATGGAGTGAGCAGAAACACCAGGAGAGGGAAGATCTCTGCAACAAGCTCCAGATGGGCTCAGTGAGGCTCTCCCTGATTTTTTTTAAGCTCACACATGGATCCACAGATCTCTTGGTAGACTGCAGTGACTCAGGGAGAGGCCACTGCAGGGAACAGTAACTGAGGAGAGCACAAGGGAAATTAGAGGCAATGGGACTTGAAAATAAAATTTCTTTGAGATAATTCATGCTGACACAGTTTCATTTCCACTTAAAATGGAACTGTTTTATCCTGGATATACAGAGATCTAAATTCAAGCATTCCTATCTGAGAATGTAGAAACCAGGTTTGGGTTTTTTTCCATTTCTTTTTATTTCAAGATGCCCAAGTAGATGTCCTGGCACTCTCAAATCACTGTGACAACCCTTTTGGAGAAGAAATTTTTCCCGATATCCATCTAAGCCTCCCCTGGCACAACTTGAGGCCATTTCCTCTTGTCCTGTCGCTGGTTACTTGGGAGAAGAGACCACACAACCTCATTTCAGGGACTTGTAGAGAGTCAGAAGTTCCCCCCCGAGCCTCCTTTTCTCACGGCTGAGCCTCACCCAGCTCCTTGAGCAACTCCTGGTATTCCAGACCCTTCCCCAGCTTCCTTCCCTTTTCTGGACATGCTCCAGCCCCTCAATTTCTTTCTTTTTTTTCTTTTACCACTGCCACCTTATCTCCATATTGCTTCCAACCCCAAATCCCTAAAGATGAAACAAATGTTATCGCATGCAATCGTGACTGCTGATGTATAAGAGAGCCTTAACTGGGATTCCTTGTTTTGTCTCTCTGGTTTTCTAATTTTTTTTTTTTTGGGAGGGGGAGTGGGGCTTTTTTGGGTTTGTTTGGGGGTTTTTTGGTGGCCAGCTCTTCCCTCTTGTCTTGAACCTGCACTGTGGCACTTTGAGAGACGGAACCTCGTCACTCTGTGCTTGTACCACCTTCTGGTCCACTCCTGGAACGATTCGATCCTTTCCCAACAGAAGCCACCGAGCTGCCAGAGCGTCCAAGCCCCTCCTGCAGAACACGGCGATCCCAGCTTCCCATCCACGTGGATCACACAGGTTTGGAGGCCTTCACCAGGAGAGCCCATCTGTTGCTGGCACCGTGCAAAGGAACAGGGCCCTGCTCCTCATCACAGCCCCTCTCTGGGGGTGCGAAATTATCCTCTCACAGATGCAGCAAGCTCCGTGAGGAGCCAGGAACACTCCAGGCTACGAACCTAAAAATGAACGGTCTTGTGACTCAAACTCAGTGCTTGGAAAGGAGGAGGGATGCAGAGAGGATTTTTTTCTCTATGATTTAACAACCCTGGTTTAGTCAGAGGTTTTATCTAAGTTAAATACGATTATTACTAAATGAAGCACGAGGTTGAAGATCAAATCTGCATTTGCACTTAAGGACTATTTTATCATTTTTCTTTTGCATTATTTTTAGTTTGGGCAGGATGGAAAGTAAAAATAAAAGTCAGTGTGACATGGAGATGACTGAAATTATAAGGGGAAAGATCTTTCTGTTCTGGCCAGATCTTGTGCTTGATCCAACAAACCTTTTCCCACAGCCTTGGGAGCACCAAGAGCCCATCTTTGATAACCTCATTCTCAACTTCATTTTCCATTCCATGAAATCTGGCTTTCACAGGCTTGCCCTTTGACATCACTTGGTGTTTCTAGAAGGCAAGATCTGAGCAAAATGCCCCGAAAGTTCCCTCAAAATTATTCTATTATTATTATGTTATCTTTGTGTGTGTGTGTGTTTAAATTTATGGAAATTCTCAAGGAAATCTCTGTATAGAATCATGGGATGGTTTATCCTGGAAGGGACCTTCAAGATCATCTCATTCCAACCCCCTGCCATGGACAGGGACTCCTTCCACTAGACCAGGTTGCTCCAAGCCCCATCCAGCCAGGCCTTGAAGATTGTTCCTCAGGAATAGTGAATAACCAATCCAGTCTGGATGTTTCAGATATTTCTGCCTTTAAAAATAATGCGAAGGAGTAAAAGAAAATGTGTTAAGTTATTTAAAGCCTTTATTTGGTTTAAATGATTGCCATTTGTATCTCCTGGAAGCGCAATAGTGTGGAAGTAATTCCTGCTGCATCCCAGGAACAGGCAAATACCTCTTTGCCGTGAGTTATTTTAGGTGACATTCCATAAACACTCAGCAATCCATCAGATCCCTGTAAGACATTGGTTTCCCAGCACAGCCTTTTTGTGAAAAATAATGAAAGAAAGAAGTGTTTGGAGTGATTTGAAAAGCTGTGAGTGTTTCCTGGCCGTACAAAAAAAAGGGATTAAATATCTTGGGAAGTCTTGCTTTACTTGCTGAGATCTGTTCAGAGTTAAAACCCTTGGGATGACACTGGTATCTAAATATGAGTCCAAAAATGCAATTTCAGGCAAGGTGATGGTGTTTCTATCTCTTACTTCCAGGGATTTCCACCTCAGATGGTGAGAACACACAGCAGCAGGTCTAACTTGGTGCTTTCCCACCTCCCAGCCAAGAAAACCTCTTCCATGGCGAGTTGTGAAAATGTGACAGGGAAAGGACTGTGACTCTCATCTGTGCAAGAGCAGGAGGGTCGTGACCCAACTGCAGCTCCTCTCCTGCCCAGGGTTCCAAAGCCGGATCTACGGAGGAGCTACACCTCTGGCATTTTGGATCTCAGGGTGGGAAAGAGCTCCTGATGCTCTGAGAAACAGCATGAGTTTGTAGAAAATCATAAAATCATGGAATGGTTTGGGTTGGAAGGGACTTTAAAATCATGTCATTCCACCCCTCTGCCATGAGCAGGGACACCTTCTGCTAGACGAGGTTGCTCCAAGACCTGTCCGAGTCAGCCTTGAACACTTCCAGAGATGGAGCATCCACAATTTCTCTGGACAGCTTGCAACCCAGCCTTCCACCCCAGCCAGCTCAGCTGGGAGCAGTCACACTGCTAAAATTAAGAAGAGATGGTTCACTACAAAGTGAAAAATGTCACCTCCCCCAGAAGTTACTCCCCTAAGCGACAAGAGGCAAGTCCTGTTCCAGTAAGAATTTTGGGATAAAGGCCTCTTCTGAAGCACAAATGTCTTCATTCCAAGTGTGCTTTCCCTACTCTTCTGCCACAGAGCAGCTTTCTCAGCATCATGGAAGTGAGAAGGCCTCGAGTCTGAGTCTCTTTTCCTCTCTTCTTCTAAGGGTTTGGATAAAATCTCTTCAGATAGATTTTGCTTATCTCGTTCTCCAGTAATATGGAAATCCGGGGCCTTGGAGCAGACAGGGATTCCTTAATAGCTGGGGAGCATTAGCAGTGCTGGAAGTATCCAGGCAGGATTTTGAGAGTCCTCAGCTTTAACCACTGCTTGTGTTTCCATGCAAATTTCAAATCCTAAGAACAGCTCTGCCTTTTTCTGACACTTCCTGACGAGTATTTTTACAACAGCGGCACCTGGAAACATCGGCTGGGATTGAGGCAAGGAGCTGACAGGAGGAAAAACTTTTCCCTTGGAATGATTGCAGCCTGAACACGGCTGAGGAGTGTGGGTGTCATTGTTTTCCTGGTGGGAGGTGGAGGCAGGGAGGCTGTAGATGTCCTGCAGCAGCCCAGAGACAGCTGGAATGGGAGTCAACCCAACTCCAACCATGTCGGGGACTGCATTAAAGGACATGGGACCAGCTTGTGAGGGAGGGGATTCTGCCACCCACTCTGGTAATGCCCCACATGGGACACAGCGTCCATCCCTGGGGTCTTCAACATCAGAAGGATGTGGAGCTGCTGGAGCAAGTCCAGAGGAGCCAATAAAGATGCTCCAAGGGCTGGAGCCCCTCTGCTCTGGAGCCAGGCTGGGAGAGCTGGGAATGTCCAGCCTGGAGAAGGGAAGGCTCCAGGGAGACCTCAGAGCCCCTTCCAGTGCCTAAAGGGGCTCCGGGAGAGCTGGGGAGGGACTTTGGGCAGGGGATGGAGGGACAGGACAAGGGGGCATGGCTTCAAACTGACAGAGCACATATTTAGATCAGTTAATAGGAAAAAATTCTTCCCTGTGCGGGTGGTTAGACCCTGGCACAGGTTGCCCAGGGAAGCTGTGGTTGCCTCATTCCTGGAAGTGTCCAAGGCCAGGTTGGATGGAACTTGGAGCAACCTGGTCTAGAGGAAGGCGTCCCTGCCCACAGCAGGATCTTAGAACAAGATGATCTTGAAGATCCCTTCCAACACAAACTGTTTTGTGACTCTGACTTACTGGGAACACGATGTTCATCTCGCCCAGTTTCCAGCAGTGTGCAATTGTTCCATCAGGAACTCCGATTTTTCCCTCCATGAGGAATCCAGAGGGCTGCTGGAAAGTCGCTCTGGCTTAGTCTTCGGCTGTTGCCTTGAAATAAATGAGGGACCCAAGACCAACTTTAACCCCAGGACTACCTTCAGCTACCATTGAGGACTGGGGATGGCCTTCAGCTGGATTTCGTTGTCTGGTGTCAATGGAGATAAGAGACACAAACTTTTATCATTGTAGACTTGGCCCCTGACAGGTTGAGCCGTGGACCTAGACTGCTCTGGGGCAGTCCCCGAGGTCCTTGGAGCAGCCAGAGCAGCTCAGACCTGAGGTATTCCAGGAATGATGCCTTGTGGCAGGACAGGGTGGGCTGAGCATCCTGCTGCAAGTCTCACCCTCTCACTGTGCCCTGTCACTGATGAGACCCATCCGTTCCTCTGAAAAATGGTGCCATTTGCTCCTCTCCTTGGACCAGCCCATGCCTTTTTCCTTCCATCCATCCTTCCTTCCATCCATCCATCCATCCATCCCACACAAACACAACTCTCATGCTTTGCCAAAGGCTTTTAGCTCCAGATTTTTCCCTACCTTGTCAAAATTAAGGCTGACTCAGCTCCTGTTTCAGCAGGAGTTTCGCTGTCTCCCAGCCTTTCCCTCGGCTTTGCCTCCGAGCAGGTGACACAGGCGACTTGTTCCGAAATCACGCTGTTGACAAAATGTTTTATTCAGACAGTGACAGACACAGAAAGGCCGGGGGGGTGTTGTTGGTTGTCAAGTTAAGCAGCCCTTTCACTTGCAGCTCTTAACACCTATTGTGGTTGCCAAGGCACTGAGCAAGCTCTCGGATGATCCCACATCCTGGAGATGCAAAGTGACTTGACAGCTCCAGGGCGGCTCGTTACATCTGTTAGTGGAGCTCGGAGAGCTGGTGCTGGTTGCTGAGCCACGGGACTGCGTATCCAGCAAGGAATGACTGCTCCAAAGGCTCTGCATGTCTGGAAAATTGCCCCCACGGTCACGCTGCGCTGCTGGAGGACCACGGTTCCTTTAATTCTCGCGGGCCGGGAGAGTTGGAGATGTTCAGCCTGGAGAAGAGAACACTTCGGGGAGATCTTAGAGTCTCTAAAAAAGGGCCCTAAAAGAGCTCCAAAAGGGCTGGAGAGGGACTATGGACACTGACATGCAGTGACAGGACAAGGGGAATGGCCTTAAGCTGAAGGAGGGTAGGTTTAGACTGGATATTAGGAAGAAATTCTTCCCTGTGAGGGTGTTGAGTCTCTGGCACGGTTGCCACAGAGAAGTTGTGGATGTTGCACCCCTGGAAGTGTTTAGGTTGGACAGGGCTTGGAGCAACCTGGTCTAGTGGAAGGTGCCCCTGCCCCTGGCAGGGAGTGGAACAAGATGTTCTTTAAGGTCCCTTCCAACCCAAATAATTCTTAAAGAACATCCAGCTCCAACTCCCTGCTGTGGGCAGGGACACCTTGCACTAGACCAGGGTGCTCCAAGGCCCATCCAACCTGGCCTGGAACACTTCCAATGCAGGAGAACTTGGGAAGAATTACCCAGGCAAGAAAACAACACCAATTCACTCCATTGTCCACAAATAAACACATTCCCAGTGATCCCAGATGTATTCCCAAAGTTGTAACTTCTCTGAAGGCAAGAGGATTTTGACTTCTAGCAACAGAAAAGCTTCTAGCAACAGAAAAGAAAATGGGAATGAGTTTCTTGGGAAGTGTGTTAGAATTGTGTTAATTAGCATGGGAACAATTACACCTCTCTATCCACTGTAAGCTCCTGTTACAAGCAAATATTTTTCTTGTAAAATATTTTTCTTGGTTCTGCTGTAATGACAGAAATTTGCTGTCCTGCAGGCAGTTGTATTCAGAAGGATTTATTTCCAATAGGGATCCCAAAGATCAGCTTCCCAGAAACTTCTTAATAAGTTTCACTGCTCTTTATTAAATGTGATTGATAATTTCCTGGGTTTATACTTTGCTGCCATCATCTGTGCTTTGCTCATACTGCAGCCTGCTTCCCACAGCACAGACCAAATTCCTCTCCAAACTGTTTTCCCTGCTGCTGGAGAGGACATTATTGATTTATCACCTTTCTAGGACAGCACTGTCACTAATTCCGCAGGGGATGGGAGCACCAGCATCTGGTTTGGGCACTGCCCATCCCACTGATTGGCAGGACACAGATGGGATCGGAGCTGGGAAGATCCTTCGGAGCAGCTGTGTAAAATCCCCACGGACCAGATTTACCCACTGCCATCTCAATTCTTCCACAGTGGGAATCTTTTTCTACCACAAAATTTCACGGAATAGCCCAGACACAGCCAAAGTCAAACTCACTGCAAGGACAAGTCAGGGCAGGGCTCGTAGCTGTCAGTTAATTGACTTCTGGCTGTTTCATTCATTAGTTCAGCCAGAGGATGTGCAGTGAGTATGGCTTTGCTCTCTGTAGCACGGAAAGGCTTCTCCCACCTCTCTTCTAACGATTTCCTCAATAAAAGCCAGTGATTCATCCAACTGCAGTGTGGGTTTTATCCATGTCACATCTGGGATGTAAAACCAGAGCCGGGAGCAGCTGCCATTCAAGCAGCTTTGAACCCAAAGGAGAGTCCAGCTTTGAACCCAAGGAGAGTCCAGCTATGACGACTTGGTGCCAGAAACCACCAAACTTTCACAAGGACCAGTCCCAGCGCTTTTTCGGGGGAGAAAAATGAGAGACCTCTCAAAAAAATGAGTCCTAAAAAACCCACATTTAAAGAAGCTGCTGAATTCAGTGCAGGCCTTCAGAGCTAATCCAACCTTGTCCAACTAAAATGGAGAACCAGGCACAGGTAGGAAATAACTGGATCTCCTTTTCTTGCAGCTGTTTTTTCTTAGTAATCAAAAGTAAGACTGAATTCAGCCCAAAAATCAGCAATATAAACCACTTTGAGACATCTCACTGGACAGCATGGCCATGGTAGAGCCTGTGCAGAACCGATTTTCATCCTCTCCCTGTTATTGCTGAGGAAAGTTTATGGATGAAGATTAATTCTGGAGAAATCCTTTATTTCTAGAGAAAACAAGGGAGAAAAAAAATAATCTGTGGTCAATTGGCCTCTAAGCTCCTGCTGGGAGAGGAATCCAAGGAAGGAAAAGAACAAGAGAGGAAGAGGGAAAGGAAAAAAGGAGTAGGAATGGGAAAGAGGAGCAGAAGGGGAAGGAGGAGGGAAGAGAAGGGAATGGAAAAAAGGGGGCCGGGGAAGAGAAGTAGAAGGTGGAAAAGGAAGGAGAAAGAGAAGGGAAAGTGGAGGGGGAAAGGGAAGGGGAAGGGGCAAAGGGAGGGAAAAGGAAAAAGGGAAAGGAGAAGGGGAAAGGGAAAGGAGAAGGAGAAGGAGAAGAAGGAGGAGGCGGAGGAGGAGGAGGAGGAGAAGGAGAAGGAGAAGAAGGAGGAGGCGGAGGAGGAGGAGGAGGAGAAGGAGAAGGAGAAGAAGGAGGAGGCGGAGGAGGAGGAGGAGGAGAAGGAGAAGGAGAAGGAGAAGGAGGAGAAGGAGGAGAGGCACAAGTGACAGGGTTGTGTTTCCTATTCCAACATGTTTTCATGTGAGAGACAAAAGGTTTGAGTCCTCTTCCCTTCCTCCCTCCACCAACATCCTTCCTGGCCAGGAATATTCCTCTTTCATTCCATTTCCTCAAAGTCTGATCCCAATCACTATCAAGGGCAAGCCCTCAGCTTTCACCACTGCTCAGTCCCTGGGAGAATCTGGACTTTGCAGCCAGTTTTTGCCACCTCGTAGAAGTTCCTAATGGGAAGATCGAGCTCACTGATTTCTACAAAAGGCTTTTAGAAAAGAAAAATGAAGTGTCACTATTTAGCAGGGAATAGAGAAGCACTTCCTGATCCTCCTCTTACATTCGTTTTCCAAGCTCAAATGCCACCAGTCCAGCATCTTAAAAGTACCCTCAGGACCCACTAATTTAAGTAATGTCTGTCTGTAGTGTGACCTTGCAAGAAGATGAGGACTTAATGTCCCGCTGTTGTGTTTGGAGAATGGAACTCCCAGGTACCTGCTTTTGCTCCAACACTGTTTAAACACGAAGCAATTATTTGTTATGAAAATTTGATAATATTTTAAAGCTTAAAAAGTAAATCCCATCTGTTTGATTCTCCCCG
This sequence comes from Callaeas wilsoni, assembly GCA_013398955.1. Classification (NCBI taxonomy): domain Eukaryota; kingdom Metazoa; phylum Chordata; class Aves; order Passeriformes; family Callaeidae; genus Callaeas; species Callaeas wilsoni. The sequence continues at coordinate 95,499 of VWPU01007032.1, forward strand.
AGAGGAAAAGGAAAAGACTCATTAATAAAAATACACGGCATTTCTATGGGAAAAAAATAACTTTATTTATGTAACTAAGGGTAACCACATGAAATTAAAGATGACAAAAATTCAGCAGAATAACATAAAAACCATCCTAGAATTCTATTTATACTTTGAATAGTGCCAGTGGGAATCCTGGGGTTGAAGCTGTTAGAAAGCAGCAGAAGAGCACCAGACATCATTTATCCCAGGAAATCAAAGGTACAAGAAAGACATTGGAGTGTCCACAAGCCGTGGGCAATGGATACATCAGGGAATCATGGAATGGTTTGGTTGGAAGGGACCTTAAAGATCATCTCATTCCAACCCCCTGCCATGGGCGAGGATACCTTCCACTATCCCAGGGTGCTCCGAGCCCCACCCAACCTGGACTTGGACACTTCCAGGGATGGGGCAGCCCCAGCTTCTCTGGGCAACCTGTGCCAGGGCCTCACCACCCCCACAGCCAGGAATTCCTTCTCAATATCCCATCTAACCCTGCCCTATGGAAGTTCAAAGTCATTCCCTCTTGTCTTGCCACTCCATCCCTTGTCTCAAGTCTCTCTCCAGCTCTCTTGGTGCTTCTATAGGCACTGGAAGTGTTCTAATGTCTCCCTGGAGCCTTCTCTTCTCCAGGCTGTACAATCCCAGCTCTCCAGGCCTGTCCCCACAGGCTTCAGCCCCCTGAGAATTTTCATTTGCCAAGCTTACATCAGGCTGATTCTTTGTCCTCATCCACTCAGAGTTCTTCTCTGGGACCCAAACCCTGGAGATCACACCTGTAATTGTCCCCTTTTTAAATGAGTTTCCAAGTCAGTGCCTTGCCAGACTTTGGGTTCTGGCTCACTCACAGTCTGCAGCAATTTCGTCACAAGAATAAATGAAAATCTTTAGATTTTCTGTGAGATTAATCAGCTGATTATTTGTCTCTGCTACTGGTGCTGAATCTTTAAACTGGGTAGAAAGAAAAGAACCAAATTAAACTCCAAGAATCCTAAATCATTCATGGGATAGAAAGGCGACGTTATGGGTTTGCAAGTGAAAAATCTCCCAAACTAATCATCTTCAGGTTTCCTACCATCAGCAACCCTGGCAGCCACGACCTTCAGAACCAGGCAGTGACCTCGTTAAAGAGGACGTTGTGACATTCCCCCCTTCCTAAGGGTCAATGTCTTTCACAGGGAAACCCAGGATTTCTTCTTGGCAAAGAGGGAAAAACCTTTCTGCTTATTTTGCACACAGAATAATTAATTTTGTTCTTTACTGTCACACTTGAACAGGGTGTTTTGCTCTTTTGAAGGAGATTCCTCTCTTGGATCTCATCTCCTCTGATCCCTTGGCAAAACAACCTTTCCTGGGTTTTTCCTTTTCCCATGCTGGGTTTAACTAGCCGGTGTGAACCCATTCGTCAGCCTCTCCTGTCTCCACTGCAATGTCTGAATGCAAATGAATAAATTATTCCAGTTCATTTCTCATGAAAGTAGCAGGCACCTCTCAGAGAACATCATGTACACGAGTTAATCAAGAGAGGCCAGAAGAACAGGAAAAAAAAGGGAGTGATATTTCTTGAGGTCCGGGCTCGAGGAGGTGATATGAGATTGAGAGAGAAAAAATTCTGGGTTGATTTGGGTTGGAAGGGACCTAAAAATCATCCGATTCCCAGTCCCTGCCATGGGCAGGGACACCTTCCACTATCCCAGGTTGCTCCAAGTCCCATCCAACCTGGCCTTGGACACTTCCAGGGATGGAGCAGCCACAGCTTCTCTGGGAAACCCGTGCCAGGGCCTCACCACCTTCACAAAGAGGAATTTCTTCCCAATTTCCCATCTGTGTTCTTCCTCTTTCATTTTAAAACTACTCCCCTTGTCCTGTCACTGTCTGTCTATGTAACATATCACTCTCCCTCTTTTTTTATAAACCTGCTTTGATTAATCCCAAGGAAAACTTGTTCAGAAGAAATAATCCGTGATGTGGATGGGAACAAAACCGGCAACTTGGAAGTGATTTAGATAGAAGAGGACCAGATTTTCCTATTACTAGGAAATTCCAAAACTTGCTGGGTTTTTCCATTTTGAAATTGAACAGCCCCTGAAATGCTGAAAACTTTGAACAAAGGCACCAGAACAGAAAACTTTAGCTGAAAGCAAAGGTTTGTTTCAGTGACATCAGAACATAGTGTTTTGCTTTTTGAGGTTTATTTCTGTGGTGGGTTTTTTGGGGGTTTTTTTTCAGTTCTTAAAATAAATTTTTCAGATAAAAGAACGGGATAAATTCCAAACAGGTAATTTCAGATGAAGGACTGAAACATTCTGTCCTTTTCAACATTGTAAAGAAATTTTTCAATACCTGACATTTGTTGCTGAAAATGGTGTTCTTTCTGTTGTGTGACTTTGACTGGAGCAGAATTTCACTTCTCCCTGAAGTCTGCTGAAGATCTTCTGCACCACACTAAAAAGATGATCTCACTCTAACCTCCCACCTCTTTCCTTTGCTTTCTTACACTTGACAACTCCAAACTTTTGGAAGATATTTGATGATCCAGGCTGGCTGGGGCTCTGAACAACCTGGTCTAGTAGAAGGTGTCTCTGCCCATGGCTGGGGGTTGGGACAAGATGATCTTTAATGTTTCTTCCATCCTAAAATGGTCTATGATTTTATGATTGATGCTGAAAAAACATTTTATTCATGGAGCACAGACCTCCACTGGTCTTTATCTGCCACTTCCCATCATGTCTGTGTACATTTGCACACTCCCTGATCTGCATCATCTGCCTGCTTAAGGCATTGCTTAAAAAAATAAAATTTAATTAAACCAGAAAATTCCTTACCAAAAAGGAAAAAAAAAAAAAAAGAGTGTAGCACTTGAAAAACAGGAGCCTTTGTGTTGTGAAGATAAAGCATCAAGGCTAGAATTACCTCCCTGTGATGGGGAGAGGATGCAGATTTAAAGAGGTGGAAAATGGAAATGCTGTATTTTCCTTAGGGGATACTCAGCTGAGCCTGGTGATCCATAGCCCTTCCTTCGGCACCGGAGAGAGGCTGTAATTTCCAAGAGCAGCGCAGAGCTCAGGATGTTTGCAAGAAGGTCTTGCCTTGTTCAGGGTCGTGCGTTGAGTTACTGCCCACCCAGCAGCTCATCCCAGCACACGTGCTGCCCACGAAGGGTGAAGAGATTCATGGAGGTCACCTGGGTTTCAGGAATTTGTGTGGAGAGCGATTTTACACCAACTTGAGTTGTGGCAGCAGGGCTCAGCCTGGGTTTAGGCAGCAGGGCATTGTCCTGAGTCCCTGGGCGTTTTTTGCAGCCATGGGGACAATCACCAGTCCAGACAGAGCATCCTGGGCAAGTTTCTTGGAAGAGGGGAGGTTTAGATGGGATATTGGGAAGAAATTCTTCCCTGTGAGGGTGGTGCGGCCCTGGCACAGGTTTCCCAGAGAAGCTGTGGCTGCCCCATCCCTGGACGTGTCCAAGGCCAGGTTGGACAGGGCTTGGAGCACCCTGGGATGGTGGAAGGTGTCCCTGCCCGTGGCAGGGGGGTGGAACTGGATGATCTTAAAAGTCACATCCAACCCAACCGGTTCTGTGATTCTCTGACACCAAAGGCAGGAATCTCATCCAGGCTGAGATCCACTGAGCCCTGACCACCCCTGGGTTCCTCTTCACTGACTGTACTCAAATGAGAACATCCAAATTAGATGACTCTGCTTATCACCCTCTCCCCCAAAATCCAAGGTGCTCGCAGGGGTACAAGGAGCAACACCTGGCTCCAAACTCCAGAATCAGAGGTTGGCAAAAGGAACCGTCTAAATAGCATCGGGCTCTTGACAAGTTATATCAGGCCTTGCATCAGTCACCAGATCCTCACGGGAATTGAAATCTCAGAGGACTCCTGGAGGCAAATCACAGAATCCCGGAATGGTTTGGGTTGGAAGGGACCTTTTAAACTCATCCAATTCCAACCCCCTGCCATATGGGCCACCCTTCCACTAGACCAGGTCGCTCAGAGCCCCGTGAGTTTTCTTTGTTCTCCTTCTCTTGTTTTCTTTTCCCACCTTTCCACTTTCCAAAGGATCTGCTGCTCCAGAGGAGGGAAGGAGAAGAAATTCCTCAGAAGGATGGGACAGGATGGTGACAGTGACAACAGCACTGGCATGCATGTCCTGCATTGAAACACCACATCCTGGGAAGATTGATAAAGGAGAACACAAATCCAGCATTGAATTTGAGCCTGTTTGATGCAGACCTTGTCTCCTTGGTGGGATTCTTGGGGTATCCTGTGAAGGGCCTGGAGTTGGACTTCGATGATCCTTGTGGGTCCCTTCCAACTCAGGATATTCCACGATTCTATGATTCCATCAGCTGCTGGGAATGCAGAAAAACCTCTCTGAAGTGATATTGTGCAGTAATTGTTCATCTGGTTTAACCCTGCCAATTTCTCATGACCTGCAGTTAAATACTCCAGCACCTCGAGTTCATTACAGCTTTCCTACTAATTATATCTCCTTGCAGACCTCCTACCAGCTAAATCTCAGGAGCTGGAAGCACTCAAACTTGCAATTTTTTTTTTCACCCTACCTCTCTTTGGATTTCCTCTGATATTTTCTTTCTGCTTCTGTGCACAAGCCCTTGAAGTCATTCCCACGCTCCAAAGTCCGACTCCCACTTGCTGCCTCAACCCAGATTCGAAGTTTTCTCCTGTTGCTTTCTCCAGCAAATTCTCATTTAGCTCAGTGCTCAGATCAGTTTGTGACAGGCCTTGACAATTCTGAGGCAGAAGGGGAAGAAAGAGAAAGAAGAGAGGAGAGGAGGGAAAAGAAAAGAAAAAGTCTTGTAAAGATTAGTTTCTCGAGGGGGAACTAAAAACAAAAAAAACCCTCTCAGTCTGGAGGGAAAGTTTAATTAAAAAGAGCAGAGTTTTTAATTACCAGGAAAATCTACTTGAATGATTCGTTTGCATAATCCCGACGGCAGAGGGAGAACAGGCAGGAACAAGATAAGCTTTCTTTACAATCCTTCTCTTGCTTGTCCCTATCTCTCCAAAAATGACTCCGATCCTTCACTCCTGCCCTCTCTCCTTCCCTGCTGCATTGTTCTTACACCTGATGGCACATTTTGGCCTCAGGCTACTCCTGCTTGTTTGGCTCTTCCTTTGTTCAGGGATGATCCATTTTGGTACAAATCCTGCGCCTTTCCTCCTTTGGGGGTGTCCAGGGGAGATGAACCCATCCCTGCCTCCTTCTCCTGCAGAGTCCAGGCTCCGCTGAACCGGCTGAGCGCTGGTGAGTCTCACCACTTGGTGACATTCAGAGTGAGAACAGACACAAGTTCGGCAGCAGAGGAGGCGGCCAGGAGGTCAAATCACCTCAAGCCGGCTTTGGAGGTCAGCAAAGGAAGGACCATTAACCCAGCACAGAGAAGGCCACCACTAAACCATGTCCCCAGGTGCCACATCTACATGTCTTTTAAATCCTGCCAGGCATGGTGACTCAGCTGCTTCCCTGGGCAGCCTGTTCCAATGCCTGACAACCCTTTTGAGGAAGAAGTTTTTCCTAATAACCCATCCAAACCTCCTTTGGGGCAACCTGAGGCCATTTCTTTTTGTCCTATTACTTGTTACTTGGGAGAAGGGACAGAAAGTTGGTCAGTGGTCACCTGATAGCCCTGTGCTGTCCAGTCCTCCCCTGGAAGATGAAAAGGAGGCTCGAAATGAGCTTTTATCTCCCAGCGATGACTCACATGTTTCTTATCCATGTTATTGACTTGCTACCCATTGAAAGGCTCATTCCTTTGCAACACGCTGGTATCCAGGGACAAAAGCCTCACATTCTGCCCTGCCGCTGATAAAATGTCACTTTGTCCCTTCACACACACCTGGCCTGCACCCCTCTGATTTCAGGGGGTTGTGGTCCAGCAAATCTGTAGATGGGGAAAGTCCATCCCAAGTGAGGAGAGATTTTCCTGTGGATGGAGCAATGTCTCGCCCATCCCCAAGGCAGACAGGGAGTCCTGGCTATTTTCACCTGCCTGTAGAGAGCCAATTCCATCAAAAGAGGGACGTCTGAGCGCTCCCCACCTGGCCATGGTCACGTTCACCACAGCCCAGGGTTTAGGGGAGTGAAGAACCCCACGCTGCCCTCAGAGCCCCTCCAGACAAGTCTGGATTTGAGCACGAGCATAGACATCAATATCCAGCCAGGAAAGGTGTTCAGCTCTCCTGGATCACAGCACTTCACCCCTGGATGACCCTTTTTCTCCCTCAGTGCCTGCTGAGCTGCCCTCTCCCTTCCCTGCTTTGGAAGCTTTGCAGGCTTTTCTTACAGCAGCACTTGAAAAGTCTTTTGTTTGTGCTGCTTTTGAGCCTCAGAAGTGAGAAAATTGATGGGAACAGCACGGTTGTCCGACCTTTCCACGCTTCCTGACATCCTTGATATTAACATGTGTTTGGGATGCTGGGAGCCAGGAAGGGTCAGAAGACAGCAACCTGTGTCTGGACCTGAAATGTGAGAGAGGGAAAAAACTGCCAGTTTAAGAAGCGCAGAGAGGAGCAAATATAAGTCCTGAAATAAAGGAAATTGTAAAGATCTGGAGAGGAGCAGGGAACACTGTCCAGCTGGATGCAGGGAGACCACGTGTGTCCAAATCAGGATGTCACCACGGAGCAATTTATCCCTCCAGCCCTCCCTGACCCACAGGGTGGGGAGCGCCAGCTCGGTGACTGTGTCTTTAGGCTGATGGATGGGATGTGGAGCATGGATTTTTCGTGTTTAATTAAGCTGAGGGGGTGACAGGCACCACAGGAAACCTCCAGAAAATTGATTTTTCCTCACATCCACCCACACAGGAACTGTTGCGTGCAGATGCCTGGAAAGTGTATTTTGAGAGATCCGCCTGTGTTTTCTTTGTCTGCCGCACTTAAAACCAGGCAAGGTTTGTGGAAATACCTAATGCTACTTCAAAAATTAATGTTGTATCTATATTTAAATTATTTTTGGGTCTATTTTAGGGATTCCAGGGATGCTCCATCCCTCAAAGTGTTCAAGGCCAGGAGGGATTGGAGCAACCTGGTCTAGTGGAGGGTTCCCTGTCTGTGGGAGGGGGAGGAAAAAAATTAATTTTCAGGTCCCTTCCAACCCAAACCATTCTGTGATTCTATGATTTCATACTAAATTTTATATTAAATATGAAGATTCATACTCATCCAAAGAAAACGGAGTGCTCAGAGACCTCCACCAGTGGTGTGGAGTCCAGAGTGAGCGGCTCCAAGGAAAAGGGTGGCTCTTTGGAGGAAACAGGGATATTTCAGTGTGTAAGAAGCTCTGAGCTTGCTGTAAGCATGGAATGTGTGTGTGTGAGTGCAGGGAGGCAGGATGAATTTTTCCAGGCCGTGAGAGGGAGGCACAAGCCTCTGATATCTCCATTTCTGCTGTGAGCAGCACACTGGTGTAACTGTAAATGGTGAGTTTGTGCAGAAAACAGGGATTTGTCCATGCTTGGATGTGCTGCAGGTGTGCAAAGAGCCAGCACATGTTTGTGCATGGATTTGTGTGTGACGGATGCAGCAGAGGGGACGGATGGAGTTTTCTGACTTTCACTCCCTCTTGAGACCATTCTTGATAACCAATCCCAGTCTGACCATCATGCACTGCTGGAAAAGGCAAAAATGAGGAAACAAGGGAAATTTCACCTGCCTGGAAAATACCAGCTGCCAGAAGTGCACTGCACCTGGAAAAGTGTTGTAGGGATATCAAATCCTGCGTCCAAAAGCAGATGCTGGAAGTGAACTGGGATTAATGACTGTGGAAAATCAGGGGTGAGAATGCAGAGGAGAATTGGGCAAGTTGTTGATGATGTAATGAGATTCACTGCCCATCCTCCCAAACCCCCAGAGCTACAGCTCGGGTACCAGAGCTCGGGTTGGTTGTTCTCCAGTGCCACTCCATAATTCCCCCAGTCCAGTGCGATCCAAAATTCACCTGGATCCATTTCCCTGTGCCTTTCTGTGCCTTTCTCTTCCTGTCCTTCTGTATTCTCTTCACCTCCATGCCCTGGCTGCCTGCTCTGCCTCCCTGCAATGCAGACAAGAGCTCTCCTCTCTCAGACAGGTGTTTCGCCAAGCAAATCACACATTAAAGGCTTCAAATTCCTTTTCACAAAACCCCAGAATGGTTTAGGTTGGAAAGGAGATTAAAAATCATCTCATTCCACCCCTCTGCCATGGGCAGAGACACCTTCCACTATCCCAGGTTGTTCCAAGCCCCATCCCACCTGGCCTTGAACATTTCCAGGGATGGGGCAGCCACAATTTCTTTGGCCAGAAAATTCCACTGCCTGTTCCAGGTCAGTGAAGAGGATGAACAGGTACATGGGGTGAGACAAACAGCTCCCAAGGTGTATCCCATATATTCCATTTCCCTGGGAAACCAGGCTGGAAATGCAGCCACCGTGAGTGACGCTTTCTAATGACTTGAGTGTGTGGTTAAACATAGGAATCAAAATAAAACAAGTTCAAATAACCCCCCACCGAGCTGCTTATTGCAGGCTCAGCACTCCGGACTGCAGATTTCTGGAATTACTGATCTCTGGGCAGCTCAGTGTTACAGGGTTCTGCCACTCCTGACATCAAACCTCATCTCCAGTGCCCGGGAGAGATAAAAAAACCCCTCCTGCTGAATTAAATAGGAGATAATTCATTGGGCATGTCCTGGGGTGGCTCTTTTCCCGTCATGGGCCAGCTGTGCTGTTAACAAGGCCCTGCAGAAATTCCAGTGGCTGATCTGCGCTCTCTTCCCATCCTCCTGCACTGCACTGACGTTAAACTGCAGCAGTTTAGCAGAGAAACACGGAATGCTTTGGAAAGGACCTTAAAGATCATCAAAAACTCTAATCCATCCTCCACTGGGCAAAACACAGCTGCAGTCACCTCCAAGAGTGCCACAGCCAGGTTTTTGTGAACTCCTACCAGTTCAGGGCAGTCAAACACAAATATCCCAGCTTTATCCTGGGAGAAGTAGGCAGGGAAGCCCAAAGGAAGATCTTTTCTTGTGTATAAGCAAAAATGAAAAATGTAAGTAGGGCTAAATATCACCTTTCATGGAATGAGGGGGGATTTCTAGGCAGGAACTCAGCACTCCCTGCTCTTCACTCAGGATTTGGCTTTCCAGGAGCCCATTCCTCATGGAGAGAGGGAGCAGAGGAAGGGCCACACCTCTGAGTGATCATTCAGTTGCTAAATAATGGGAATATGGAATGGGTTGGGTTGGGAGAGACCTTAAAGACCATTTAGTTCCATAACCTATTAAATAAATAAATAAAGGTCATCAGAGTGCTGCAGTTCAGGCAAGAAGATCCATAAAAGTCCCAAACTGATGTCATGTGAGACAGGAGAAATGAGATGGGAATTATCAGCTGGTGATGGCAATTATCAGTTTCTAAGCCTGAGCATCAATTCTACAGAAAACAGTGGGTAAAAGAAATGCTAAATGATGCAATCAATAAAGAACCAGAGGGTTAGAACACAATTAGTGTCAGTCAAGGTGCTTTATGGAAGGGGGCCTTGTCAAGCCAGCCTGATTATGTTTCTGAGGCAATAACAAGATTGGAGATACTGGGAACAGCCTTAGTGTGAGACTTTTCCAAAGGGTTTGATTCATTTCCAGCAGTCGTATTAAAAGGGAAAAAATAAAAGAGAAATATAAATATCAAATCAATTAAAAGCTGGTCAAATAACAGATCTCAGGAAGAACTTGTCAATGGAAAATCATCGCTGATGCAGGTTCGGCAGGAAGTTTTCAGCATCTTTGTCAGTGATTTGGGAAGAAGAATAAAATCACTGCTGACAGCCTTTCTAAAAGGTGATGATCGCCTCTGAGTAGGGCAGAGGGATTCTACAGAGAGATTGGAATTTTGGGGGAAGTTGGACCGAGAGGAGCCAAGTTAGTCCATCTGAATGCAACTTTTTATGATCAGAACTAAGAAATGAAATCAACTTATCCAAATTTCCTTTCAGTACCTGAGGGGAGCTGACAAGAAAGATGAGGAGAGACCATTTACTGGAGTGTGGATTGACAGGACAAGGGAGAATGGCTTCAAACTGACAGTGTAGACTTAGATTGGATATCAGGATGAAATTTGGGATGGTGAGGCTCTGGCACAGGTTGCCCAGAGAAGCTGCGGCTGCCCCATCCCTGGAAGTGTCCAAGTCCAGGTTGGACGGGGCTTGGAGCACCCTGGGATAGTGGAAGGTGCCCTTGCCCATGGCAGGGGGTTGGAATGAGATGGTCTTGAAGGTCCTTTCCAACCCAAACCATTCCATGATTCTCCCATAACCAAAGGTAATTAGGGAAGTTTTCATGAAGATAAGGCAATAAAATGCAGAATCTAGATATTACCTGTGGATTTTTCTAGGAAACCTCTGCTTCCTCTGCTCATTTCACCTCATGGCACAAAACTCACCTTTAAACTTGTAAGGGACCAGATCTCAACTCCCCAAGGACTCTTCATGTCCAAATCTTTGCCATCACCTTGATTTCTATTTTTTATCCCAGAGCAGATGCTCAGGACACTTTTCTGTGTGGGTTCTTTCATTCCAGGACACTTTCCTGTGTGGATTCTTCCATTTCATCACAAATGAAAGTTGTTACTTCACAAAAGGTCCACGTGTGACTTATCTTCAAAAGTTCAGGGTGAAGAAATGAACTGCAAAGGGCTCGTTTGTGCTCTATTTAACTTCCAGTGAAGTGATGATGATGCCTCAAAGCTGCCTCCTAACAGTCGTCTGCAGTCCCTGAGCCAAATGCCAGCCAGGAACAGAAATCTCCAGGAAAGAAGCAGACAAACATTGTCTTTTATAGCTTGGAAACAGCTGCTCCTGCCTTCGGGCCGCACACTCAGGACTCACTGACCTGGTTTACCCAGCCCTTGGTTTCTGGTTTATATCCCTGTGTCTGCTGATAACTGATGCATTTCTAATTGTTATTAAAACTCAGTTAAAGTGAATATTGGTAATTAATTATCTATTGCTTTGCTGAAATTACTGTATTTCCAGTAGAAATACAGAAATTGGAGGCAAATTATGCAAATTCTTTAGTGAGAGTGATTAGGCAGGGAGGTTGTTTTATTTTTATTTTGTTCCAAAAGGCTTTTAGGGGGGTTTTTTTGAGGTTTGTTGCTTTTTTGTTCCTGGCACTGAACTTTCTGAACCTCTAAGACACCAATCTGGCATCTTTTCTTCAAACAGCTTTGCAAAGAGGATAAAGATGGAAATAAAGAGACATATGGTGCACATGAGCCTAATTCATGCAAAGTTGCTCATCCTGGGCAGATGGAAATGGATGTTTGAGTGCCTTGGCTAGAAAGATGCCTTAAAACTCACCTTCTTTTTATTTTCCCTTTGTCATCAGCCTGGCTAATGAGCAGCTCGAAGGCAACTTTTCTTGTTGCTCAGACTCTTGTGCAAATTAATTTTGCAGGCGTGCGTCTTCCTTGCCGCTCTTCTCCTGAGTTTGGATGACAGGTTGGTTTCTTGAATGGCAGCAAATGCAAAGGACACCCAAATATTCCCAATGTTAATGAGGAAGGGGTTAATCTGATCTGGGAGACAAAGGGAAAAGGAAAAGCGAGGCATCAATGTGTTTGGGACTTCTCACCAACTCACTTATGCTTCTCTTTTTCCTCCTCGGGTGTCTTAATATCCTGCCTGAAAATACGAGCCTGCCCTAGATACAGCTCTTGTCGAATTATTGACTGCCTGGAGCTTGGGGGAAATTTGTAAGAGATTCATCACTTCTTTCTCCTCTTTTTCCTTTTTCTTAATCTGTTCTCTTTTTTCTCCTCATCCTTCTTCCATTGCATCACTGATCCATCAGACATTGATGTTCACATAAAGGTGCAAAGTGAGTCAACAGACTCCTGCCACATTTTATCAAGCAGCTATCCACTGGGAATCAAAAGACATTGGATAAAAGAGAATGTTGCCAGAATGATGAAAGAACATCCTCCAAAACCCTTCTCTGTGAGTGCCAGCAAGACTCTGGATTTTAAGACCCCGAAGTATTTCAAAACTTGAGGAGGAGGAGGTGGTGTCTGGTTATAGAAATCCCTGACGGCTTTCAACCCAAAGGGAACAGGTTCAGATTGGATATGAGGAATTCTTCCCTTGGTGGGCAGTGAGGCCCTGGCACAGGGTGCCCAGAGAAGCTGTGGCTGCTCCATCCCTGGAAGTGTCCAAGGCCAGGTTGGATGGAGCTCTGAGCAACATGGGATAGTGGAAGGTGTCCCTGCCCATGGCAGGGTGGTGGAACAAGATGATCTTTAAGGTCCATTCAAACCCAAACCATGATTCCATGATCTTTAACCACAGTAATTCAGACATTTGGATAGGATTTTGAGGAACCAGTGCCCTCAAGAGGGAAGAATATTTTCCTGCTTTACCTATTGCTCATCATTTTGTTTCCTGCATTTTCCCGTTTATTATTTAATTCCTATGTTATCCCGTATTTTCCTATTTAGAGGCCTAAAGGTATTTGATGATCAACTTGTGCAACGAGGACTTCATGGAATCATAGCTGAAAGAGACCCACAAGGATCATCAAGCCCAACTCCTGGCCTTGTGCAGACAAGCCCAAGAATCCCACCTTGTGCTCGAGAGCGTTGTGCAAACACTTCTTCCAAACTCACTTTCCCTCCTGGTGAAAAACAAAATGTCAGATTATTAATAAATCAATAAATGTGGTTTTGGAATATAAGATATTAAATGGAATATTAAACCAAATACTAAACCCTGATCAGTTCAGTGGAAAAGTCCCAACAGTCTCGGCAAATCCCAGCACTGTTTTTATGGTTTATCCTGCACAGCAGATGTTCTCACCCCAAAGCTGTTTGGATTTTCAGGGATGGGACTGTGGGGCTCGTTCTTCCCCTGTTGCTTTTTATTTCCTTCCTTTTGAAATTCAGAGGAAAAGCATTTCCTAAATACAAGCACAGCTGGAATTTCCACTACAAGGTGAGAAAAGCTAAGGATTTTATAAAGAACGGTTTGCACACAAGGCAGATCCTCTGGGACGGAGCTGGAGGAGGTGAATTCTTCACCGTTAATGTCCTTATTTTCTCAAACTATCAAACCAATGCAAATCCCTTTCCACTGCTGGCAGCACCGGAGTTTGGAAAATGTGGAACACAGCAGCAGCTCCTTGAACATCCTTCAGGACGCGGCCTTGTTGCAGCCACTGTTGTCATCTACACTTGAGGGAGAAGATGATGAATTTGTTCATCAGCTTCGTAATTCTGATGTTATTGAAATTATACCTGCAGAGGGAAAAGACAGCTGGGTTAGGAGTTCATGCCTTTGACTCATTCACGAGGTCCTTGAGCTGACACAGTTCTGCTGAAATTCCTCCCAGCTGCTGCATTTTTCACGGATTTGTCTATGTCACATAGGAAAAGCTGGAAAAGACATCCCCAAGTGTCATATCCACCCGTTTTTTGAACACTTCCAGGGATGACAAGTCCACCACTTTTTTGTACATTTTCAGGGATGGTGAGTCCACCACTTCCCTGGACATCCTGTTCCAATGCTTGACAACCCTTTCCATGAAGAACTTTTTCCTAATATCCAATGTAAATCTCCCCTAAAGAAAATTTCGGTCATTTCCACGGGGTACACCACAAGTGAAATTTGAAATGGCTGTACCAGCTTCTCCCACAGTTCAAAGGAGAAGGAAGTAGATTTTTTTCCCCACAGGAATTTGGTTTTTGGCCCTGCACCTCAGTCCCTCAAATGACTGATGTGGCATGACTTGGAAAGGAGACTGCTCCCTGCTGACCAAGGATGCAGAGTAAATTATTCCAGGATAAAGTGTGGAGAATGAGAAGAACTCTAGGAAAACAACAGGAGAGAGGGAAAAAACATCACAGACGATGGGGTGTTTTCCATATAGCTCTTCAAAGATCTCTGCCATCTTCATTAAAGCTGTCTCCTCTTCAATGTGGTTATTCCAGCACAGAAACATGGAATGATTATGGTTGGAAAAGACCCCTGGGATCATCGAGTCAAATCAATCCCCACCTTGTCAACCAGACCAGAGCACCGGGTGCCACACCTGGTCATTTCTTAAACACCTCCAGGGATGGGGACTCCACCACCTCCCTGGGCAGCCCATTCCAATGTTTAACAATGCTTTCCATGAAGAAATTCCTCCTGAGAATTGCATCCTGAATTGCATCAAGAGATCTAAGACACCATTAAATTTTTGTGGGTGTGAGGAGATCCAGCAACAAAAAATGTTTTTTAAGTTGACACTTTAAAAAGGCTGAAGTTGGGCTTTAAACAGATCAGGACAAGTGGGAAGGGCAACCAAAACTTTGAAAAGGCCAACTGAAATGGAGACAGGAGGAAAACTTAAGGCACTGGAATTACCCACGTGGCTTGGGAGCATTCAATTTGTTGTGTTGCATTTCCTAGGAAAACAAATATTTTCTTCCTGGGTATTCAAGGGTTTAAATAAATGCTGGGACTAACTTGGACTCACATGGAGTCATTTAGGGAACATCAGCATCGTGCCTTTGCTCTGGGCTGAGGGGTTGCCTAAGCCCAGGTGATGCACAGCAAGGGCTTGTGTGGGATAACTCCAGCCTGTGCCTGATCTTTGATCCTCAGGAATGGAAGATTCTCCCAACAAGATGTTATGTGTGTAGCTGTCCCTGGAGTTTGAGCAGATCAAACCATTTCAAACCCTCTTTATCCCCAACTCCAAAGCCTTCGGTTTCTCTCCAATCTGCCTTTGGTTTGAGCAAACATACAAGATTTGTCCTTGGAGCTGGAAACATTCCCTCCCTTCCCAGTCATTTGGTGTGAGCTGGTATCCAAGGTTATTTTGACTTTTTTCTTTTTGATGATAAATCAGAGAAAGCTGTTGATGGAGAAACCTCTTTGTCTGAGTACAATAAAGGAAGGAGCTCCTGGCTGCCATTTGCCCTCTGGCACTTTTCAGTGGTGGAAAACAGGGAAGAGAAATGAGCGAAGCCTTTGGGTTGGAGCAAATCCTCATCTTCCAATGGAAGCTGCTTCTTGTTGCTCAACTTTTCAACTTTTGCCAGGGGGCGAATGTAACAGCTTGTTCCTTTTTTTTCCTGCGTGAGACTTCCCTGGAGAGAGGCTTGTGGCTGCTCCTTGGAGCTCCTGGTTAAAAATAAATGCGGTTTGCAGAGGCAATTTGGATTCTGGCAGCCCTGCTGCAGGGAGGGCTCAGCGCCCTCTCCGTGTCTCCAGCTGGTTTTCCCTCTTGGAACATTACACACAGCACAAGTGGGATAATCCCACACCCTGCCAGGGCTGCTGCAGCTTGTAACCGTGGGGATGCAGGATGTGTAAAGCCAATGCTCCCCTCTTTGGAGCATGTTGGGAAATAATTGCAGTAATTCTCCATCCCAGGCAAGGTTAATTAGTGTTTCATCCCCTTCCACACCTCCAATTTTCTTCTTCAGCATCAGGA
Source organism: Callaeas wilsoni (assembly GCA_013398955.1). Lineage (NCBI taxonomy): Eukaryota > Metazoa > Chordata > Aves > Passeriformes > Callaeidae > Callaeas > Callaeas wilsoni. Next base: position 111,009 of record VWPU01007032.1, read on the forward strand.
AAACAAATTGATTCTTGTGGGAATTAAAGGTGTTTTGATCCCCAGTGGAGCAAACAGTTTCCTAGTCCTGCTTTGAACTGGTGGGATTATTCCTTGGAGAGAGACTTTTCAGGGTCACTCCTAGACTGAGCAAAAAAACCAGCCTTTGGAAGCCACACAATGTTGTGCTTCCCGTGAGAATTCCCAGACCTGGAGATCGATCTGCAGTGTGAGTGATGAAGAGCAGCTGAGGGAATTGAGGATGTTCAACCTGGAAAAACAGAGGATCCTGGGAGACTTTATCACTCCCTACAACTCTCTGACAGGAGGGTGCAGCCAGGTGGGAGTTGGCCTCTTCTTCCAGGGAACAAGTGACAGGACAAGGGGAAAGAGCCTCAAGCTGAGCCAGGGAAGGTTCAGGTTGGATATTAGGGAACATTTCTTCACTGGAAGAGTGGGTAAGCATTGGAACAGGATCCCCGGGACAGCGGTGGAGTCATCACCCCTGGAAGTGCTTGGAAAAAGAGTAGACCTGGCACTTTGCCACATGGCTTATTGGGCATGGTGGCATTCGGTCAAAGGCTGGGCTTGATGAGCTTCGAGGTCTTTTCCAACTTCAATAATTCCATGATTTCCCCTGTCCTACAGCAGCAATACTCAATTTCTCATTAAACATGGCACTGCATTACTTCCCCTCATAGTTCCTCTCAGTGTTAATCTTTTGTCATTCAGATCCATGGAATAGGTTGGGTTTATCCTGTATTTCCTTTTTATGCCCTTTTTTTATTCAGTTTTACCCTCCATGTCTCTGCTTGGAAGAACAATTTGCAGCCACAACAGAAGAGAAGGGTGAGGAGTCAGGGAACTCTGTGAGCACTTTGCTGAAGCGTTTATTATCCCCAAACCCAGTCTTGCTCCTAACGAATTCCTGTGCCACACGTCCGAATGTCAGCCGTGCTTCCAGGGAATCAGACTGCCATCCATCACTGCTTAATCTGTCCTTAATGGGCAGCACGTGAGGAGCAGCCACCAGGAGAAGAAGGGACATTAATGGGACAGCAGAGATGAAATGGGGGAGGGAAGCTGAAAAGCTTCATTAGGTGCATGGGCAGCCCAAGGAGAGTTTTCTCTAATATCTCTGCTTTCTGTCAAGGCTGGATCATCTCTCACACTGAGGTTTCAAGTCACCCACATATGCTCAGATTTTGTGAGAAAAGCCCTTTTTTTCATGGCTGAGGAATATTTGTGCAGCCATAAAAGAACGGAACATTTTATAGCCTTTATTAAAAAAGGGCTGTACTTGAGATAAAAGACAGGACAGCAGATGATGCCAAATGGCTTGGCAAGCCCTGAAGCTGTTCCAAGTCTGGTCACTGCAAAGCTTTGCTAAATTGAGCACGAGAAAGTTTCAAACCTGGAGTTTTTCCTCCTGCAGGTAAAGATTTATTGGATTTAAAATATCTGCTCAGTGCTGGGGCTCACTCTGGCCCGAAGCCATCCATGCTTTTATGGGCCAAAGGAGGGAAAGGGATGGTTCTGCCTCATTTTCCTTACTGAATTTCCAGTGCCATCATCTCATTCCAATGCCTTGCCGTGGGCAGGGACACCTCCCATGAGTCCAGGTTTCTCCAAGCCCCATCCAACCTGGCCTTGGACAATTCCAGGGATGGGGCAGCCACAGCTTCTCTGGGCAACCAGGGCCTTACCATCCTCACAGGGATGAATTTCTACCCAACATCTAAATAAATTTAATTATTTAGATTTATTTATTCTATATAAATCCTATTTGAGTATAAACCTGTTCCATGGTCAACCTTTTATCCAAGAAAATCCACAGAGTCTGAGGAAAAAGCAGGACTGTAGGATGATCTCTCTGCATCACAGCCCATTGATTAAAGTCTGACCTTCCCATTTTCCCCATTCCTCAGATGATTTTCCTTCCCAGAGGCAGAATTGCACAAACTCTTTTCAACTGGTTTTAGATGGTTCAACCTTGTGCCTTGGGTGGGTTTATTCAGGTCTGAGCCTTCCTTTTGGGAGTCTGTGGCCAAGAGGAAACTGAGTGGGCAGTTTCCATAAGCTAAATAATTTTACGGGATTTTTTTTGTGTGTTTTGGGCAGATTTTAATGCTTTTTTTTTGTTTGGATTTGGGGGGGTTTTTTGCTTTATGTAATTTTTGCCATGTTAAATACAAGCCAATGCATACATGAGAAGAAAAATAAAATCAAGAAATGAAACTGGTTCTGTTGGAGTCACTACCAGGACCCAGCTTCAATTCCACAGATGGTCCCAGCAGTTCCAAGTGTTTAATTCTGATCCCTTATGAGTTCATCTCTCTGATGAGAGGGAACATCTTTCTGGCCCTCCAGGTCCTGGGCTCATTTTCATATCCAACCTTTGGTTCTCCCTTCACAATTCCTGGTTCTCCAGTGAGACATAAATTCTCTGAAGCCATTTTCTCTCCTTCCTGATATTTTACTTCTGTTTCTTTCTGAATTATCCCTACCACACAAATTCAATATCCAGGATCCAGGCCAGAAAATAACATTCTGAAGCCATTTTCTTCCCTTCCTGGTATTTTTACTTCTTGTATTATCCAAGACAGTTCAGAATAGTGTCTCACTTCCTATTTTTTTCTTTTATTTATTTTGAGGTGATTTGATTAGTAAAATGTTTTTCTCTCTCTTTTTTTTTTTTTTTCCCTTTTAATGGATAAAGGTCTTAAATATCCTGTGTGGAACCACAACGAGGATCAAGAAGAGGAGGCAAAGATATTTAATTGTATCTCACTGGCCAAACTATAGCATCAACCTGCTGAAAGAAAAAAAGGATTAAACCCATAAACAAAGCCATTTGTCCATAGAAAAAGCAAATATTGAAGGGAAATGAATGTAATGGTGTTAACAAAGAGAGTGAACAGAGCTGCTGCAATGCATTGGTTGCTATTTTAGGGAGTTTTTTCCACCAACGGGGTCTGTGGTGTTTTAGAAGTTGGGTGATGCCTCTTTTGAAGATTTGTGCAGGAGATTGGCCTGGATTTGTTCTTGTGAATCTCCACACACAAAACCAAAAAAAAACCAAAAAATACTTCCTTGCTTTGTCCCAAAACTTTACATCCAGAATTAACCACAAGATTCACGGGATATCACTGGGCTGACACAAACCCCACCACTAGAAACAATTTGTAGCATTTTTAACGAAAAGGGAGATGAAACAGATTAAGGAAGGTCTTTTAAACCCTTCTTGATAAAACCTCGTGCGTGTGTATACTAAAATGCTCAAAATCCTTGAAGATTTGGTTAAAAGAGAGGCTAAAAATGCTGCTGGAGCAGCATGAAAGCCCAGGTTTGGAGTTATCAAAGCTTCAGGGCAGAGCTGGCTGTGTAGGAATGGTTCTGGGAGGATGGGGGCTGCCAGAGCATCACTGGAACTCTCATTGACCCTCAGAGAAGGGACAAGCAGTGACGTTACAACAAACTCCCATGGCTGGACATCTGCAGACCTGAAGGCTCTTCCTGGCCGCTTACCGTCCTTGACAGAAAGAAACAGTCTCAGTTGTGAGTTGTCACTTCACATTAAAGCAACTTCCTTCTGCTTCTCTGAGCGCCAAAGAGGGAAACAACAACAAAAAAAAAATCAGAGAATTGTCTGAACATCCCTTGGGGTCGTCGGTAAGAACCTTTCATTTACCAGGGCCAGCTGGCTGCCAAATAAACCCTCCCCAATGCTATGTGGAGGAAGGAGCAGGGCCATTTGTCACGGCTTTTTCCAGTGCAGTGGCTCCCTGTGTAACAGGCTGGAGGCAGGAAGGTGCTGGATAAATGTGGTTTTGGATGCAGCCTCCCCATGGATTTCCCAGACATCCTTTGCTTGCCAAACTCCCAGCAGTCTGACATCTGGATTAAATTCCTGCTGTGCTGTGCGGGGACAGCTGTGTCAGAGGACTGTGCTGGTGGCCATGGAGAAAAGAAAAGCTCTCACCCATGTGTGTGAGGCTGAAATAATCCACAGACCCTCAGCTGAGGTTGTCCTCATCCGTATTCAGGCAGAACAGGAGGGGATGCTCCTGCTGTGCCGGAGTTTGAGTGTTTCAGAGTATTTCCGAAATGTTGTTATGGCTGGGCCTTACCGGAGAGTCAATGAAAAGCTGCTCCAAATCTGATTTCTGTCTGTGCACTCAGACTCAGATTCAGCCAGGCTAAATTTCAAATGCGTTTCTGTCACTTAGGTCTCTTTTTTTTCTGCCAGTTCTGCACCTTCTGTCCCAAACTGGAGGGGGAATTCAATCATGGAATGGTTTGGGTGGGGAGGCGCGTGAAAGATCATCCGGTTCCAAACCCCTGCCATGGGCAGGGACACCTTCTACTGTCCCAGGTTTCTCCAAGCCCCATCCAGCCTGGCCTTGAACAATTCCAGAGATGGGACAACCACAATTTCTCAGTCTGAGGCGTCTAAGACAACGTGATTCCTCCCAACCCAAAACATTCCAGCTTTCTGACTCACTGGCGAATAAACACTGACTGAACCTATCTGGGGGATCTTCTTTGTCTGGAAATGCCTCAGAATCACAGCTAAACCTCTCCCCTTCCAAGCCTCTGCTTTTTTTTTTTCTCCCAGCCTTTTTCATTTTTACCTGGATTTTCCAGTCCTCGGAACACAGAGCAGGTTGCCTCTGGACCTCAGCCATGGATTTCTGCCTAGAGCACAGCCTCAGCAGCACGTTAATGAAATTCCAACATTAAATGACAACCATTAGGCCTGGGCATAAGGAGCAGGCTGCAAATAAAAGCAAGGTTTTATTGTGCAGAGTGATTGCACTGCGCAGAGTGAGTTATTTAATTAATATTTAAAAAACTCCTCAAGATTCCATCAATTAACTGAACGAGGATGTACAAATTACCTATAATTATTATTGCCTCCATAATCAGGGAGCAGATTTTCCTTCTCTTTCCAAGACATTTGGGTAAGGAGCTAATGAGGAGATTCCACTTCAGGTGTGCTGAGCTTTAGCACTTAATTTTGCCGGGTGAGTGATAAACGGCTCTGAATTATTCCTCACTCTCTTGGCCATAAACCTTTTAACAGCTTCAATTTTTTACAAACCATAGACCCCGCATTACAGCCACCACTCTACTCAGCTCAACTCCTTGTGCTGCTTAATATCCTATAAAACAGCCCTCCTAAAGAACATTTCCATGGAAACAGTCCATTAAAAATGAATTTTACAGCTTATGTTTTCTATAAATGGACAGCTCATTTAATGCCTTTTACTGTTACACTTTGCCAGAGCAGCTTCAAATTTAGCTGTATTTAATTATTTTATTATTTGAAACAGCACCCTTTTTTTATTTTTATTTTATTTTATTGCCATTGCAAAGTTTCAGCCTGGTTCAATGGGCTCTGGGGTATTTGGGAGCACAAAGGAGGTGAAAATTCAGAATTGCGTCCCACACACAAATAATAAAGCAAGGTCTCTCCACTGATTTAAGTGTTTCAGGTTGCACAAATTCTGTGAATTTTATCGCAAAATCAGTTCTCTTTTCACCTAAAAGTGCAAAAATGTGCTGTTCAGTAGAACAAGAGGACAGATTAGCCTGCAAATGCTTTTTTCGTGACAAGATGACCTCTGAAAGTGAAGTTTTGGTCTGCCTTTATCTCAGTTTCTTGAAACCCTCCTAAAATAAAGACGGGACTTATTTGCAATGAAACCCAGAATCTGAAAGAAAAAGGAATAAATTGTGTCAGCATTTTGCTGTTATCTGGACTCCTCAGCAACTGAACTAATTCATGGTGGATTGTACAATTTATCAGTGCTCTCTCAAGGGAATTCTTGGCCAGGGCTGTGGCTGTGGCTCAACTTCTGGAGAGTTCAGCAGCCCAGGGAAGCTCCTGCACTGTCACAGGTTCTTATTCATCAACAAACATTAACATCAGCATTCCCCAACTGATATTATTTTCTCTTTAAGAGACCTTGAGCTGGGTGTAGAGGAGCTTTATTCATCAAAACCTCCTGGAATTTGTTGCCTTTTTCAAAATAGAAGCCATTTTTTCCTGAGCTCAACTCAAAGATTTTGTGTTTGTGTTGAGAAGGCCACAATGTCCACATGGAAACCTTTAGTGTGTCCTTTTACTTGAGGCCTCACACGTTTCTTTATGTCTTGGTGATACCTTCCGGAAGAGCAAGACTGAGGGTCTGGGGACACCCTGGAGACCACGGGCACAACTGTGGTCCCGTGAAATTTAGCTCCAGAAGAGTCGTGGAATCACAGAAAGCTTTAGGTTGGAAGGGATCTTCAATATCATCTCATTCCAACTCCCTGCCATGGACAGGGACACCTTCCACTGTTCCAGGTTGCTCCAAGCCCCATCCAACCTGGCCTTGAACACTTCCAGGGATGGGGCAGCCACAGTTTCTCTCAGAAACCTGTGCCAGGGTCTAACCACCCTCACACAGAAGAATTCCTTCCCAATATCCCATCCATCCCTGCCTTCTGGCAGCGGGAAGACATTCCCTGTGTTCTGTCATTCATCCAAAATCCCTCTCCAGCTCTCTTGGAGAGTGCTTGAAGGGAGTCTGAGGTCTCCCTGAAACCTTCTCTTCTCCAGGTTGGACATCCCCAGCTCTCTCAGCCTGGCTCCAGAGCAGAGGGGCTCCACTCCTCAGATCTTTGTGGCCTCCTCTGGACTCATTCCAACAGGTCCATGCCTTGATCCCTTTTCCTTGCTTGTGCTCCAGCTCCCTGAGCAGCTTGATGGCTTCCATGGGACTCTTTCCAGCTTTTCAATGGGTTTCACTTTCCTGAGAAAAAATAAATCTCCCAGAGAAGGAAACTGCCAGACCCCTGAAAAGTGCTCAGCACACACAGCTGCTGAATAGCCTGCTGTGTGCTCCTGTCTCCTTTCCTGTGTCCTTTCACCAGCATGGCTGGGATTTCTGTTGGAAAACCCTGTCGTAAAGCTGGATATGGCTTTATCCCCAGCAGGGCAGTTCCAGCCTCCTGCTGTCTGCAGCAATTCTCTGAGGGACAGTGATGAATGGGCTGCCGCTGATCCAAATTCACAAAAAAATTCCCCAGGAGACAGGACCAGGCATTACTTCTTACCCTTTTTTTATTACTTTGGTTTTATTTTTTCTTTTCTATTTTTCTTTTCTTTTTCTCTCAGGTGAGTCAGCACAGGCCATGATCCCACACTCAGAGTAAGGGATACCAGGATGGAAGCAAGACAATATCTTCCTTTCCCAGTGAGATTTTCCGCAAAATAAAAAGCTTGGATCCTGCTGAATGTGCCCAGATGACCAGCTGCTGGAATTAAAAAGCTCTCAGAGATTTAGCAGCTGACCAGTGTTAAATTTTGCTTCCTTTTAACCATGAAAACAGCAACGGAGCCTGACTAACAAGGGACAATTAACTGGAAAACAATCAGAGTTAGAAAAGATGCTGTGAGCAACTACAAAAATATTCTCCATAACACCTTAAAATAATATTCATCCATGCTTAATAAATGCCTAAACATTCCCCTCTGGCCCTCAGCATGCAGATCAAGGGATCTTTATTGTCACCAACTAATATTAAAGTATTATTGCAAACTTTCTATGATTATATGAGGATTAGAACACCTGGAAGTTTGAATAGCAAAGTCTGGCACCTACCACAATTTCATATTCATAAATCTTCACCCCTGAGTCTTTCAGTCTTGATTCTAGAAGATCTTCCCAGTTTCCATGTCTGGTGCCTTGCTAAACCCAATCTATCTCTCAAATATATCACATGTTCCATCCCTGGAACTGTTCAAGGCCAGGTTGGATGGGGCTTGGAGCAACCTGGTCCAGTGGAAGATGTCCCTGCCTGTGGCACGGGGATTGGAATAAGATGATCTTCAAGTCTTTTCCATCCCAAACCATCCTGAGATTCTGGGATTCCTAAAGGAAACTCTTTGCCCCGTGACCAGCAGCATCTTCCCGCTGGCTGCAAAAGGAGCAGGTGTATTTCAGCTTCTCCAGCTCCTCAGGAAACCCACCCTTGCTGCCAAATAAACATCAGGTTTCCTTGACATCCTGAATTCTCTTCCAGTCTAAGTGCCTGGCTGTTTTCACTCGGAGCAGGGAGTAATTCTTAGGGAATATTGACCTTCTGATAATTGCACTGTCTGAGTCTTCAGGGCCTCAGCTGCCTCAGGAATTTCCATGCAGATAATTTCCATGGTGTTCTGCTACCCTGTCATTATTTCAAAGTTGGCGCTGGAATGTCAGTGTGATCTGGTTATTAATTGCAAGGTAGCGGTTTTGAGCACTTCTTTTGCACCAGGGGAGGTTCAGGTGGGACATCGGGAAGAATTTCTTCACGGGAGGGGTGGTCAGGCATTGAAATGGGCTGCGCAGGGAGGTCGTGGAATCCCCATCCCTGGAGGTGTCCGAGGGGGTGGCACTCAGTGCTCTGGTCTGGTGACAAGGTGGGGATTGGTCACAGGTTGGGCTCGATGATCTTGGAAGTCTTTTCCAACCTAAACAATTCCGAGATTCTGAAGGGAAATGCAAGAGGAATTTTACGTTGTGTGGAAGCTCATGAAGGATCTGCTGCCACTCCTTATCTCCCACTGAGTTCTGGTCTGAGATCATGCAGAAAGATCTGCTTTTGGGTGGTTCATACTGAAGCAATCAGGACATATGGATATTTCAGCTTGGTCAAGTGGAAGATGTCCCCGTCCGTGGCAGGGGCTTGGAAAAAAAGGAATATTTAAGGTCCCTTCCAGCTCAAACCATTCCATGGTTCTGTGATAGGGCATTATTGATTATCAAGCTCATCTTTCTGCATAAATCTTGTTTCAACAAACACTTTCTGCCTCTTCTCTAAAACAGTAGACAAGAACTAAAGCTGAACTTTTTAAAACCTGTTCTTTTTTGAGGTATTTCTGAGCTGAAACTTTCCTCCCTCTCGTGGCAGCTGTGTCTGACAGTTAATTATATTACCTGTAAAAAAATTTCCACTTTGTTTTTCGTCGTATTTCCACTTTCAGCCACTGTTTCTTGCATGTCCTGCAAAAATCACCTCCTTCACATCAGTCTTGAACACCTTTTGTTTGGAGGGAAATTTGGTTGCCTGATATGGGTCTTCGAGACCTCACGATGTCCCTCAAACCTTCGTCTGCGGATCCAGAGGGGGAGGTTACCCCTACCAATCCACCCTCGGGCAATCATGGCTAAACTGCCATGAAAACAACCTTTTGGACACTCAGATAAATGTAGGGAATGAATTTGAGCTCAGATCCAACCAACCCCAAGGCTGCTGGTGCCATGTTTTGTTGAGACAGATTCTGCACTTGACGTCCAAGACTCATCCCAGAGTTCACTGGGATGTCTTTGTTCAACAAAGGTTGGCACAGCTCAGGGTGGGCACTCAAAATTCAGGTTTTTTATGGTTTAGGCAATCCAGCAGCATTTTGAAGAGCTAATGCTCAAGGAGCAGAGGGAGGAATGAAATAATCTTAATTTGGAGATGAAAAAACCCTGTTAGGACTCAAGACTACAGGGCTGTATCATCCCACCTCCTCAAGCTTCTCTCATCCACACCTCCAACTATTTTGCTTATCACTACAGGGACCAAGTACTTCCCAGAGCAATTACACTCCCAGGGTAACATTATTTTTGAGATCTGGGTTTGTTCACTCAGACGAAAAAAAAAAAATGAAACCGCAGACAAAAAAAGGAGATATTTTAATATTTGGAGAAATTCAAAGTATGTCTGACCCTTCCTTTCATGTTTTATCCCCTCAAATCGTGCCTGGTGAGGCTTCAGTGCCACCAATCCCTATTGTTGCAGGCTTCCAAATCATTTTATTTAGGGAAATAAAAAGTAGAGGGTGATTTGAACGCTAATGATGTGAGATATGAGTTTTTTATGTGTCAAATCCATCTCTGCTTAATGATCTAAGTCACTGCAGGCTCCTGGTTAAGGTAGATAACGTGACCCTCTCAGAATAACACAGAACTAGGTGATACCTCACTTTACAGTTCCCTCAAGTCTATGTGGTGACAAATAATGAGGATCTGTGAGTTAGGGAGAGATCAGAAGAGTTTAGGACACCTCAATCTTCTTCATTTTAATCCTGCTCCTCATGGAAAAGCCTCCCTTGATGGGAGTGAAGTAAATGGATCACATCATCTGAGGGCTGGATGAATCCTTAAGAAGTCTGGGTTTGCTCACCCAGTTTGGGAGGAGGGAAACAGTCAGATCTGTCCCCAGTTCCACATTTCTGTTTGGATGTGAATTTCGTATTTTCTCCTGGCCTGCAGTGCTGAACAGGGGCTGTGACTCGCAGCTTACACACTGTCCATCGCCGTGAGAGGCAAAGTAGAACATTCTTAACTATGGTGGAAGCTTGAAAGTGAAAAACAAGGTCAAAATATGGAGATCATATTTTGTATGAGACCAAAGTGTATCAGGAGTGAAACAGAGCAAGACCATCTGCCCTCTCTGGTCTGCATGGACTACTATGGTCTGGAATTCGGTTTATTTTATACGGTTAAATGGGATATTGGGAAGGAATTCTTCCCTGGGAGGGTGATGAGGCCCTGGCACAGGTTGCCCAGAGAAGCTGTGGCTGCCCCATCCCTGGCAGTGTTCAAGGCCAGGTCGGATGGAACTTGGAGCGACCTGGATTAGTGGAAGGTGTCCCATGGCAGGGGGTGGAATGAGATGATCTTTAGGGTCCCTTCCAACCCAAACCATTCTGGGATTCTATGGAAAGAGCTGATTGGACCATTTCCCTTTAATTCTTCTTCAGCTTAGCACCGTGCAATCCACACCCACATTCCCTCCAGTTCACAGCTGGCTCAGACCCAGCCAGGACAGTGCACATCTGCTTCCAAAGTAAAAACCACAGGATCATAGTTACATCAGGGCTGGAAAAGACCTCCAGGATCATCCGGTCCGACCTTTGACTGAACATCACCATGTCCACTAAGCCATGTAGCAAAGTGCCACGTCTACTCATTTTTAGGGCACTTCCAGAGATGGTGACTCCAGCATTTCCCTGGACAGCCTGTTCCTTAACCACTCTTTCAGTGAGAAAATTTTTCAGGATATCCAACCCGAATTGCCCCTGGAGAAACTTGAGGCCATTCCCTCTTGCCCAATTGAAGTGTGTGTATAGGAATTATTGCATTTACCTCCTATCCATTGTTACAGTAGATTTTACACTACGTTTATCTACACAGACAAACTGTGCTATGAGCAGCTCCACAGATACCAGAAGAGGAGCAATAGAAGAAGTCCCAAAAACACCCAGCAAATCGGCATTAATGCAAAAAAAAAGAAAAAAATGAGCTTAAGTATTTTTTCTCTTCAGAACTATTGGACTGAAACAATTAAGATCCATTTAACAGCTGACTTTCTCAGTGGAAAAGAAGGATTTCTCTAAGGATGAGGTCCTTTTTCTTTCCTCACAGACAATATTTAATTAAAAATTTAGCCCCAAACAACAAACCATTAAGAGGCAAAAAGCTTTTGATGCTGGTTGAGTAACTGCTCCGCTCAACCCAAGCTGAAAGTTTATTTCAACAAAAGGAGTTGATTGTTTTGGGTTCATTTAACCCAAGAGAGTTTTTATCCTGCCTTCATTACTCCACTTCATCACCTGAACAAGAGCAAAGAAAGAGACGAAAAACAATTGATGCACCTCTTACATAAGACCTGAATTTGTAATACAAGCTGGAAACCACTGAAGTCTGAGCTCTTACTGCCCTAGGTCTTACCTGCAATCAGCAGAAGGGTTTTGGAAAGATTTGTGACTATTCCTGGTTTTGTTTTGGATGACTTCAGCAGGGTCCAGCACTCTCTGTTGTGTTAAATCCAAGGAAAGTCCAATCCCCCAGCAAAATGCTCCTGTTTCCCTCTCCACTTTGCTCAATCACTCACTGGCACAGCCATAAAAAATTCACAGCCATAAAAAATTCACAGCCACTAATGACCTGCTTGGCCCCAGCTTTATTAGCTAATTTGGAAGTCATCTCTTTTATTTTACTTTTTAATGGCCCGGTTTTATCAAAGTGTGCAAAGAGGGGCGGTTAGAGGCAAAGCTGCACACCCATAAAACTGGGCTTTATTAGAGAAATTATTAAACTGATTTTATCTGAACTCATGAGTTTTGTCATTTTTATCCTTTCGATTCTCTCCTCCATTCACTGGGGGAATGACTGAGCATCTCTGGGGTTAAAACACAGTAGTTTTATGAAATTACATGATAATTTATGAACACAAAAATTTTAGCAGCCGCATCTTCTGCAGGATGATGAGGGAGAAGGGGAATGAATCCACATTCCCTTCAATCCATAAGCTCTGTGAGGGAGCTGAAGTGTTCACACCCAGCTCAATGTGTGTGCTGAGAACCTCTCAGCAATAATTAAAGAAGGGTGTTTGGAAATCTTAAAGTGTTCCTTGACATTTTTATATCTCATATTGCAACTTATCTGTTGTATTGTTGATACGTCTCGAATGTGAGGTTCACCTACTGCCACTTAATTAACAGTTGTTAATAAACTAACCATAGAGTCATAGAATGCTTTGTGTTGGAAGGGACCTTTTACCAGGACGTGCAGTGACGGGACAGGAGGGAATGGCTCTAAACCTGAAAGAGAGTAGATTTAGGCTGGATGTTGGGAAGGAATTCTTCCCTGTGAGGGTGGTGAGGCCCTGGCACAGGCTGCCCAGGGAAGCTGTGGCTGCTCCATCCCTGGAAGTGCCCAAGGCCAGGTTGGACAGAGCTTGGAGCAACCTGGGATAGTGGAAGGTGTCCCTGCACATGGCCGGGAGCTGGAATGAGATGATCTTGAAAATCTTTTCCAACCCAAACCATTCCGTGATTCCATGAACAGGGCAACTCTAGCAGGAATAATTGCAAGACTCTGGTTTAGAGTATCCCTGAGCCTGAGGTCAACGCACCTCAGCACAAATGTAGGAAAATCCGAATTCAGGTTTGGGGTTTTTTTGACAGGTGCTTCATCGCCATTCATGGATTCATCCATCCATGGGATTCATCCATCCATGGGATTCCTCCATCCATGGGATGGGATAGGATGGAATGGGTGATTTCTGTGGGCTTGCAAGTCCTTAAGCAGGTTGCTCTGGTGGCTACAGAGGGCTGAGAAGTTCTGACAGAACAGGAGAAACAGGATCAAGGAATCAGGACGGTGCCAAGGCGTCTCTTCCCAGTGAGACCTTCAGGGGCAAGAGATTCTGCTCCAGTTTCAGAGCAGCTCTCTAGAGCGCCTCCATTTTTCAATTTCCTCTATTTTCCAGCTCTTCCCCTCCAGCAGCACTAACAGCATCCAAAGATAACCATTTGCTGAGAGGTCATTTTCCTATTTTGCTTTCTCCATCAGCCTCTTGGCACTGAGGGTCTGCAGGGTGACAATTTTGACCCCTGGTACTCTCCTAGGAGCCATTGTCTTACCTTGGAGTAGCCATAAAACCTGGGATTGACAGTGAGTGTGGCAATTAAAAGTCGTATAAGAAAAACCCACAGGGTCTTGATGTCTCCTGACTTTTCACGAGTTGCCTCTGCAGTTCATCCAGAAGGAAAAATTATAAAAAACAATGGAGTTATGCAGAGGGGAAAAATCCCTGTGCAGATAGAGCCAAGCTCCTCAGATCCACTGCAGCTCCCTTCTCCAAGCATCCATGGGGAACATTTTTTTCCCTTTTAAAGTCACCGATGACATTTCATTGTCACAGACCTCCCAGATGCCTCTCTCTTTCAGAGAAACATTAATGGAGGCTGAGAGATTATTTGCATCCTTGGAGTTTTTAGACTGGGAAAGAGGTTTTTGGGCAAGTTTGATATGGTTTTTCTCCACTATTTCCTCCAACCTGTGGAGAGATGTATTCTTCTCCTCATGGTAGATTAAAGTTGCCACATAAGTGATCAATTAGAACTTAGACTAAATCCTGATTAAATCCCAAATTTTGCAGACACCAATATTTGGAATAAAATTGCATTTTCCCTTACAGTTGCTTTTCCTAACCTATCTTTGCAATGAAGAATGGGCCCTCTGTGCTGATCCAGGACATTAAGGTCAATTCAAAAGTTGTTCCCCTTTCCATACTCCTAAGACGAATGCACTGGGCAACGTGCAAACAGAAATAAAAACAAAGTCTGAGACTGCCATGGGCTTTCCTGACACTTTGTGGTCCCTTTATTTTCCAGTCTGGACACACAGCTTTGTCATCTTTGCATCACTTTTTGTACAAGGGTCACATGCCCTTGATGCCACATCTCCAGTTATTCGGTTGGATTGGTGGCAGTTAAAACCAGTTGTATATCTCATGATGTCTTTTATTGTCTTTTTAATAGATTTTTATTTTAAAAAAAACCATAATTTTCAAGTGAACAAGGTAAAAGACAACTCTACAATCAGGAACTAAGAGAAGAGAGAACATTTTAGGCTCTGTAAGAGAGAGGAATTTCTCTTGGGCTTCACAAACATGTTTGTAGACATCTGCCAAGAGAAAAAGCTTTTTAGGACAGAAAAGTTTGACTGCAACTGAGACAGGCCTTGTTCAGCTGCCCGCATCTTAACTCAGGAGTTTAGAAACTCTGTGTCCTTTTCTTGTCTTTTGGTTTTGATCCATTTGAGCACAAGGAGGTCACATTAGGAAAACTGTCTTGGAAATGATGTGAGGGTCTTAGGAAAATATGAAAGTAGCGAATCCTTCCACTGGACCAGGTTTCCCAGAGCTCCATCCAGCCTGGCAGTGGGAGGCTGCATGGGTCAGCCTAGGCTGAACTTGAGGTTTAAATCCCTTGAGTTTGTCATAAATTGACTTTCCAGACTCATTGGTAAGCGAGGGTGTCCCACTAAATTCAAGATGATAGCTGCAAGCAGAAAAGGTGCTTAAATCAGTTGTCTTTCCTAAATCTCCCAATTGAGGCAAAAGAAATTCAGCCCTTGCAGCGAAGTAGCCTCCAGAGCTGTGCATTTCACCCTGTTTGCCTCAGATTGCCATTTAGCATAATTTTTTCCACCTTCATTAAGTCCGGGTAGGATGGTCTGACTGAAATAAAGGGATTCTGTTTAAGGCACCCTTGTAGCTTCAGTTTTCCACCGAGGAAAGAAGGGAAAGGGAACTCCAAGCTCCATCCAACCTGTCCTTGAACATTTCCAGGGATGGGGCAGCCACAGCTTCTCTGAGCAAACTACCAGGGCCTCACCACCCTCACAGGGAAGAATGTTTTCCTAACATCCAGTCTAAATCTCTCGTAGTTTAAAACTGCTCTGCCTTGTCCTATCACAATGAAAATCACACTGTGGTACCATAAAACCCAGAATTATTGACTTTTGCCCTCTGAGGACGCAGAGCCCAAAATGTTTAAGACAGAGGCAACTTGAGCAGTTTTCCAAGGGATGGAGAGCAGCCTCTTTGGAGGGGCTGGTGTCACCCACCTTTGATGTCACAAAGTCAAGAGAAAGGAGATCTGAGTGGGAATCTTCTCCAGGAAGGAGGAGAAACAAAAAATGATCCATCACCCAGATCGTGGGAGGTGCAAGTTCTTCCTCCTTTGTCCAATTAATCCACCGAGACTGGGTCTGTAATGCTTGAGGAAAAGTTTTTCAGGAGCCACTGTGGAGACTGGATTTGCTTGTGTTAGTCCACACTCATCAAAGGGGAAAGAAGGAAAGGGCTCAAACTCTTAATGCCCTAAAATCCAGATCAGAAAATCCAACCATAAATCCTGCATGCTACAGCCAGGGCAGCCTCTCACTCTTGAGAAAAACAAAGAAAAGTCACTCAATAATTCCACAAACTTCTGAAACAGGGAAACGTTTTCATTTGCTCATTGACTGCTACTGTTAACTTTAGAAAAGAGCAACTGTTATTTTATTAATTAAAAAAAATGGATAAATAAGTTTATTTTCAGCTTCTAAAAATTGAGACTGAAAACCATCACGTTGCTCCAGACAGGGAAATGAAGCCCAGCAAAGTGCTGTGGTGACAATGTCCTGGGATGAACATTAAAATATCCATCTTCTCCCACAAAATATCCTTACGCTATGGTTAGAGCTCTGCAGGTTGTGAGACAGATTCACCCAGCCCACATTTTCATGGCTACACCATTAGCAAGATCCACAGTAAGTGGTTTATATTCCAGTTTGACTCTTTCCAAAATTATGCTGCAGTGAAGCTAAAAAAACAGAGTGTGGTTTGGTTCCTGCCACAGCATCCTGCAAAATGAACTTTCATCGACACATGGAAAGTCCTGATACAAAGGTGTTAATCTCCAGCTTCAAGAAAGAACAATTTCCTTAGGAAAACTAATGGAGTTGTATAGTAATTGCGAACAATTCCTGCAGCCCTGGAAATGTTAGCTATTATGTATTCCTGTTATTCCCACAGGCATTTCCCTTGACTGATGTTCCCATGGCTGAATAAAATGTTCCAAGCCATTATCCAGGAGATTTTACCTAAGTATTTTTCCCAAAAAATCCCCTCTAACCTTTGTGAACAAGCGACTTCTTGCACTTATGTTGTGACTAATAAGTAATAAAATGCACTAAAACACACCTAAAACACAGATCCCAGGTAGCTGCCCATGGATAATGGAAATGAATGGAAAAGGCAAAAAATACCCCAGCAGGTTCTGCAGGGATTGCTCCCAAACCTGGGGTCATTTTCTGCAGGTTGCTCGAGGCAAATATGAATTTATTGATGGGGAAATGTGTGAATGATGCAAAGACTGAGGAGAAGGTTGAGCCCTGGTACGGGAGAGGTGTTGAGTGACCTGACTGGCATTAGGACAGCTGAGTGAAAAATGTGGGTTCATGGATGCAAAAGAACATGGAATAACAGAGTCATTAAAGTTGGAAAAGACCTCTAAGGTCATCAAGTCCAACGACTGCCAGGGCCACCACTAAACCTTGTCCCTAAATGCCACATCTCCATGATTTTTGAACATTTCCAGAGATGGTGACTCCATCCTTTCAGTGAAGAATGTTCATTAATATCCAACTAAACATCCCCTGGTATAAAGTGAGGCCGTTTCCTGTTGTCCTGTCCCTTGTTCCCTGGGAGCAGATCCCGAACTCCACCTGGTTCCATCCTCCTGTCAGGGAGTTGTGCAGAGCCAGAAGGTCCCTCCTGAGCCTCCTTGTCCCCAGGCTGAGCCTCCCCAGCTCCCTCAGCCACTCCTGGTGCTCCAGAGATGAATTGGAGGTGATTCCTGGATGCAGGAGTTAATGAGACTCTTTTGTCCTTACTTAGAACTTAGGGAAGTGTTTTAGGGATGTGCTGGTTTAACAGTTGGATTCAATGGTCTTAGAGGTCTTTTCCAGCCTAAATGATCCTAAGATTCTGTAAAAAAATGAAGGCAAACCAGAGGATTTGTTTCAGGCCCTGCAGCAGATCTGCCCAGGGCAGTGAAGTGAGAATCTCTACCAGCTCCAAACTTTTGCAGTTCCCTGTGCAAAATCCTCTCTGCAGTGGGAATTCCAGATGTTTCTTGGCCCCAGAGTGGAATCACATCAGCTCTGACTTGACACCCAGAGAACCTGGCTTTGTTCTCAACTCCATTTGAGCTGCCTAATTCAGGTTGGCAGGGGGAGAAAAACTCCCAGGAAGATGTCACTGGAAAAAATTAAAGGATCCCAAGAAGGGAAAGTGAGGAAGAGATGTAGGGGAGAAGGATCTGTCACCATTCAATTCCCTGCTTTCACAGCTGATCCATGTCCTGGTTTCTTGCACATGCTTTCATGGAAGTGTACTACTACTAATAACAAATAATAATAGTAGTAGTAATAATAATAATAATAATAATAATAATAATAATAACCAAAACCTAAGCAAAACAAAGACAATAATAAAAACACAATACAAAACAATTATACAAAAAGGAATTTAAAACTTGTCAAGGAGAAAATCTTGTCTTCAGACTGGGAAAAACACTTTTCCATGCTACTCTCTTGGAAACAACCCAGCTGCACCACGTATTAATGAAATCTGAATGCTGGCATTGGTTCATGGCGCAGAATATGGGACTTGGGGCAGGAGATGTTGCTGGAGCACGGCTGATAATGAATTGTGAAAAGGAACAGGTCTCTGGGTACCAGAGGAATCAGTGTTGGTACTGGAAAAATCTTGGAGAGGATGGGATTTCAGGGAACTAAAGCCCTCTGGGTTTGGACTGCAGTTTACCAGCTTGTCCAAACAAGGGGAGAATCAGCTTCTCCTCTGAATTTCCAAGGGACTAAAACCCAAATTAAAACTCTTTCCAGCATTTCTGTTGAGGGTGTTGCACGAATTCATTGATGAAAGTAGCCAGGAAAACAGTTCCTCCTCCCAGTCTGCTTTTTGCAACCACATGACCCTGGAATTTGGTGTATCAACAGCAGAAACAAGCAGTGCTGAGAAAAACAGATTTTCCCAACAACCCTCACAGCGGCTAAATCTTCCCAATATCCAGTCTAAACCTTCCCTGCTGCAACCTGAGGCTGTTTCCTCTCGTCCTGCTACTTGTTGCCTGGGAAAAGAGACTGATCCTCACCTTGTTGGCATCATAATAATTTGTTCAAGTCCTTTTTTTATGGGATTGAGATGTTCTTCACGGATGGAGAGGAGCAGCTGGAAGTGAATCAGTGAGAAGAAAAAAAGGAATTTGATTGATCAGGATCTTACTCTTAATGGTTGGACTGAGAACGTAGCAGGATTCAGGAAAACAGTAGGAAAGGAAGAGAAATATGAAGAACTCCAGGACTGAAGAGAACTCACTCTTTTACAGGACAGATAAAACAAATTATACATCTCCTCCTTCCTGGAATCACAGATTCAAAAGGAAAAGTATAAAAATGACATGCACAAAGTCAGTATTTCCCAGGACATCTCTCCCAGCAGCCAGAGAAATTCAGATTCCCCTACTCAATATCCTACAAGATACAGCAGAGATCCTATGCAGACACCAAGAGTTGAAAAAGGAGCAATAGATTCTTTTAAAGTCCTAAAATATTGAAATAATCTTCCAGAAATTTTAAGGTCTTTTCTTTGTTCCAAGGTTTGTGAGCTCGGAGCCTTGTGTTTTATTTGATCCAAAACCAGATCATTGTAAATCCATGGTCTGAAGCAGAAGGATGGTCACAGGTACAACCTGACCATCGCTGGCATGAGAGGTTGGCAGGAGATGGTTTTGTTGAACCCTGAAATCCTCTGAAATTTGAATCCAGATATTTTGATGGCAACACGGCTGGAAAACACGGTGTGATTTCATGGGGAAGCTTCACACAGAATTAAATGGAGATTATGTGGGGGTTTTCTTGGTTCTCCTTTTCCACCCTTTCTAAAGGAGGTGGCTGCCACCAGACAGGGATTTTGTTAAAAGTCCTAATTCTTTTCCCAGAGATTTCAGATACTGACACAAACCAAGGAAGGTCACACCCAGTGCTGCCTCTGAGCTCCAGAAATCATGGAATGGAATCCAGGGTGGTTTGGGTTGGAAGAGACCCTAAAGATTATCTCGTTCCACCCCGTGCCACGGGCAGGGACACCTTCCACTATCCCAGGTTGCTCCAAGACCCATCCAACCTGGACTTCAACACTTCAAAGGATGGGAACTCCACAACCTCTCTGGGCAACCTGTGCCAGGGCCTCACCGCCCTCACAGGAAAGAGTTCTTCCCAGTATCCCATCTAAACCTTCCCTCTTTCAGCTTAAAGCCATTCCTGCTTGTCCTGGAACTCCATCCCTTGTCCCAAGTCCCTCTCAAGCTCTCCTGGAGCCTCTTTAGGCACTGGAAGGGGGCTTGAGGCCCTCCTGGAACCCTCTCCAGGCTGAACACCCCCAGCTCTCCCAGCCTGGCTCCTGAGCAGAAGGGCTCCAGGAGAGTTTAATTCCCTTTGCTAAACCCATTAATCAATTGATTACAGCCCAAATTAATTTTTCATCTCACCCATGGAAGCAAAAAGCAGACGTTTAATGAGAAAGGAGTGAACTCTGATTATTATCCTAAAATGTGAAGGGAAAGTGTGAGGAGATGGCAGCATTTCACTGGGTGGTTTTTGAGGTGAAAAATCATTACTGAGAATCTCACACTGTCTCTCCTTCCTTTAAACTCAAACCTTATAAAATTTAAATTATATATTGGGGGGGAAAAGTAGAAGTTAAACACGATAACAATATGGTGTCTGACTTTTCATTCTTTACCAGGCAATTAAGTGCAATGTGACATTTTCCAGACAAAGAAGCTGTGTACAGCTGTGTCTTCCTCCAGACAAAACATAAAGCAAATTAGAATGTGTGCATCCATAAATCTCCATGGCTGCAGCTGCAGCAGGAGTGGGAAGAGGGGGAGGAGGGAGTGCTGATGCAAGGAGTTCTTTCCTGGAGATCAGTATCATGTCCACTTTCATTTTCCTTCTGCTTTGTTTTCTTTTGACTGTGATCCTTGATTTAAAAATTAGGAGCATTGTGTTGTCCCCTAATAGTCCTGTTTGGTTTAGGATTTCAGCCCATGGGATCTTGCAGTAATCTCAGAATTCCCTGGATTTGGGAGCAGCCCCTGTTCCTTGACATGAAACTGATGGGCAAACTGACACCCTCAGGAACAAAACAATTTGCTTAAAACCGGAATTGTGGCACCAGAACCCACATGAAAACACCTCAAGTACATCCTTCAGCCCCAAGGAGAGATGAGATAAATCTTAATCCCTCCCTAGACACAACCCAGGCTTGTGCATCCAAGTCCAGTCCATTAATGCCAAATCCATCCTCCCCATCTGCTCCAGATGGATGTGTTGGCTACTTCCCATTCACCAGCCCTGCTCTGGCCCTGGCAAGCCCAGACTTTCTGCTAGATTGGGGTTTGCCTGGTACAGGTGCCGTCACTCTCCAGCTGGAATTGTTTGCAAACCTTAAAGCTGGAAGTGAGGAGATTCCAGGCCTCCCTTGGGTCTGTTTTCCTGGAGCAAAACTGATGAGCCATTTCCCCGTGTAGCTGGCAAAGCCTGTGCCTGCTGTGTTTACATAAATCACAATAAATCTCATTCAGGCAACGAGCCATGTGCAAAGAGAAATCACCGCCAGATGCTCCTGCAGACAAGGAGGGGATGGGATAGAAAAATATCCCATTTCCTGAAGAAATGGGATATTTCCATTATATAATGGAAGAAGAAGAAACCCTTGGCTAGTTCAGCCACCAGCTCTCGCGGTCCCAGATTTTGTGCTGGTAAAGTCGGGATAACGGAGCCTGGGAGATGTGGGTGACAAGGTTTGGAGACGTGGGTGACAAGGGAGATGTGGGTGACAAGGTTTGGAGACGTAGGTGACAAGGTTTGGAGACGTGTAGCTACAACTGCAGGTCAGAAAACACTTAGAGCTGGAAGGTTTGGGGAGTGAGTACAGGTGTTCCTCACAACAGAGGATTCTGAATTCCTATCAGGAGTCCAAAATAGACTACTTTTCCAAGAATTTACCCGTAAAAGGACTTTAAAAAGCACCTCAAAATTAGGATTAGTAGAAGGTTGTAGAAATGATGAGTTTGAGGGAAGCAAGCCCAGATTTACCAGAGCAGCCTGAAGTCTCTCCCTGGAGCCAGAACAGGGACTGAAGACTTGAGGCAGAATTTAATCTTCACTGTGATCCTTTTACTTTAAAAAAAGAGCCCAAAACCATGTCTTGTTTCAGGTCCACTACATCTGTCATTGATCCTAAGAGGTGATGAGCTCTTCTCATGGGATCCAGTGGAGGATGATCCAAAGTTGAGCCATGAGAGATTTAGACTGGACATTAGGAAGCATTCTGGTACCGAGAGGGTGGTCGAACACTGGAACAGCCTTTCTGGAGTGGTGGTCAGTGTCCCAGGCCCATCAAGGCTTCAGGGATGTTTGGACAACGCACTTAAAAATAGATTTTAACGTTCAGTCAGCCCTGAATTGGTGATGAAGTTGGACTGGATGATTGCTGGAGATCATTTCCAACTGAGAAAATTCTACTATTCTATTCTTCTATTCTTCTATTTTTCTATTCTTCTATTCTCCCATCCCATCCCATCCCATCCCATCCCATCCTATCCCATCCCATCCCATCCTATCCTATCCTATCCTATCCTATCCTATCCTATCCTATCCTATCCTATCCTATCCTATCCTATCCTATGGGCTCCTGGCAAATAGATTTTGGAAATGTATTTCCACATCAGGCAGAGCTCTACAGTTCCTCACTACTGGGCTCAAATGAAAAAATGTTGGGGCAGGGAAGGGAAGGATAAATAAATACAAGGGGAAAAAAAAAAAAGGGAGCTTGATCTAAAGGTGTAATAAACCTTTTTCAGAGAGTATCCNCTATCCTATCCTATCTTATCCTATCCCATCCTATCCTGTGGGCTCCTGGCAAATCAATTTTGGAAATGCATTTCCACATCAGGTAGAGTTCTACAGTGCCTCACTACTGGGCTCAAATGAAAAAATTTTGAGGCAGGGAAGGGAAGGGAAGGAGAAATAAATACAAGGAAAAAAAAAAGGGAGCTTGATCCAAAGGTGTAATAAACCTTTTTCAGAGAGTATCCCCGTGATTTTTGATTTTCCACAGGAAAATAAAGATTCAAACACAATAATCCCAAAACTTCAGGCTTTATATCAGTTTTTAGACATTGCTGAGCCTATTTCATCTCTTAGTCACATCTCTGTATGGCCAATTTAATTCCACTGCTCTCAGCAATGTACTTTCCCTCAGTTTAAAGCAGTGTCAGGGAAGGAGAAACATGCTCTGAATTAATCTCAGGAATAAATTGATGCCGGGTTGAGAGAGAGAGGAGGGTGGTCCCACAGGGCGAAGGACTCAATTTCTCCAGATGTAGCTCTAAATAATTGATATCTTGTTCCAGGTTCCTNTACGGGGCTCAAATGAAAAAATTTTGAGGCAGGGAAGGGAAGGGAAGGAGAAATAAATACAAGGAAAAAAAAAAGGGAGCTTGATCCAAAGGTGTAATAAACCTTTTTCAGAGAGTATCCCCGTGATTTTTGATTTTCCACAGGAAAATAAAGATTCAAACACAATAATCCCAAAACTTCAGGGTTTATATCAGTTTTTAGACATTGCTGAGCCTATTTCATCTCTTAGTCACATCTCTGTATGGCCAATTTAATTCCACTGCTCTCAGCAATGTACTTTCCCTCAGTTTAAAGCAGTGTCAGGGAAGGAGAAACATGCTCTGAATTAATCTCAGGAATAAATTGATGCCGGGTTGAGAGAGAGAGGAGGGTGGTCCCACAGGGCGAAGGACTCAATTTCTCCAGATGTAGCTCTAAATAATTGATATCTTGTTCCAGGTTCCTGCTAATCCAGCACTGCTGCAGGACTCGTGCTTTCTACTGCTGTTAAATGTATTACAAATGCTCTGCATGAGTAAGCCCGGCTCACCAAGGGCCTGATCTAAGCTCAGCTTATCTCTTGGCTGTGACTACATCCTCATTACGAGTCAAGGAAAGGTACCCTCTTGCTTTCCATCAGCTTTGGGAGAAAAAGTAGAAAATGACGCTGTTTCGCTGTTTATTTTTGAAAAATCTGTTATCTCCAGCACAGAAAAACAGTGTAAAATACAGGTGTTGCTTTGTAGTGACAATCCAAATTAACAGGACACAGCAAACTTCCTGGGGTTTGGGCGGTGGGACATGGAAACCAGGGATTTACTCCAGCTGAAAAAAAAATGGAAGGAATGACAAAGGTCGGAGCTAGTGCCAGAGGCCAGGTGTGCTGAAAACAGGAATCAACAGCAATTGGAGTTCTCAGCGTGGATGTTGCCTTGTCCTCACTTGATTTTGTCAAACAGGTGCCTGGGATGTTTAAAAATCATGGAATATCCTGAGTTAAAAGGGACCCACAACGATCATCAAGCCCAGCTCCTGGTCCTGCATGGGGCACCCCAAGGATCTCACCATGAACACTTTGTACTGACAACTGAGTTAATAAATTGCTCCTATTTTTAATTATTATTTTATTGACTTAGTTTTTCTTTCTGCCTCTTGGATAGAAGTGGAAGCATCAAGCACAGCGTCAAACACCAGGCTGTCCATGCCTGCTCCAGGGAATCCAGGCCACCTGGGCTGGGTGTTCAGCAGCGATCCCTGTGCTCTTCCCATTCTATAACTCCAGTTCTTTCTGGGTTTGAAATCAGAAGGGATCCTTTCTCCCAGCTCCAGCTCCTGGGAATGTGGCATTCCTTGTAATCCTCATAGTGACCTGTGACAACTGAGGTGGGAAATGTGGGTTTTGGATCTTCATGGTCTGAGTGTCATTGCAGAGAACGTTGCACAGCTACAAATAATGTGGGGTTTATAGTAATAACCGATTTTTTTGTTGTGTGGAATGGGGATAAGCAAAGATCATGCAAATCCAGACTAGCTGTGAAGGAGGGAAGAATTTTCTGCTCGGTACAAGTAGTTCAAGAAGTGAATTTTGGCTTTGTCCTGTGCAGGGCCGGGAGTTGGACTCAATGATCCTTGTGGCTCCTTTCCAACTCAGGATATTTTATGATTCTGTGATTCCATTCGGAGCTCTTAGTGATATCCTAGGAGGCTTCCCAACACCCAAATACCATTCCAGAGGGGTTTGGGTCTCCCTGTCCATCTCTGAGCCCTGGACAGATGTTTCAGATTCCCTCAGGTACCCTTCCGACACCTTCGCCTGAGGGAGAATCCCACTTATCCAGTATCTGGATACTACAAATCCTAATCCTCCAGCAGAGACTAACACAGCTATGAAACACAAGATAAGACTCTCTTATCTCTGTGATTTTCTTCCCCTCATAAACCAGAGAGATCTCGACATCTTCCCATAATCCCCCCTTTGCCTCCTTCCCTGAAATCCATGAGGGGTTTCTGAAGAATACAGATATTCTCCACAGGAGCTCAGAGTTCTTTAATCTCTTCTGAACATTTTAATCCTCAATTTTTCATTGATAGCAACTGATCTCTTTGAGGATTCAGTTTTCTCTTTTTTTATTAAAGCAGAGGAAAAGCTGAAATTCAAGTTATTTCTCACTTGTAGATGAGATGTGGATGGTTCTCAGTGCACAAAATGCAGCTTTGAGGTTTCACTTCTACCCCACAGACCAAGTCACAGCAGTGAACCTATTCCTTCATGCCTCAGTTTCCCTCTTTGGTATCATATCCATGTATTCCAAGAGCCTGGAGCGACAGGACAAGGGGGAATGGCTTCAAATTGAAAGAGAGTAAGTTTAAATGGGATATTGGGAAGGAATTCTTCCCTGGAAGAGTGGTGAGGCCCTGGCACAGGTTTCTCAGAGAAGCTGTGGCTGCCCCATTCCTGGAAATGTCCAAGGCCAGGCTGGAGGGTGTGGATGCTGAAATGCTGTTAGCAGGGAAATTTTCTCTTCTTGCATTCATTCTGTGAGAACTTTTCCTTTGCTGTGTAAGCTATGTAAACAATACATAGGGTTTTTGTAAATAGCATTCATATGTGGTATCTTCTGACCTTGTGTACATCATATTNTCTTTCCACACAAACCATTTAATGATTCCACGAATTGCAACATTTCTGGACACTTTTCCCAAAGAAGTCTTTGCCAGGGATAACAGACAAAGTTTGATGATGTCATCCTGGCTGATGATGATGTGAGGAGTGATGTAAACGATCCACAGGATGGAGATTTCTTGCAACTAAGCCCATCCAAAGTAAGATTATGGTGCTGTAGTGGAAATTTTCCCTCTCAAACAGGAAGTCCAGAGAATTCCATCTCATTCCTCATTTCTGGAGTCCCATCGCCAACAACCACCAGTTGCTCAGTGACAAAGCACAGCTGGATTTTCGCCCATTACTCTCCAACCTAATGTTGTGCCAACCCCAAATTTCATGGTTAAAAGCATCTGTTAAACCTGCTAATTAGCCACAAGCTTAAAAATCCTCCAGAGAGATTTCTACAGAGTGGTTTTAAATTGAAAGAGGGTAAATTTAGATTAGATACAAGAAAGAAATTCTTCCTTGAGTGGGTGGTGAGGCCCTGGCACAGGTTGCCCAAAGAAGCTGCCACTGCCCCATCCCTGGAAGTGTCCAAGGCCAGGTTGGACAGGGTTTGGAGTAACCTGGGATAGTGGAAGGTGTCCCTGCCCACAGCAGAGGGGTGGAATAGGATGATCCTTAAGGTCTCTTCCAATCCAAACCATTCCATGATTCCAGGATATTCAAGGTCTGTAAATCTGTGTTTTCTCACGGATGATCAACAGTGCCTGAATCGAGGATTTCACCCTAAAAATAACTAAAGTTCAGCTCACCCGAGGGAAGATCTTCACTCCCTGTTGCCTCCAGCCAGTTTGTCCACCCTCCTATAAAAATTCCCAGTGCATTTCCAAAGTGCAAAGCACTGGAGCTCTTCCATATGTCAAATATCCCATAAATCAATTTTCCTTGCTCTTCAATCATTTTTGTTTCAGACGCATCTTTGCCCAGTTTCACATCAGAATCAATGTAGGTACAAAAAGTGATGAATCATCTCCTTTGTTGGAAATGGCAACTTCAGCACGGGGAACAGCCCAGCCAGGGAACACTTGGAAAAAACAGAGATACAGAGAGGAAATATCTGCAGTCATGGGGGCAGAACTGGCTTTACTGTATTCTTGACAAGTTCTTTTCACATGTTAATGATATCAGAGAGTGCCTTTTACACAGCACCTTCTGTGCTGCTTTTCCATCATTTATTTCAAGGGATAAAAAAAAAAAGAAAAAAAAGAAAAAAAAAGAAAAAAAAAAGGAAAAGAAGATGACTTTCATGTGACCCTACAGTGATAAACTAGAATGCATAAAGCTTGAGGAAGAGAAGACAAACAAGCAAACAAACCAGTGTTGAACTTACACAAAAATGTGGTTTATTTGCCACAGATTTTATGGAAAAATATAAAAACAAATTTCAAGTTTTTGAAGTTTCTGTTGATAACAAGACAAGCTGGGGTTTATTGGATGACTTCAGTATAAACAATAGGAGAAAAAAATAAAAATCAACAATAAAAATTGATAAAAATCAAATACACTGAGTGTTTTTAAAAATATAAATACTGAATTCAAGGCCACTTTTTCCTCAGCAACACGTTTCCAAAACCACAGAGAGGGAAATCTCAAATTCCACAATTATTTCCGGAACATGATGCAAATATTTGTCATATTTTGAGGGCAATGAGCACACGCTGAGGGCTCCACTCATTTGTTCACAGAAGATGTTTTGTGGCATTTGGGATGCTGTGCGATATTAAACACATCCACACAGGACAGGAAAGCTGGAGTTACTCACATCCTTCCAGAGCTGGAGACATGTTTGGAAATATCAGAATATCTGAAAGGTCTTGGATGTAAGCAGGAGGAAAAGGGAGATAAATAACAATAAGGGGTAATTGCGATAGTGGGATTTAAAGCCCCATCCAAACAAATGTACATCTACTGCGGGAAAAGATACTTGGAACAACATTGTCCCTCTCCCACAGTGGGTCAGAGCCCCAATTCCTATGGAAAAGTTCCCAGCAGGAGCTGAGGTGGACACATCCCTGTAGAGGGAATTCCGGGCTTGACTCCTTCGCACGCTTTGGACTTTGTGGTGTCTGAGGGTGTCCAGGAGCCATGGACCTCACCCGTGGCCTTCAGCATCCAGGGCTAGGAGCCACCTGCGATCCCCCAGGGCATCTCCAAAGCTTCCAAATGGGTTTGTGAGGGTGTAAAGTCCATACATTTATCCATATCAACTCCTCCTAGCTTGGTAGCTTTGTTTGACTGGAATTCGACTGGAAGCCTTTCCTTCAGGCAGCTAAACCTGAGTGAGCTGAATCCTAATTATCCTGGCCTTTTCCTCCCTTAATTTTGACATCTCCATCATTATGTAATAATAACCTTTTCAGAGAGCTTTTGGCTATGGGAAATATTCTCCGACCCGACTGCTACAGTTTCATTTTGGGAACAGTTCCCTTCACATTCAATCAGCTGCTGCATTTTTTTTTAAATGTGAAAATATTCATCGCTTCAGCACTTGTAGGAAAAAGAATTGGAGGCATCTAAGTATGGGAGATTTTAGTTTTTCAGAGCTGGTGGCATTAAATACAATCAGGAAAGTTTGTCCAGCCACAATCTGTGAGAAGTGAGAGCATTTCACTGTTATCAGACAGGTTGTTAAATGACCTTTAAGTTCTTCTTTTTGCCTTTTCCCCAGCAAAGCACTTTTAACTTTGCATAGGCTCCTGAATCAAAATCTCTCCAATAATTACATTTTCCAGCTCCTGTGCACTTGTCCCCAGATGACTCTTAAGTAAAGCCTCCGAACTGCAGGGAGCTTGGGTGGTTACAGCCACTTAGACTTGGCGAAAAGATTGCTCAGGAGGTGAAGAATGACCTGAGAGCGTTGGCTTTGCACAGAGCAGGGGACACGAGCTGGCTTCTTGCACAATAAAATTATTGTCCTTTCCTCTGTGGCTCTAGCTCTTGCTGTTCCCGTAACCCAAACTTTTCCCTCATTTTCCATGACAATAACTTCCAAATCTATAAGAGGTTTCTCCAGTTGAGCAACCCAGTGAACTTTCCCAGTCCCCTTTCCAAGATAAAACTGCATAAGACATAAAATAAGTCCTAAAGGTCCTAAAGTTGGTGTGAGGAACAAGTTCTCAGCATTTCCCAGCTCCATCCCTCATGACACCTGCGGTTACCAGCTTCCAACAGCTTCATGACATCCATGGAATAAACCCAAATTTTAAGCTTATTCCCTGCATTCACTGTGGCTTCTGCTCTCGTTGCCGTTTTCTCTTGATCGACTCACCCCCAAGCAGGTTTTGCAAGGAGGGAAGTGACGCTACTGGGAATTATGAGGTCAAGGAATATTTCAATATCCAAGAGGAGCTGGATCTCCTATTTCTTCAAGACATAAGAGACATTAACCCCTTCATCACCATCAGCACGAAGGCTTCAGGATGGTCAGGGGACTGAAAACAGGCGGAGAATAAACAGCTCAAAGGGAACTTCCTGAACGGGTTATCCCTGAGGAGAACAGCAAAACCATCACCCCAAATGGGAAATCCAGTGATTTGCAGAATAATAGGACATGAAGCCAACAGCGCTCATTATGAGATGCAGAAAGAAGAGAATTGGGGTCTTAGTGAACTTATTCTGAGGTGGTTTTAATGTCAGTGTGAGAATACCTGTAGCTTACTCTGGGTGTTTAGGGAAAGGTGTTGGGCCTCTTCTCCCAGGAAACAACAATAGGACAAGGGAAAATGGCCACAAGTTGTGCCAGGGGAGGTTTAGCTGGATATCAGGAAAATATTCCTCCCCCAGAGGGTGGTTGGGCACTGGAACAGCTCCCCAGGGAATGGTCACGCCCCCAAGGCTGCCAGAACTCAAGAAGTGTTTGGACAAAGCTCTCAGGTACACGGTGGGATTTTTTGGGGCGTCCTGTGCAGGATGAGGAGTTGGACCCGATGATCCTTGTGGATCCCTCCCAACATGGGATATTTTGTGATTCTTTGAAGCATCAGGGTTCAAAAGTTCAGGTGGGAGCAAGGGGGAGGACGTGAGGATTTGCACAGTCCTGCACAATCCATCCAAGCCTAATCACTGGAGAAATCCATGGAGTGTGTGTGAGTATTCCTGGAGTAACTTCAGTCCTGGCCAGCCCAGAGGGCGAACAGGATCAGTCCATTGGAGCTTTTCACGTTTCTGTGTGTTTAAATGGGTGTTATTTCCATGGATGGCGTTGGTTTGTGTTTCCTGTCCCGATTGATCTGTGTGACTGGCCATGGATATGCAGATATATGAGTATATAAATATCAAATAAAACATATTGTGGACTCCCAGCTGGAAAATGTGCTCGATTTTCCTGCTGGCTGCACCTGGGGACATGGAATGACAGCAGCAGCTCATATATTGGGTTATTGGATTTAACAACCTCTAACAGATCATAACAGACATCAGGGACAGTGACAGTGCTCGTACCAGGCTGGAGAGAAAAAGCAAAATAAAAAAAACCAACAACAACAAAAAAACC
Source organism: Callaeas wilsoni (assembly GCA_013398955.1). Lineage (NCBI taxonomy): Eukaryota > Metazoa > Chordata > Aves > Passeriformes > Callaeidae > Callaeas > Callaeas wilsoni. The sequence continues at coordinate 140,995 of VWPU01007032.1, forward strand.
CAGTTCTGGTACAAGTAGAAAATGCTTGTTCAATAGTCGAGCAATCTCTCATGACCTGCTCTTGTTTCTTCTTGTAGATTTGGTTCCCTTGGCTCCAGCTGGGAGACAGTTCCATGATCTTCCTATTCTTATTATTTCTTAAATTCATTCCTCAGTCTTTTTTTTTTCTTTTTTTTTTTCCTTTTTTTAAAAAAAATAATATTTTTATTGTGTTTCACTCTTCCATTTCCTTTATGCCAACACTGTCTGTCTGGCACAAGGTGTGATTTTTGGGGTTGTCTTGTGCAGGGCCAGGAGTTGGAGTCCATGGTCCTTGTGGGTCCCTTGCAACTCAGGATATTTGATAAGTCTGTGTTACATGGATGCTCTGCCTTCTTCACCTTGGGATTCTGCAGGTGCTGCCTAGGAAAAAAAAAAAAAAGATGAAAAGCTGTGCTACAAGGGGTTTGGAAGTTATTTTAAAACTGTATTAAAGAAATTTCCTCTTAGCCTACAATTTTCTGACCTGCCCAGGGTCTCTTCTCATAAAAGAGGTTCCCTTAATGGCTTTTCTCTGCTCATTGGAGTGCCCAGCTTGTCTTCCAGGTGGGATCTTCTCAGTACAAAAGCAGGAATGTCTCCTGATTTCTTCTGGAAACACCCCCCCCAGACCCTCTCCAGGCCTGTGCTCAGACCTCATTTCCCCTGAGTGTTCCAGTGACTGAGCCCAGGTATCAGAGACCGAGTTATTTTTATTACTTTCCCAAATGCCCCTGTTCCCTCCCAGCTCTGCTCCCTTTCAGCTCCTGTTGATGGCTCTATCTCGCAAAGTGGCACAACCCTTCTGCTGTGATATTTTCATCCTCTCCAAGCTGACATTTCCCAGCTTTAGCACAGAAGCCTGGCTCTGTTACCAGCAGGTTGTTTAATCCCTCTGTTCCTTATCTCACAAAATGAGGAGCCTAATGAGGCTGGAGCTGTTCTCTAACTGAATTGTCAGATATTCAAAGCAAAGCCCATTTTTTCCCCAGGGGAATATTCTCTGCCTTGATTGAATTGATGCCTTTGGATGGTGTTTTCATCCCAATTTAGCTACACCAGAGGAGATATTAGACAACATTCCTGTTTCCAGCAGGGATTACAAGGGGTTTTCAGGGAAAACAGGAGAGTAGGAGCTCTGTCAATTTAGCTCCCATGAGAAAGGCATGGACACCATGCTAAAGTCCAAAGAAAAGTTACATTCAAAAAGGGTGGAAAATTCAACCAGAATCTACAAGGGTAGGTTTAGACTGGATATTAGGGAAAAATTCTTCCCTGAGAGGGCACAGGCTGCCCAGAGAAGCTGTGGCTGCCCCATCCTTGGAAGTGTTTGAGGGCAGGTTGGATGGGGCTTGGAGCAACCTGGGACAGTGGAAGGTATCCCTGGAAGGTTCAGCTGGAATGAGATGACCTTTAAAGGTCTTTTCCAACTCAAACCATTCCATGATTTTTGAGCCAAGTACAAAGGGAGGATCAAGGGCAGCACAAAGAATAAGACCTGACATGTCCTGCTGCATCCCAAAAATCCCTTCCCACTGCCTTTCTTGTGCTGTTCCCCACATCCCAGGCCACTTCCACATGCTTTTTTCCAGCAGCACTGGAGCAGTTCCCACCTGGGTGCTGCCCTGCCCATCCCGCCCCTCCCTCTGCGCCGCGCAGCTCACGGAGACATTTGGCAGCGCAGCCACTGCTTGAAGCTGTTTTATCCAGACAGAGCTGATTTCTAAAGCATGGACCCCCCCTCCTGGCTACTAAGCCAAATCCAAAAGTCCTGGATATCCACAATCATGGAGGTTTCTTTCCAAATAAGCAGCCACGTGTGAGGTGATCAGGGCAGGGTCGCTCTCAAGAACACGGCAGAACATCCCGAGAATTCAGGAGAGGTGCTGGCACAACAGAAATTCCCTAGTGCAGCAAGGAAATCATCCAGTCACGAAGGCAGCTTATCCTTCAGATTTTTCACTTTTATTTATTTATTTTTCATTACTGCCTTAAAGAGAAAAAGAATGAGGAAGAGGGAAAACAGTAAACATGATGGCATTCCGTAAAAGGGTGACAGACCACAAGAGGATGATCCATCCAGGATGACAGAAGACGGGGTGACAGCGATGTGGAGACAGGAAATCTGTGCTGAACATTTTTGATTGTAATAGGAAGATGTCGCCCTGCTAATGAGACATCTAAAGTGAAACTAAGACTCGGAATTAAAACCCACATTCAGAGCAAAGCAAACAAAACTCTGCTTTCAGGCACAGACCTGGGAAGCCTCATTATTTGAAACCAATCATGGAATCGTAGAATGGCTTGGTTTGGAAGGGACTTTAAAATCATTGAACTCCAACCTCCTGCCATGGGCAGGGACCTTCCACTAGACCGGAGATCAGAGATTCCTCCTTCTGGTCTTAATATGCAAATTATGTATTGAATATCTGATAACAAATGAAATATTGCTTGATGGTCCTTGTGGATCCCTCCCAGCTCAGAGTGTTCTGTGATTCCATGATACTCATTAGTGTGTTCTTCCCACTTCCAGCGATCTCTGTGTGAAGAGATCCTGAGCCAGGGGCCTTATCTTCAAACTATAAAAATCTACATTATTTTCCGTCCATGGACTTGCCCCATTGCTTTGCAAAGTCCTCACAGAGCATCACCCAGAACCCTCCTCAGCCAAGGCCTCCACAGCTTGATAAGGCTTTGTGAAGAACCAAACTCTTTTTGTTCTAAATTTGCCACCTTTGAGCCCACAAGTTTTGAACTCTGAGACAATTTTTCCTCATCTACTCTCTCCAGGCAAGTAAACATTTTTAAAAACTTCTTTAGTATCCTTTCTTAATTGTCCTTTTTCTGGGCTGAAGAATGCTGAGCTGAAGCCCCCTGCCCTGAGAGGAGCCCTTTGCCCATTGCCTCTGCTTGAAAAAAATATGATAATTTTCAATTTTTTCCTGACTGGCAATGACAGGTGATGGGGACAGCTGCCTCCACTGCTGAAAAGGTGATGGGAGGCAAAAAAGCAAATTTGCAGCTATGAAAATTTTAGTATCCATGTTCCCTCTTCCCTGTTAAAATCAGCAAGCGGAGCACATCTCCATCTCCCGGTTTTTTGCATTAGCAGCAAACATTCCCCCTGGTCCCAGAAAACAGGCCGGAATTGGGCTGGCACACATTTCTCACACATGGTTTAGGCGACCTGAAATAGGTCCCAGCTTCTCACTGTGGCTGCTTGGAAGAAAATTTGGCTCGATGTGGTCTGGAACAGGGAGTTTTTTGGATTTGCCTTCAGTGCAAAAAGCCCTCACCCCAAACAGCACAAAGCGGAGCCTCACTGCTGTTTTAGCAAGAAAACACTCCGCGAGAGACACTCCCTGTTCACACAGCTCCCCAGCCTGAGAGATGCTGGGTTTGGTGGTGATAGAAGCTGCACGAAAAGTCAGGGAATTTGTGCTCTGAGCCTTGCTTTGCTTAGCGTGAGCCACTGGAGCCATTTCTGTAACATCACGACACTCTCTGATCTAAAACAAAAAAAGAGACAGCAACAGATGTTCTCTTTCCTGTTCTCTGGCTGTGTATGTGTAAAACCTGCCCAAGCGACGGGAGGGTTCAGGGTTTGCCTGGCAGGTGTCTTCACACACCTGTGATGCCTCTGTCCCCTCACTCCCCTCATGACCTTTCCACGAGATGTGCACGGCCTTTAGAGTGAGCTTTTGATATCAGATTTTTAACTTTAATCCTTGCAGCGGTGCCACCTGCTCCTCTTAAACCAGCCCTGGGTTGTCACTTCCTGGTTCTTCTGCTCACCAACCCTTTCATGGTCTCCTCCCCAGTTCCATCGTCCTCTCTGGTGTCTTTGGCTCTGATGAGAAAGTTCAAATAATCATAAAATTGTTTTGGTTGGAATGGACCTTCAAGGCCATCTCGTTCCAACCCCCTGCCATGGGCAAGGACACCTTCCACTATCCCAGGTTGCTCCAAGCCCCATCCAACCTTGGACACTTCCAGAGACCCAGGGTCAGCCATAGCTTCTCTGGGCAAACTGTGCCAGGACCTCACCACCCTCACAGCCAAGAATTTCTTCCTAATTCCTAATCGAAACTAACCTTTTATCAGTTTAAAACCACTCCCCTTTCCCTGCCATCCCAGGCTCTTGTAAAAATCTCTATCTTTTTTTTCCAGCTCCTCCGCATACTGGAAGACCACAATTAGGTCACCTCAAAGTTTCTCTTCTCCAGGCTGAAGAATCCCAATTCTCTCAGCCTTTCCTCACAGAGCTGCTCCATCCCTCTGATCATCCTGGTGCTTCCTCTGGACTCTCTCCAACAGCTCCACGTCCTTCATGTGCTGGGAACCCAGACCTGGATCCAGGTGGGATGCATGGAATAAGTCAGGTACTGTTTCCTCACCAGACCAAAGTGGATGTTGGCTTGACCTCCAACTTCATCTGATCTCTGAACTCCTATCTCATCCTTATGTTTTCATCAGTTCAACCCCTATCCCGAAATTATTCCACTCCATAAAGCCAAAATTCTTCCTAGAACTTCAGCAGTTACAAACCCACCCCAACCACTGACCCAAGGCGAACGAGCAGCACAGCTGAGCCATCCTGAGGTCTTTAAAAGGAATTTCACTGTGCTCCAGAGGTGTTTGCTCCAGGATGTGGTGCCTCGAGCTGGCACTCAGCCTGTCCCAAGCTCAGCTGTGCTGGTGTCTCCCACACACCTGCCACGAGCTTGTCACATCCCTCACTGCTATTCCCTAACAAACACGGAGCTGGGATGCGCCATCTCCCCCTGCCTGGCACGGAGCTGTGGCTTTCACCGTAACGTTTTGACACTTTTTTCCTAACTCTGATTCCCATTATGATAATGATGAGAATTACCTTGGAATAGACAATTCCTCCAGCCTAGGCTTATTCAGATTTTATATTTAAACCCTGTGATAGTCCCTGTGAGGATTCCTGAGGTGGATCACGGCAAGTATTTCACAGGAACCTACGTCTTCAAAAAGTGGTCGAGGACAAGAAGAGACAACCACTGCCAAAGGCAATTTGAGGAATTCTAACAAAACATTCACACTGGGAAATGTGGATTTTTTTAAAAGCAGGAGCAATTCATCACTGCAGGAAAGATGACACCTCGGAAAAGAGGTGCTGTGATTTGGGATGCATGAATGAAAAATGTGGGCACCTTGGAAAGATGTGACAAGCGGTTATTGTTGTAAGTGCGGGAGTTACAGGCATGAGGTTCTGGTATGGGTTTTACACACAGTGTGTCCTGCTAGGACATTCCAGCACCTGCTGGCTCCTCACTGCCAAGGAGGGAGAAAAAAAATAAAGGATTCTAGAATCATTAAGTTAGGAAAAGGTCTCCAGGATCAGCAAGTCCAAATTTTGACCAAATACCGTCATTCCTACTAAATCACATAATGAAATGCCAGGTCCATTCACTTTTTGTACATTTCCAGGGATGGTGACTTCACCACTTCCCTTGGAAACCTCTTCCAGTGCTTAACCTCTCTTTCAGTGAAGATATTTTTTCCAAAATCAAACCTGAAACACCCCTGATGCAACCTGAGGTTGGTTCCTCTTGTCCTGTCACTTGTCGCCTGGGAAAAGGAGACCAACATCTACCTCGTCACAACCTCCTTTCAGGGAGCTGTGGAGGGCAAAAAGGTTTTCCCTGAGCCTCCTTTTTCCAGACAGGATAACCTGAGTATCCTCAGCTGTTCCTTGTAGGATTTACGTTCCAGACCCTTCACCAGCTTTGTTGTCCTTCTCTGAATACAAATTATGGTCACTGTAAAGCTTTGATTTGAATTTCCTGGAATATCTTAAAAATAAAAGGCATCAGCTCTCCTGCAGCTGCTCCACTTCGGAGTCTTCAGGCTCCAAGGCTCCCTGTCAATGGCAGTGCCAACCAAACTAGAAGAACATCTCCCAGACAGTGCTCTAATCGGACACAATCAATTTTTACCTTGACTTCCCTGTTTTACTTCCTCTCTTTGGGAACTCTAAAGCAGAGCACTGGGATTTGCCAGGGTGATGAATGGCTCAGACATTTAAACCTGTGTTTGCGTGTGGGCTCATAAACCACAGGGAGTATGGGAGTCAGGAGCTTGTTCACAGGCCAGTGTTTTTCTAAACAGCCCAGCCAGGCTGAACTTCCAGAGCTCTTCATCAGCAGTAACTTCTGCATTGCTTTCTATTAAAGTGTCACCCTATCCACAGCTGGGGTTGAAAATGCATTTATGTATCAATCCCCATCCTTTTTTTCTCAAGGTTAGCAGAGAAAATGAAACAACCAAATCAGTCCTGGTGCTGGTGTTTTATTTAAATTCATGGCCGACTTTATCATTTTTCTTGCCCAAAAAAGGCTGTGTTAACATTGACAGTTCTATCAAAGGCAGATAAAATTCAGAGTACAGGAGTTTTAATCTGTATTTCCTTTTTTTCCCCCTCACTAAATGACATGGATCTTCTTTTCCTCCCTTCCCTCACCTGACACGTGTTTTATCTTTGCGGCAACATCCCAGTGACTTTAGGAGCAGAGGACCCAGGGTTCTGAGCTCGTCTGACCACCTGCCTCATGCAGCACACAGAAATCCACCAGCACCTCCCTGCAAAAAAAGAGCCTCAATGAAGAACTAAAATCTTGCTCCGGATGTGTTTAAGACCAGGTTGGACGGGGTTTGGAGCACCCTGGTCTAGGAGAAGGTGTCCCTGCCCATAGCAAGGGCTTGGAACGAGATGATCTTGAAGGTCCCTTCCAACCCAGGCCAGTCCATGATTCTGTCATTTTATGTCATGGTTTTTTCTTGCTCCTTTGGATATTTCAGGTTGCTCCAAGCCCACATCAACCTGGCCTTTAGCACTTCCAGTGATGAGGCAGCCAAAATTTCTTTGAGCAACCTGTTTCAATGCCTTGCCACCCTCACATAAAGGTTTTTTCCTAATATCTAATCTGCCCTCTGTCAGTCTGAAGTCATTGCCCCATGTCCTGTCACTCCAGGCCTTCTTAAATAGTCTCTCCCCCATCTTTCTTGGCTCCCTTCAGGTACCAGAAGGCCACAATTGGGTCATCCCAAAACTTCTCCAGGCTGAACAATCCAAATTCTGTCAGCCTTTCCCCACAGCAGAGCTGCTCCATCCCTCTGATCACCGTGGTGGCCTCCTCTGGACTTGCTCCAACAGTTCCATGCCCTTGCCGTGCTGGGGACCTCAGGCTGGGGACAGCTCTGCAGGTGGGTTTTCTCAAGCCTGTGCCATCATCAGTCACCCCAGAGGTCACAGAATCTATGAGGCTGGAAAAGACCTTCGAGGCCATCGAGTTCAAACTGTGACCCAACATCACCTGGTCCACCAGACCATGGCACAAAGTGCCACATCCGGTCTTTTCTTAAGCACCTCCAGGGACAGAGGTCAAAATGATAGTTGCAGACTGGATTCACTGGGTGGTGGGGGAAATCCCAAAGAAGTGGTGGGGAGAAATCCCCAGGAAAACGCACAGAATAAGCTATCTGTTGGGTTTATATTCACTCAGGTTCGGGTAGGAACACCCACGTACCTCCCCTGGGGCGATGGAATTACAGGACACTGGGATGATGCAATGCTGTGGGTCATGGGGGACTTCAGGAATTTTTAACACCTTCTAAGATACAGCTGCTCATTAAATCATCCCAGCTGAGCCCATTATGGCCCATCAGCAGAGATGAGCACCTTGAGGCCACCTGTGAATGTCCTGGTGCTTCCCAGGCAGGGGATTTATCCCATCTGAGTATCCTAATTAAGGACAAAGAGACAGTTCCCTCCTCACAGGATTTGCCTCTTACCTTGCTCAAAACCCAGATGTAGCCTGAGGTGGGCTGTGCTCACCCTCTGCTCCTGGTGGGTATTTTACTTCACCCCTGAACATTTGAACCACTAACCACTTCAATCTCTCGCATCCTCTCAGGCCAGTGACGCTTCTGTCGAATGCAGAAGGACTCCAGAGGTTTCCAGCACATTCCTTGATCTCCAGCCCATGTCTGCAGTGACTGCACAAGCACCAGCAAGATGTTTCCAGCTGTCCCTATCTCCAGTGGGGAAGCTGCCGCCCCTCTCCCGTTGGCTTGTGATTTATTAAGAGCTATTTATGCCTGAGCCCATATTTCCTTCTGTTATCCCATCTATTTGCGCTGTCCTCTGCAGCTCCACTACACTGCTTTGATTTATGATTCATGTTATTTTATTTTCTTCAGGGTTCTGCTGTATTTATTTATGTTGCCCTGAAGAGCTGATTTTCAAATGTACCAGTCCCAGCAACTTCATTGAGGCCCCCCCTCCCTGCCTGCACACAAATCTTCTCCTTCTTTTGAATAAGTCATGGCTTTTTTAGAGAGGAATACACTTTCAAAAGAATTTTTCATATCGGACCCAGTGTGAGGGTCATTAATAAACATCTCTCACCTGTTAATGGCAACGATTTGAGTTTCTGTGGTGTTTCTATTAATAGGTAAAGGCCTAATTAAAACTTGATAAAAAACAAGTTGTTGCAATTAATGTCCTTTAGTGGGGGAAGGGAATATGTTGTTATGTAATTTTATTAGACTAAAATACATTTACAGATGTTGCAAAACGAAGCCCTATTGAATATGCAAAAATCCCTGCTATCTGAGCTGGAAAGAAATTCTAGGACAACTGAGACCTGAGAGGCAGCAAAGTCTCATTCCCTGGAGCCATTTCCCAGTACATATCTGGACTATTTTGAATATTCTAAGCTAGCACCCCTTTCCCTCCCTTTCCTTCAGCCTTAGGGGTATTTCCACTCTGACTCCATCTGCCTCCTCTCCTTTTACGCCATTTAAGAGCTGTTCCCCTGTTCCATCATCCTCTCAAGTGACTTTGGCTCTGATGAGTAACTCATAGAATCCTAGAATGGTTTGGGTTGGAAGGAACCTTAAAAACCATCCTATTCCAACGCCCCTGCCATGGGCAGGGAGCAATCCCTGTTACCCTTAGCCAGCCAAGAAAACCAGAACACTGAACTCCTGATGGACACGACCACTACTTGTCCTGTATTCCAACGACTCTCTCTGGACTTAAAATACACTCCTGGAATACCACTAAGGAGACAGGACATGGGGGAATAGCTTTAAGCTTAGAGACCAAGTTCAGATGGGATATTAGGGAAAAATTCTTCCCTACGAGGGTGGTGAGGCCCTGGCACAGGCTGCCCAGGAAAGCTGTGGATACCCCGTCCCTGGAAGTGTCCAAGGCCAGGTTGGTTGGGATTGGAGCAACGTGGGATAGTGGAAGGTGTCCCTGCCCATGACAAGAGAGTAGAATGAGATGATCTTGAAGGTCCCTTCCAATCCAAACTATTCCATGATTCTACGATCTTGGTCCCGCAAACCAGTCCCACACCTGAAGCTGATTTTCCCTTTTTACCAACCACTGTACACATTCCCTGACTCACTTGGACCACAAGTTCCCACTGCTTTGCCCCACTTTTCCCATTCCCACCAGCACAATAAACCTTCATTTTAATATTCTTCCCCACCATTCGCTTTTCTTGTTCCTTGGACTGACTCCGCCTCCTGAGCAGCTTGGCCATGCTCCAAATCTCTGGCCATCTCCCTGAAAATCCTTGTTCATTCCCCTCACCTCCACACACACACAGGACAAATGATTGTGTCATCCTTCCACTCCAGGGTCCTGCTTCGAGTGACAACGAGTTGCTAATCTCATCCCACTGTTCATCTCTTTCTCCCCTTAATCTCCATCAGCTCCGTGTGTCAACAGCACTTGCTCAAAATCACTTATCACACACGAAATTTATTTAGAATTAATCAGAGACAATTTGAGGTGTTTATTAAAGCAGCAACAATCTCGGCTTGACCTTGCGATAGGATTTGTGTTTCAAAGAAACAACTTTTTGCTTTTATTTTTTTGGTTGCTTGATACTGAGCTGAAAAACTTTCATTAAGGAACTAACAAAGGTGAAAGCTGCTGCCTGAGACAAATTCTGCTTAACAGACTTGATATTTTCTCTGGGTTTTTTTTGGTTGTTTGAGGAAAAAGCGCACAAACTATGCAGGAATTACCTGCCCCAGCTCTGTCAGAGCTGAGAAAGGGTCTTATTGTGCTGGTTCCCCCCTCAAACTTCATCTCCTCAGAGAGGTGGGAGAAGGGGTAAGACCCAGGTCATGCAGAAATGCTGTTGTTTCTCCTTCCTTGTTAAACCGTTTTCAGCTAAGAGCAAAAGATGGTTCTGAAGAGATTCTGTGGTACTGAATAGAATCTCTCTGGCAGTAATTAAATTGGGATGGTTTTACCAACAGAGCTCTCCTGGGAGCAGAGACCCAGACTTTCCACATATCCATCTTCAGGTGACTGTTAACCACTCAAATTAAAAAAAAAACCCCAAACTTTAAAAAGGATTCCACAGGACAGTTCAGTAACTAGGGAAGAGCTCCAGATGTTGAGAAAGCCTTGCACCCGGCCCTGGATCTAATTCCTTCTGGAATTACAGTTGGATGCCTCAACTCAGTAGTCACAGTCAGTGGTTTTGCTGTTAATGTTTATTTTCCCCTCTTTTATTTACCTAATCCTAAACAATTCAGAGCTGTTACAGAGTTGAATGACTGTCTCCCTGCCCCCCCTCCCAATTAATTCTGATCAATTCTGACCCAATAATTTGTAGTCTATACATGTGAGGCAGATTTTGTGCCACACTCCAAGGAAACCCAAATTGAAAATTCCTGTTGTCTCTGCCGGGAATGGCTGACTGCTCCTTTTCCAACCTCAGCGTCTGCATGGACCTGTCTTTCCAGGAGTGCAGGAAGGCTTTCCAAGTGTCTTGGCAGCTCCCTGTCAGCCAGAGAGGATTGAACATCTCCTGTTAGCAGCTCTCTGCTGCTGCGAGAGCCTCGGAGCAGCCCCTCTGGAAATGAAGCAGCCGCTTGGGCAGAGCCACTGACCTCGTGCTTCCAAAGCCATTTCTCCTTTAATCAGCCTTGTCAAAGCCGGGCTCTCCCAGGGAGAAATCTCTCACTCTCCATCTCTCCACCTCCTCCATCCAAGGGTTCGTCCCTTCTTGTATTCCGAGCCAGGTTCATCAATCAAGAGCAGGAGATGGATGCAAGCTCCCGATTACTCGGGAGGCGGAAAATTAAGTCCCACCAAATCACTACCCCAGAGGATGATAAATCAAATCCTACAGGAACCCTTTTGACCTCCTAGCAGAGGGTTTTCCAAACTCAGGGATTTCTCCAGAGATATCGGATCCTTGGTTTAACTCAGAGCTTTGTAATATAATGGAATCCTTCCAACTAGGAATTTTTTGTTTCCTGTCTGACTGCCTGGCTTACTGCTGGGTCTGTACAGCATCAGCTGTGGAGAGCAAAGTTAGGGCATTTGTTCCCTTGCTTTAGAAATCCATTCCCAAAATACTTTTTTCTCCAAGTTTCCAAGAGGTTTCAGGGTAAATGAGTATATTTGAGACAAATAAATAATTTTCTAGGGAAAAATTCTTAAGGTAATTCTTGGGGCTGTCCTACACAGGGCCAAGAGTTTGGACTCAATGATCCCTGTGGGACCCTTCCAATTCAGGATATTTGATGATTCTACGGAACAATTTCCTAACTCTGTCCATACTCAGCCTTTGCATCCATCTTTTTATTTTGAACTGGCCAAGAAATGGCATATTAAGGTCATATTCCAGGAGAGAAAAAGCTGCACAGTGTAAGGAGACGACAAAGAAGGAAAAGAGAAATTGCCAACACTCACTTGAAAGTTTAAATTTGTTGGAACAAAGAAATCCAGGACAGTTAATAAAATCCATGAGCATGGTTACCTGTCTCCACAACACCATAAACATCCTAATTAAAGCAGGCAGGATATGAGGAGGTTGACCCTGAAAATGTGTTCCATGCGAAATGAGCACAGGGATGCGTGGGCCAGTGGATTCCTCATGTTCCCTACCCAATGATGCGCCAAAAAATCCTTGGAAGCTCTGGGAGCAGCTTCCTCACAAGCTCCCTGCTCCTTGAAAATTGATTATGCAACAGAGATTTATAAATTAACCCATGAACATCTTTTATTTGCCCACAAATATTCGGCTGGACCGTGCAAATTAAAAGTTTATGTATGTGTGGAGTTATCTCAGTTGGAATTATACTTCAATGATCTCATTTGCATAAGTCAGAGATTGTAATGACTTACTCAACTAAGCATACCCATGCAGTTAATTACTTTTTTCCGAACGAAATGCCAAAATTATTTCCCAGCAGAGAAAGGCAATTGCTCACCCAAAGCAGTGCAGGATGCTGTCGGTTTTAAAACACTTAATATGAAATTAATTTTAGCAGGCCACTGAACCATAGTTAGGGAGCAATGCAAAGTAGAATGAGACCAAGTCCTGCAGCTCCACCGGCAAGTCCAGTTTCACCCAGGAATTCTGGAATGAGGAAACACATGGAGCACTTCAGCCTTTAGGAGGCAGCAGTCCTGGGCAGGTTAGAGGGAAAAACAGAGCTCCTGGGAGAGAAGAAGTTACCTTTGGAATCACTTGTTACTACAAATTTGGAAATTTTTGGAGCAGATAAAGGGAGAGTCTTCCTGTTCCCACCTCGTATTCCCACCACACAAGAGGAAGTAAGAAAGTTTCCAGGGCTTGGAGAGAAAAACCATGTCCTTGTTGGTCAAGTCCAGTCTGGATTGAGCTCTGAGTAACTTGGTCTGGTGAAAGGTGTGTCCCTGCCCGTGGAGGGGTTGGAACTGGATGATCTTGAAGGTCCCTCCCAACCCAAATCACTCTCTGATTCTGTGAAGCTGAGATAAAACGTCACAAGCAAAGGTGATGATGTGACACTGCTGGTCTGGGACTGTGCTGATAAATTTGGGACTTGTAGCCACCATTATTTATTAATTCAGATTTAGCTGAAGTTTGTCCCGAATTGGGCTGATCCAGAATATCCTGTTGCCTGTCCAAGTGGGAATGTGATGGGAACACGCCCATGTGTTTGATCTGAGGAAAGGACCAGTAAGATACAGCAGAATATAAGAATTCACTGGCACATTCCCTCACTGCTGCGTGCCAGCAGTGTGCCATCCCCATCCCAGGGATTTTGGACGGCCAACTTCAGGAATTACACAACAGGTGGATATCTCCTACTTTTCCAGCCCAGAGATCATGGGCAGCTTGTCAGGATCCTGTGTTTTAAAGTCACTTACAACTCCTGGCAGAGTTCCAACAACATTTGAGATTTTTCTGCTTTAATTTGAAATTAAATTAATTTTAAAGCTGGCAAATCTTTTTGAGCATGTTGATTTTTCTGCGTCCTACTAAAGCTCAGTTTGAGCAGCCCAGTCTAGCAGAAGGAGTCCCTGCCCATGGCAGGGAGTTGGAATGAGACAATCCAGAACTTTCCTTCCAACCCAAACCACTCTAAAATTCTGTGAACTAATATTTTTTGGAGCTACTGCAGATCCTGTATCATCTCTGCAGCCTCTTCTCGTTGCCTCAACCAGAACACATTTAAACGGAAGAAAATATTAACTTGTGCCCTGCAGGCACTGAGACACTTTGTGAGAGGACTTTAAATGACAAGGCAAGTTTTCTACAGTGAATCCAACTCCAGAAAAAAAAACCTTGAGAGTGTGGGGGATGCACAGAGCACAGTGACCCACATTAGATGCAGAACTACAGCAACAGCAAACTCCAACCAGGCTGCAAACTCTGTAACAGCAAAAACTGAGCCTGTTCTGATTTCTGTTGGCGTGAATTTATGTTCCTGAACGTCTCTGTGTGGACAAAGTGGGGGTGAAGCAGCTGATGGAGACAGAGAACAGAGAGTTCCTCTGTGATCTGAAGGTCTTGCAGCTCCACTGCACCAGGGTGTCAAAAACTCCCAGCTCAGATATGTGGGTCTGTGATTTCCTCCTTACAAAGTGCTTCTCAAGTAGCCTGATTTGCTTTGCTTTTAATGCATGGATTATCAGCTTAATTTCCATGAGGTTTTTTAATCTGAAATTTAATTTAGAAGATTTTGTCAAGTGATTGTTGCAATTTGTTCTGCTGGGTGCTCTCAGAACAACTTCTGCCTGCCAAAAATACATCTCCTGGCTTTTATCACAGAATTCAGAAAGATTCTTTTTGCACCCTTCGCTTCAGACACCTGCGAGCCACAAAGGGCCCTTTTTTCCCATTTTTTTCTGTGGCAGGAGGACTCCAGTAGAACTGGAAATGGCTTTTCCCAATAAAAATGTGGGAAAGGCGTTCAGGCCAAGGCACAAGGCTGGGAAGCATGGGAATGGCTGTGAAAATCATTCCAACTCTGCACAATGGAGAGTGGGACAGACCAGATCAAAGGCTAGCCTGGTTTTAGGTCGATTTAGGAAGAAGTTCTTTACCAAGAGGGTGGTGAGACACTGACACAGGTTGCCCAGGAGAGGCTGTGAACTCCCTATCCCTGGAAGTGTTTAAAGTCAGGCTGGACGTGGGTCTGAGCACCCTGGTCTGGTGGAAGGTGTCCCCGGCCATGACAGAGGTTGGAATTAGATGGTTTTGAAGATCCCTTCCAACCCAAACCACTATAGGATTTTATGATTCCATTATATGTGTCCGCAGCCCATCCCTGACAGTGATCAGAGGCAGATGCTTGAGGAGGAGCGAAGATCAGACAAGTTAAGAGTGATCCAATGGTGCCGCAGGACACAGAGATCCTTCTTGGGGACCTAAAAGCATGACAGCCACCCTAAAGCCATCCCAGTAACAGTAAGTAATTCACACACAGTTCTCTACGGAAGGAACAGCTTTCGGGGACACCAAAATATTTATGGTTCTCAATGCAGACTTTTGCCCTGCTGAAAATCTGGCAAGTCAGGCTGGTTTCTGTCACACTCGAGGTAGAGCCTGGGGTGAGTGGGATGCACTTCTGGCCTAACAGCAGCAAAAACCACTCTTCCTCTTCCTCTTCCTCTTCTCGTTCCCTTTCCCCTTCCTCTTCCGTCAGGAACATCCCACAACTCCTTCCCCACGCCCGCTGTGCTGGGCTCTTCCAGTGCCTGCACAGACATCTTCTGTCCTGGCTTTTCCCTTCCCTTTCCAGTCTCAGGATCATCCCAGCCCTGATGTCACTCTAATCCCGCGAGTGTGAAGTCCAATTCCCCTCATGCTTTTTGCAAGTTTTTGGCTACATCTGACTGATACTAAAATGTTGTTAAAAGCACCTAGGTTTCATCAGCCCAGTGGTGTGACACTCCTGCAAATCCAAGGTCAGAACTGGTGGCTGTGGCTGTGCAGGGATGTTCACGGAATCATGGAATAATTTGGGAAGGGACCTTCAAGACCATCTGT
The DNA here is from genome assembly GCA_013398955.1 of Callaeas wilsoni. Lineage (NCBI taxonomy): Eukaryota > Metazoa > Chordata > Aves > Passeriformes > Callaeidae > Callaeas > Callaeas wilsoni. The sequence continues at coordinate 156,342 of VWPU01007032.1, forward strand.
TCCCACCCCGTGCCATGGACACGAACACTTTCCATCAGACCAAGTTGCTCCAATCCCCATCCAATCTGGCCTGGATATTTCGGTGCATTTAAATTTTCAGGGTGTTGTATTCCTCATTTATATTGGGTATCTTGTATTTTTCACTTACTACTTACCTGTTAAAGAAAAAAAGGCAATAAAAGGCAATTTGAGTGATAGCAGGATGTTTTCTTCCCCATTAAACTGATAATTGAAATGCACTTAGAGCAAATAACTGCAGGTGCAGAGTTGCAACTTCTCCCATCCGCTCCTCAAGAAATGCACCTGGAGGCACTTCCATGACTCCCTGAACCTGTCTGGAGTCAGCAGAAGTGTCTGGGGACGAGATGTGCTGCCCTTACTTTTCCCCAGAAGGAAGATTCACCCTTCTAAAATCTCCCTGTGCAGGGCATTTGAGGAGCGTGAAGGAATGAGGGCACCTCTGCGGAGCTGATTTTAATCAGAATCACGGAATATCCCCAGTTGGAAGGGAGCACAAGGATCATCCAATCCAACTCCCAGCCCAGGACACCCCAAGAGTCACACCCTGTGCCTGAGAGCTTTTTCCAAGCACTCCCTGAGCTCTGTCAGGCTCGGTGCTGCGACCACTGAGCTGGGGAGCCTATTCAGTGCCCAGCCACCCTCTGGGGGAAAAATCTTTCCCTGATATCCAACCTAAACCTCCCCTGACACCACTTCAGGCCATTCCCTCGGGTCCTGTCACTGTTACCAGACAGAAGAGATCAGTGCCTGCCCCTCCTCTTCCCCTCGTGCAGCTGTAGCTGTGATGAGCCTTCCCTCAGTCTTCTCCCGCTGAACAAACCGAGTGCCCACAGCCGTTCTCCACACGGCTTCCCCTCAAGGCCCTGCACGATCTTCCTTGCCCTACTTTGGACATTCTCTAATAATTTAATACCTTTTTTTTGTACTGTGGTGCCCAAAACCTCACACGATATTCCAGGTGAGGCCATCCCAGCCAAGAGCAGAGCAGGACAATCCCTTCCCTGGCCCGGCTGGAGATGCTGGCCCTCATTCCCCCAGGACAGGGATGTCCCTCCTGGCTCCAGTCCAGCTTTCCCTCCACCAGGATTGGAAGGGGACTTGGAAAATCACCTCATTCCCCTCCCTGCCATGGGCAAGGACACCTCCCACTATCCCAGGCTGCTCCAAGCCCCACCCAACCTGGCCTTGGGCACTTCCAGGGATCCAGGGCCACCCGCAGCTTCTCTGGCCAACCTGTGCCAGGGCCTCACCACTTTGACAGTAAATTATTTTTTCCTAATATCCAATGCCAAATCAGTGTCCAAACCATCCAGAGCTGGATATTCCGAGGCATCATTCCCAGACCCATCGAACAAGGACAGCTGCTTCTGCTCAGCACTCAGAGAGCCCCAGCCAGCCAGGAGCAGGTTTTACCTGGCTTTGGAAACAGGAGAAAACCTTCTGGAAGTGCTGTAGCAACAAGCTGTGGACTCGGGGGGAACATCTTTCATCCAGGCACCTCTGTGGCCCCAGGCTGCTTATTCTGCAGAGAAAAAATTTATATTCTCAGAGTGGAAGTTGTGACAAGTTTCCATCTTAGAAAAATGTATATTTAAAGTACTGTATATTGCATATACTGTTTATTCAATATACAAAACTTCTGGGAGAGAAAGACTGCTCAGTCTCTTCAGGACCTTACTTACTTTTCTTAACCCAAATTGGATAAAAAATGAAAATAGTGAAAATTTCTGTGGATCAGTAACCCTCTAGAACGTCAGAAGTGGGTGGGACCAAAGTGAATTTTCATTTTAAAACTTCTTTTTCCATCTCAGCTTGCAACAAAACCTTTTTATTCTTTTAATATGCATTTTTTTCCCTTCTTCTTTACAAAACAGCCCTGCAAGTGGAGTTTTTATGTTTTCCATGGGCACAGCTCCACTGGGTGTTGAAGCACATAAAAAATCATCTCACCCAATATTTTTCCACAGTGAAAAATCTGCCTTTTCCCCACCTGCCTGACAGATCCACAAATTTTCCTGTGTAAATAGGTTTTGCCTGGGGCTGCTCCACCCATCCCAAGCCCAGTGCTGCTGGGAGAATTTTCTCATCTCTTTAAGACAAACAGGTTGCTGGAAGAGAAACTCTAGTGCTGCAACATCCACTCAAGTCAGTTTATTTCATGCAGTTTGCCACAAAAATTGCAACTTCAGTGGATGAGAAACTCTGGCTACTGTGGTAGTTAAGGTTTCTCTGGAATGAAGTCATGGAACAGCCTTACCTTTACCTGGAAGAGCTGCTGGAAGCATTTTTCACCTGCTGAGCAAAGCAGAGATTTCCTTGGGTTCCAGGGCAGCATCTCTCCCTTTGTGAGGAGAAATCCTGTCTCATCCTGTGTATCTATCCAATCAGTTAATGCTGCCTTCAATGAGAGAGAGCTGCTTTTAAAAATTAATCCATCCAACATTTTAATTTCATGTGCAGATGCAAATTAGACTTTAATTGCTCGCCAGCTCAACTTATCATGGAGATACCCATCAAACTGGCTGTACCAGGGAGGTACAAATGATCACAGAGTTGATCTGTGCCTCGTTCCTGTTAACAGGAGATGAAATATTCTTCAGCAAAGTCATTTCTTGCTCATCAGTCCCCTGCAGAGCTCTGGCTGAGTCCTGCTCATTTAGGCTCTTCCATATCATTTAACTCTTTGGATTCCCAGCGCATCAAATCACCTGTGCTGAGTTTTGTACTTGTAGGTGTTCATCAGATCCCTGACATGCCTCTTCTTGGTCATAGAAACATGGAACGTTTTGGGAAGGGACCTTAAAGATCATTTAATTCCAACCCCCTGCCATGGGTAGGGACGCCTTCCACTATCCCAGGTTCCTCAGAACTCCATGCAGCCTGGCCTCGAAAAGAGCAGTCGTAAAATAAGAGACAGCTCTTGTTTTATCCATTAAGCATTCTGGACAGAAAATTCCCTGGGAGACCAGTGGGATCCGACGTGTGACAGAAAAACGCCCCCATGGCCAGTGGTGCTCATGGAAGCAGACATCCCTTGACCTCTATTTCCAGTTGGAGCTCTTCCAAGTGAGGAATGCCACAGTGGGAGGAGCACAGAGGCAACACGAGGCCAGGAGGGTGCAGCCCAAACCCAATTCCCTGTTTGTTGTCCCTGAGAGTTGATGAAATAATAAAATGTCGTTGAAATAATAAAATATCCTTGTGATATCAACTGTACTTTTTGAAGGCATCTCCCAACTGCCGTGTGGGGGTCAAGGGGTGGGAGGTGAAGCTGCTGCACCAAGATAAAAAGCCACTGAATCTGGCAATGCCATAAATCCTCAGTGACACCTGCAGCCAGGTAGTTCCTTTCATCACGGTTTTCAGAGCAGTTAACAGAGCGTGGCAGCAGAACAGCAAAGGCAAAGCCCAGGAGGGGTGAAATGTTTGTAAGTCTCAGCTCAGTTCAGGAGCAGAGGCAGGAGTGGCAGCCACCTTTTCCATGACGGATATCACGGATCCATTTCCATTTTTCCACCTTCCCTAATCAACCATGGGGCAAAGCTCTACGGAGCAGCTTAGGGTCAGTTCAGGGCAGCAAGGATCCATAAGAATTACTCTGATAATCCTCCCAGGAATGATTCCTGTCTTCATAAAACAGAAGATTCCCTGGTGGATAAACCTCCCAGAAGTTTGGACGTTACTGGAAAAGGTAGGGAATTGTGTTTCCCTTCATTCTGGAGGAAAATATCCTAGAGTATGTCCAGGGAAGGGAATGGAGCTGGAGAAGGGTCTGGAGCACCAGGAGCAGCTGAGGGGGCTGGGAGGGACTCAGCTTGGAGAAAAGGAGGCTCAGGGGGGACCTTCTGGCTCTGCACAACTCCCTGACAGGAGGGTGCAGCCAGATGGGGGTCAAGATCTGCTCCCAGGGAACAGGGACAGGACAAGAGGAAACGGCCTCAAGCTGTGCCAAGGGAGCATTAAATAGGATATTAGGAAAAATTTACTCACTGAAAGACTCGTTGAACACTGGAAGGGGCTGCCCAGGGAAGTGGGGGAATCACCATCTCTGGAAGTGTTCAAAAAACACGTGGATGTGGCACTTGGGGACATGGTTTAGTGGTGGCCTTGGCAGTGCTGGGAGAACAGTTGGACTCAGCGATCTCAGAGATCTTTTCCAACCTTCATGTCTCTGGTTTAAGATTTTACCAATACTTTCCCTGAATTCCTGAGCAGGTTGTGTCTAACCCCCACCACCAAGGGACATGAGCATTTCTAAAACTGGAAGGGAAAACTGGTCACAGGAAGGTCACTCAGCTCTGAAGTCTTCAAGCTGGGAAGATTTAAAGCAGACCATTCTCCAGAGGGAGTGGTAAAAAGGAAGTTTTCTGATGTCCGATCCTGATAAAAGCAAATCTGAAAACTCTCCCAAAATTCCATGGGGTCTCCTGGTTCATCAGTTCATTTGGGGTGAAAAGCTGCCACCCTCTGCATATATGGGATATAATTTTATAATATAAAGTAGAAGCACTGAGTTTTTTCCTGAAAACTTGCAATTTTATAAACATTTGTAACTCTAGTGTCTATTTGGGACTTTTCATGTGTTTTACCTTTAGCTTAGGTTGGTTTTGAAGGCCAAAAAATTTCCCTGCTGCTGTTAATGTGTTGTCAAAATCAGCGGAAGGAAAAAAATCCAGGCATGACTCAGTCTGGGCATGACTCAGAGCACCCAGGGACAAATGAGATGCCCTGGAGACACCTCCTGTCCTCCAGGCACCAAACAAAAGCTACAGGACCCTGACTAATCTCAGCTCAGCCTGTGCCTCACGTGCTCCCGGATGTCCAAACTGGGATTGGGAACAGGTTTTCCAACAAACCACACCATATTCCCATGAGTATTGTGGAGTACGACTGTATTTTAGATCTTCAGCCAATAAAGAAGGTGGGAAACCATGGGAAAGTAAGAATTTTCTGGGGTGTAATTTAAAAAAAATCTCTGGCTGTAGCAGCAATATTTTGTCATGTCCATAAATTCCTGTAATCTCTGTGTGCTGGAGAGGGTTTCAGAAAATCCTTTTTTTTGTGGTTTCCTTCACACTTAGGAAATCAGAGAAAGGAAAGACCATGGAAATTACTCTGCTGGTGTCTCACAGTTCCTCCACCAAATAGTAAATCCTTTTTCTCCTGGGTTCCTATAGAAAAGGGGATTTCTGACCCATCACAGTCAACCACTGCATTTCCCACATTGTGTTTCAGAGCAGACAGAAGAACTGGGTATCAAATTTAGGAACAAATGAGTGCTTGGGGCAGCAAAAGATCTGAGCAGTGGGTGGAAAATGAATCATTATTAAAAGTTGTCTTCATCAACAATGATCTGGAGTGGTTGGGAGACAACACTCCTGGCAGGAGTGTGGGTTGAATCTCAAACTTGTGATGGCCTCTTTCATGGCCAAAAGAGAAAAAATAGTTTCTCTGAATTGTTTGGAAATAAAATTAAGAAATCAAGTATTTGACAGGTTTGTTTTGCATCTGGTTTTGGGCAATGACATCCATTGCAAACTTTCAAGGAAGGAAGATGCCAGAACCATTTTCTTCTGGCTACAGGACAAACTTTTGTACTGTAACGAATTATTTCAGTGCCACAAAAAGGGGCCCCAGAAGCAGATGAGATTCCAGCAGAATTATAAAATCATGGAATGGTTTGGGTTGGAAGGGACCTTCAAGATCGTCTCATTCCACCCCTCTGCCATAGACAGGGACACCTTCAACTATCTCAGGTTTCTCCAAGCCCCATCCAACCTGGTCTTGGACAATTCCAGGGATGGGGCAGCCACAGCTTCTCTGGGCAACCTGTGCCAGGGCCTCACCACCCTCACAGGGAAGAATTTCACAGAATCCTGGAATCATTTAGGTTGGAAAAGACCTCCAGGATCATCAAGTCAAGGTGACTGATCCTCACCTTGCCAACCAGCCCAGAGCACCGAGTGCCACATCTAGGCATTTCTCGGACACCTCCAGGGATGGCGATTCCACCGCCTCCCTGGGCAGCCCCTTCCAATGCTTGACCACCCTTTCCATGAAGAAATTCCCACTGATGTCCAGCCTGAGCCTCCCCTGGTGCAGCTTGAGCCATTTCCTCTCATCCTGTCCCTTGTTCCCTGGGAGCAGACCCTGACCCTGGCCTGGCTCCACCTCCTGTCAGGGACTTGTGGAGAGCCAGAAAGTCCCCCTGAGCCTCTTTTTCCTTTTTCTCCCTTAGCCTGGAACCGTCCCCATGCTGACACAATTATTTGATTTTTGTGCTGTTCTCACTCCTGTCCAAAGCACGGCGAGCTCACGGTCAGCACAAAACCTCAGCTCCCAAAATTTAGCACGGATTATCCACCACCCAGTGCCCCTTGCTCCCTTGATTCTGCTCTAAAGGTGGGAATATTCTTCTCCTTCTCACCCCACAAGAGGGATGATGGCAGCAAAAGTGATCCCATCCCATTTCGCCACAGCCTCTTTGCGCATTTTCTAGAGGAAGAATAAAAAAACACAATTAAAAGATATTTAAAACCCTATTAAGAAAACTTCACAGCCTGCTGGAGGATAAAAACAACCTCGGCTGTATTTCATGGCCTGTGAAAAACGCAGCTCTGTCCAGTGGGCACTTGAGCTCTGCTCCACCAGCTCCTGCTTGGAATAAATCCCCACCTGGTGCCGTAGATAATTGTGGTTAATTACCCCCCCTTGACATGAAGTAGAGCAGTTGTTGCAATTTTGTGAGTCAGAAATTGGTAAAATAATGATTCTGCCACTAAGCCTTAGCTTTATATCTTAATTGGAGAGAATTTCGTTCTATGGGGAAGTGTGGAAGGATGGGGGGGAGAAAAGATGGGGGAGAAATTGATGCCCATAAAATCTTCCACGAAACACCCAAGGTCCACAACGCAACAGGAAGAGCTGTTCAAATTCAAATAATAATGCATCATGCATGGATTTGGGGAAGTAAAAGTGGATCTTGAGGTTCATTTCTCTGCTTCCAAGGATTTAGGTCAGGGCTGTGTTCACCATAAGCTCCTTCTCTACACAGTTGAAAGAATCTAAGGATTTACTCAGTCCCTCGAGATCCAAGCCACCCTCTGGAGCTGTTTAGCTCCTCGTTGCCTGCAGGAATAATCAAATCTCATTTAAATGCCCTGGAGAGGTACAGGAAGCCCCACAGGGTGAGATGGTCCTGAAAGTGAGGCGCAGATTCCTTTTCACGCCCCTGCACAAAAGCTCTTCCACCTCTATCGTTCTTCTGCTCTGCCCCATCCCAAGCACCTTGTCCCGCCCATCCTCACAAGTGGCCATGGATGAGCTTGGAGTGGGACAGGATCCAGCACGAAAAGATCCTGTTTCCTGTCATTTCTCCAGATGTTTCTGTCATTAATAGTTCCATGTGCAAAGGTTTCTCGGGAAAAGATTGCCTCACAAATATGGGAGTGGAGAAGGGGTTCAATGCAATGGTAATAAAGGACAATTTTTTAAAAAAATGCATGAGCTGACATTTGGATTCACGATAGATGAAGAGAGAATCAAGGATATCAGGATTGCATCCCACTATAATTCACCTGTCCCAAACACCACCCAGTGGCGTGGAAACCCTTTTTGTCCATGACTGGAAGCTTAGGGAATAGCAAGAGGGAAGATGAAGCACTGAGGGCCCCTTATCAGCCTCTCATCTCCTTGCACAGATATTCCAACCACAGCCCATGATCCTTTCATCCCAGATCAGCCTCTACCACCTTTCCCAATTCTCCTCCCCGAAGATTCTCCTCCTTTAAAAGCCTTGATTCCCATCATGCAAATAACAGGGGACAGGTCTTCCCATGCTTTTATCTCCTTTTCCCTGTTATCAGACTGTCGGGAAGCTGTTGCTCTTCTGGAAGATGCTGCTGCCTTGTCACAGCTTTCCCATTCACTGGCAGGTTTCCAAGGACAAGTTAGGAATGAGACCCTCATTTTCTTGCCTTAGCTGAAGTTTAGACCATAAAGTCTTGGAAATAAAAGTTATAAGGGGGAGTTACCAGGATTCTTGCACAGCTCCAAGGAGAAACCATTATCCTGCTGCTTCGCTCCACTGCGCAGTGCAGCTCAGAGAGACTTTCAGACATCTCCAACAGCCCTGATCTAAACCTTTTTAATATTAAAGTCTATGCAAATAAATAGATGGAAAGTGAAGTAGGAAATTCCAATTTTCTTCAGAAGGAGAAATCATTTTAGAGTGAAAAATATAATTTTCCAGAGCTGCTGTCAGAAGGGAGAACTTCAGCTCCTGCCCTAGCCTCCTCTTCCCTCAATTTTCCAACAGAAGTTTTACAAGCAGAGCCTTCACAAGACCCTCAGCCTCCTCCAGAGCTCCCAGACTCTCAAGGGACTACATAAATTCCTTGGATATTAAAGACCAGAATCTCCAGCTTCCATCTTCACCGCAGAAATGTCAAAAATTCAACCTCCCCAATGCATTCAAAGGGCGTGACTTTTCTAAGCAGTGAAAAACTTGAATTTTTCCATTTATTACATGGGAATTGTAGCTGGGCCTGAGTCCAGTCTCTGCCAAGAACTTCCTGTGCACAGGGTTTTGTTTGAACCCCTCATAAAAATAGGGCTGCCTATTGATGTTGTTCAGGCATCTCAAAGGCTGGCATTTCCCTTTGGAATGTTTTGGGAAACCTGATCATTCCCTTAACAGAAGGTTTTCCAGCCATGAACAGGGAACATTAATTCAGGTTTGCAATGAGAATGGAAAGGGTTCATGAATGGCCTCATGCAAAGAGCAGCAGAGAGAGTGAAATGACTCTGGTTGACTTTGAATCAAGCCCTGAATCACAGCAGCTAAAATTTGGGATAATCAAGTGTAGCTTTTGTTACTGGGAAGGACATGGAGAAGCTCCAACAAATCCTGCTTCCAGAATTTAGTAGGTGTTTCACATGATTCTCCCATTAATATTTAGATTTATTGCCAGACCTGCTGTAGGTGCCTCTCCTTTAAGCTAAAGAATTGAAACCTGGGCTCGAGATTTTCAAGAGGAATACATGGCACTGGAATTTGGGGAACCAGAGGTTCTTGGTGGTTCTTTGGCCATATTATGTACTCACGTCTTCATTCTGTGGCACATTCAGGACTTTAAATGAAGATTTCAGGCACGGCTGGCATATTTTCAGGGAAAGTTATTGAAAAAACCTTTCTCCTGTGTTTTTGTAAAATACATGGGGTTGTTTCAGTGCTCCATGGTGCCAGAAAGGTACCAGAATTAATTGTCATTTTATTAAAATCCTCTCCTGGCAGATGTCTGAGAGTAGAGGGGAAAATATAAAACAGCAAAAGAGGTGTTGATTGAGATTTGTGGGGTTTACAGTTGGATTTTGTTACTTTTGCAGAGGTGGAACTCATCTCTTTCTAAGTGAAGTATTTAGGTTTAAATAATATATAATTTTATATATTTAAGTTTATATAATTTAAATTTAAATAATATAAAGATTTCTCCCATTCCTGGGTTAATAATTTTAGTCATCAAAAGTATCACCAAAGGGTCATCTCATTGAACTGAAAATGGATGTAACAGGATTGTCCTAAAAGGAGAAATCTGGAGAAAATGAGGAACGGAGGATTTTCCTTTAGTGGAAGCATCAGATCTTCAAAAAATATCATAAAGGTTGGAAAAGGCTTTTAAGATCATCAAGTCCAGCCACCAAACCAACACCATATCCTCAAGTGCCACCTCCACACTTCTCTTAAATCCCTCCAGAGATGGTGACTCCACCTGTCCAGCCTGTTCCAGTGCCTGACAGCCCATTCCATGAAGAAATTTTTCCTAATATCCAACATAAACCAGCTCCCTCACAACCCACAACTCTTTTATAGCCTGAACCTGCCTTTCCTGATCTTTCACCTCCACATTCCCTCCGTGCTTCATAGTTGAAGAATGCCTTTGTCAGGCAGGATGATTCATCCTGGAGGAAAGAATCAGTCTGGAAATACAAATATCAGAATGAAGTGGAAGCTTTGGAACCCTGGATCAGCAGTGCATGGAACAAGAGTCGAGAAAAAATCGATAGGTTATTGAAATTGTAATTGGAGGAATGTATGTGTTTATAATCGCAGGGTTATAAATCAAAAGGCCCGGGCTGAGAGATGGGGATCTGACAGGAGGGAAGGAGAAAAAATCAATCATTGGTGTGGTTTGGGTCTCCAGTCACGCATGGCTGAGTTTCAGTCACAATCTTTTCCTTGTAAATTAATGCCTTTATCACTCCTGGGATGAACACTGGCCTGGAAGCAGAAGGAGTCACACGCAGTGACGAAGTGGGGATTTATAGACAAAACTGAGCAAAACTGGTTGGGTTTGTTGGACAAGGGGACAAGCTGCCTCCCTTAAAGGATAATGATCCCTTTGGGCCATAAGGGGACGTTTGCAGATTGCAGTGATGTGGCCCTTCCAACTCAGGATATTCTCTGATTCTAAATTCCATTATATTGGTTATTCCAACGTGTCTCCGAAATTAGCACAAGGAAAAGTTTGTTAACCAAGGAATTCCCTCCCCATCTGAGCTTGTCAGCTTTTGAAATGCTTCTTCCCACACTGAGTTCTTGGCTGTTCCCAAGCTCAGGGCAGTGATGCCACAGACCCCAAAATCCCCTCTGCACAGGGTGTTCCATCTGCCTCCTCACTTCCAGATGTCGGGGGTGTTCCCATTTGAGATATTTCCTAGAGGATGAAGGAATTGGAGTCTGGCACCAATTCTCAGATGCTGGTGGATTAAGGAATGGTCTGGAGGAGGAAGTCTGACCCAGAAGCCCAGACTTTTCCCAGTTTCTGTGTTGTTTTCCCTCAGCCATGCTCCCCAAACCTTTCTTGCTCAGGATCAGCCTCCAGACACCCTCTTATTCAGTTGCCTGTTTACAAAGGTGGTCCATGTGATCCTTGGGATTCTGAGGGAGCAAAATCCCTCCTAGAAAGAAAAGTTTGGAGACAAGAGGAAAACAAATGAAGGGATGGAGAGCAGCCCTGCCAAGAAGGACTTGGGGTGGATGTGTATAAAAATCGCTGTTTCTTCACATCCTAAAACAGGCACCTGCGTTTGATCTGGCAAATTGTACCCATAAAGGTTATTTGAGCACTGTCATATGAGGATGTTTCCATTGCAAACACCAAAATGATGAAGTTTATTTTTCTAATATCTGAGATTTTCATGGTAGAAGTCTCCAGCAGGGCTGGTTCTCCCAGGGACTCTTTGCAGCCAGTGGAGAGACACAGATCCCGATTTATCTCAGCTATGCTGGGATGGCACTTCACACCCAGAGAAACATCAATAAATGATCCATTTTTTGTAATTTTATTTGTTGTGGACTCAAATTCTGTCAGATGAGCCCCATCAGTGGCACCTGTGCCACAGCCAGGCTGGCAGCCCACAGCAGAGCCAGAGAGCTCAGTCATGAGGCTCCCTCTGCTTCCAGCAAATCCCTGGATCTCTGTTCATCCTTTCACTGATGCAGAGAAATTTTCGGCATTCCTGCCGGCAGCTGATTCCCAGCAGGATGATCCGAGCTCCTTTTCAGTCAGCAAATTCAGTCAGAGGAAAAGACGCTTCTGACGCCAAGCTAAAGCAAAGAATCCGTGTGAAGGTGTGCAGAGAACAAGTCTGGCCCAACCACGAGGTGACAAAGGTGTCACGGAAGGGCAGGGACATCGACCGTGCTCTTCCTCTCAATGGCAACTTGCCCAGCGATGGCACAAAATCCTGTCAGGGCTGGATGCCCTCCTGGATCTGCAGGCAGCAGGAAAAATAAAACCTGCTGGAACTCGGCGCGATGAAGGAACTTTTGTTGTGCAGCTCCCTCACCTCTCAGGAATGTCCACCTCCGAAACCCAGGGAATCAGCAAGCCGTCGAGGTCAAGCGTTGGAGCTTTTTCACCTCTCTTCAGCCCTCTCAGGGGATAATTCTTCATCAGCATTCCCTGCCTTGGCTCCCCCTCCACAGCCCATGAAAAGAAGCTCCAGGATCAAAAAACAGGGAATGTTCTCCTGCTGTACAAAGAGGCTCGTGGATCATCCCAGCTGTGGGATCCCATTTCTGGATGCTGGATGATCTCTCACAGCAAAGGAAACAACTTCCACAGAGCAATTTGCACCCCCCAAATTGTACTTTTTGAATTCCTTAGTAAAAAAATCAGAAACAGAGAAGGTTAAAAAGATTTTTTAATTGCAAAAATTTCATCAAGGTGCTGCTGTGAAGTCCTTTAAAAATAACAGCAAAGGAATTGGGATCAGGTTAAAATGGCACAAGATGGGCACCTTTTTTCTGCAATTTGCTGCTGTTTACAGAATAAGAGATTTTAAAAATAGCTACAAGAAGTTCTGGCTGCAAAAGCAAATCATAAACCACTGTGGAAACCCAGCTGGTAAAACCAAACACAATTATTGACCTTAAGTCTCTTTTTATTAACATTGCACTTGGAAATGTCTTGTGAAAGCTGCAAGTCCCCACTCTGGTTTGAGTCACCCCAAATCCCAAATCCAGCGAAGGAAGAGTTTCCCAGATTGGGAATATTTTAACTGATGCATTCAGAACTCCAGATTCTGGTTGGTGTGTTTTCACTCTTTGTAAAGTATCATTATGGAAGTGGTTCCAACATCAATTCTGCCAGAGTTCAGGAAGAATTTGGATAAATCCCTGAAAATGATGTCATTTTCAGGGTTGTCCTCTGCAGGGCCAGGAGCTGGACTCACTGATCCATGTGGGACCTTTCCAGTTGGGGATATTCTGGAATTTCAAGGATCCTTTGGGCTTCAAATCATGCAAAGAGGCCCAATACATGAGCGCCATGTTCAATAATTGGCTCAGGTGTGAATATCAGACGTAACCTGGTCATTTATGGTGTTCAGTGCAGCTTCCAAAATCCAGTTTATTGTCCTAATTCGCCTGTGTGAGCTACAGTGGAATTAACTATCTTCCTAAAATCAGGCAATTAGCAGCCTATTTGCTTCCAGGGTTAATCTCTTAGTCCTGATTTGGGTTTTAGGCCTGGCCATCCTTAGACCCAGGTCAGGATTTTGTGTAGGATCCCATTGAATCAAAGAGCTGCTCTTAGGGGTGGGTGGTTATTTACATTTCCGACAAAAAAAGCCTTTCAGGAAGGAGAAAAGGGAGGAAATTGAGCCCTCAATTGCTCAGAAACTTCTATCATGGCTTAACACAACTTTCATGGGTTAATAGCACAGCCTGAAATATTTTAAATGGGAATGGGTCATGGAAATATTGCAGGGATGAGATGTTCATCCAGCACAGCCCTCCTGGAGTTGGGATCACTGAGCTCTGAATTCCCATGACTTCCTGGAGCGCTGAATCCCAGGAAACGTCCGTCCAGGGGATGCTTTGCATCAAGGGTAGAATCAGAGAATCCTGGAAGGGTTTGGGTTGGAAGGAGCCTTAAGGATCATCTAATTCCAACCTCCCTGCCATGGCCAGGGCCACCTTCCACCGGACCAGGTTATTCCAAAGCCCATCCAACCCTGTAGCAGCAAAATACACCAAAGGAAAAGGGAGCTTGTCATTTTTATAATAAAATTCCCTGCTTGGAGTCAGAAAAGGCTGATTTAATCCCCAGTTTTATCCTAATTCCGTAAGAACCTTGTCATCTCTCCTGTTTTTTATTGCATTTCACGATTTTGTCCCGAGTCTTGCATTATTTATAATTTTTTTTTCCTAAAGTTTAACTCCAGAATTTCAGATGAATTTTGTTAAATACCCATTGTGAGATTTCCTACCTGTGGAAAGCAACTTGAACATACAAAGCTGGATGAGAGATGAAAATCCCTGCAAGGCTCTTGTGTTGTTGTAGATTTTATTTATTTGTTCTACACCAGGATTTTCCAGATTCACCCAGGATTTATCCTGTTTTTGAGTTTGCATGACCTGTCTGACAGCAGGTTGTGTTCAGGCTTCAAGGATTTGGAGTTGATAAAATCAGGTGGGGAGAGTTTAGACTCCCCCACATCCTCAGCAGGAAAGGACAGGCGCTGAAAAATAATAATTACAGAAAAAAAACCCCGCAGGGTGATGCCAGATCCATTATCCAATGAGGAAAAAAGAGTCACAGTGATTATGGACAAAAAAAAATTCTTTTTGCTGGGTCCTAATAAATTGAAATGTCAAATAAAGAGAGGAAAGAAAAAAAGTTTAAAAAGCAAAGGAATTGGAATTCTGGGCTGCAGCTCTCTCAGGGCATCCCACTTGTGCCAGACCTTTGTGGTTATTTCAGGAAAGGGCACATTTCCAATATTTCTGTCGTATTTTTACTGCATTTTTGGGAATTCCTTGTTCCGAAAACATTTCCCTGCCAATGCAAGGTATTTCCATGACCTGGGCGTCAACTCCCAGGGCTGAGACAAGGCAGCAAATCCCAAGAGGAGAGGAATGAATCAATGGTGATGTTGAGCCCTTGGGAAGGGAATTCCTGACTGGATTGGAACAAGTGGCAAAAATCCCAACAGTTTGAGCAAGGCTGTAAATTCCAGCCTGGTTTTTAATCATATTATGAGCATGGGTTTGAATTTTAATACATAAAAGAGTGCATGGAAATGACAGTGGCAAATATTTATTTATTTATTTATTTATTCATTTATTTATTTCTGTACAAGTATATTGTTAGTGGATTATCCTCCAGGTGTAGGTCAATGCATGTTAAATAAACACGTATTTATACCACTTGTAAAAATGCAAAATACATTTTTTTATTTTATTTTATTACTATTTTCACAGATTCCATGAATATTCTCAGCTGGAAGGGAACCACAGGGATCGAATACAACTCTTAATTAAATGGCCTATACAAGGATTAAACCTACAACCTATTTTAATTTATTTTAATTCATTTTACTACACAAAGAACCTCAGGAATCATCCAGGATACCTTAATGCCAATATTCCTCAAAAAAAACCAAGGAGAATGTGTGGAGGACCTCTCTAGAACCCATCAGGATACAACCAAATTTAAAGCTTTATTTATAGCCCATAGGAACAAAATCCTCTTGATCTTAAAACAGGGAATGAGCCAGAGATTTGGTCTGGAGAGATCTGGCTCCTCTCTGAGCAGTTATTTTGGTGCAGAAATGGAAACCTCATTCTGCTGTAGAGGAAAAACATGGAGCCTGAAAGTGATAAAAGCCAGAAATCCTGAACAGCATTAATGAAACATCTGGAATATCCTCCCAACAAATCAGGGGATCGAAGGCTGCAGGAGCTGGTGTTATTTTGGGTTGTGCTAAAAGAGGAGAAGCATTCCCAGATAATGGCTTCGTTCACCTGAGGCCAAACAATCCACTCAGAGGTGCAGAAAGCGGAATCTGATGCCTGCAAAACATTTTCCTGGTGCTCCTACTGACGGTGTTTTCCATAAATTTCCATGAAGGCACTCAGTTAATGGCAGCAATGACACTCATTGCAGGTGTTTCTACTTAACTACTCATTAACGCTCATTTTGCTGCTTGGATTTAAACAGTATTTCCATCCTGCCATGGGCTCCTGGGGGAGCAGGAAGTGATTCTGGAGGGCTCCTCTGTGGTTTCCAATCTGACCAAGGAGAAACCAGACTTTTCCTGCTCAGGAAATCACTGAGGTCTCTAGATCCTGATTCTTTGTCCTGGGCTAAAAATGCTGCTCCAGAGCTGGAGGGTCCTGGATATCTTTAATTATTTTGCAGCCAATGGTTCAAGGGAATAAAGTCCATGGGATGTCTGTCCAAGGGATCTGGACTGAGAGGAGACCTCCTTGCTCTCCACAGGTCCCTGAAAGGAGGCTGGATCCAGGTGGGAATCAGTTTCTTCTCCCAGGTAATGAGTGGCAGGAGGAGAGAAAATGACCTCAAGTTGTGTCGGGGGATGTTTAGATTGGATATCAGGGAAAACTTTGTCATGGAAAGGGTTGTAAAGCATTGGAACAGCTGCCCAGAGAAGTGGTGGAGTCATCATTCCTGGAAGTGTTCAAAAAGTGTGTATTTAAGGAATTGGTTTAGTTTTGAACATGGTGGTTGACGGCTGGACTTGATGACCTCAAATGTCTTTTCCAACCTTAGGGATTCAATGATTCTTCCCTTGGATGAGGTGAGGAGCCAATGTCAGAGCAAGGAGCAAATCCTAGAATTTAAATATTTCCTTTTCCGTTTGTGAAAGCCTGGGGAGGTGATTTGACCTTGAGGTTGACTCTTCACAGCACCAGTATTCTCTTCCCTAACATGATATTCCCATGGCAACGGTGCTGGAACTGGATGATCTTTAGGATCCCTTCCAACCCAAACCATTGCATGATTCTGTGATTTTTTATCCAATCCAAAATGTTGTTACTTTTGCTGACTTGATGAGTTGTGAGCGTGCAGGAGAGTTGAACTTTGAGAGTCATGAAGGTAAAATTCCTCCATCCATGCCACAAAATGCTAATATAGATTTTTCTGGCTATTTCCTTACAATTCTGCTTGTCCTACAGAAAGGAAATGGTTCAAGGTTTAAACTTGCTATGACTCACATGTTTAAACCAAAATAAATGAAGAGCAAAGTCACTAGGTTTAATTTAACCTCCTTGGTTACCCTGTGCACCTGAAAAGGTGGAAAAGGACATAAAAACCCTCCAAAGTCTGCTCAGAACTCAGGTGAAAAGTTTTAATGGAGTTGGCGCAAGTGGATTTCGCTGCTGGACATGGAGCATCTGTTTATTTCAATCCATCAGGAGTGTTCATGGAAGTAAATACATCCTCAGGATGTTAAAAATAATATTTCAGGATTTTTCCAGGCTGTTTGAGCCCTTTTCCAAGGCTGCTTAGTCCCATAACAGCGGAGACAACGGGATGACCCCACACCCCTTTCTAATCCAGCCCTTTCCTGCTTTTGAGCTCCTGAGGTGCCCCAGCTCCCTCCTCCCCGTGGTAGAAATTTCCCAGGCGCTGGCTAATTGAGATTCCCAGCCACTCCTTTCCCTGCTCATTCCACATTCCTCCGGAGCTGCTTCTTTTCAAAACTCATTAGTGGCATTTATCCTCATTTAAATGAGGAGAAGCCACACAGGTAAGATCTACAGATGGCTCATTGTCTGTGGAGAATCGTTAAAATTCGGAGAAGATAAAAAAGGGGAAGAAGAAGAAGATTATGCTGAGAAGATAAAAACTCCGGCAGCAAATTATCTGTGGGAGAAAGGAAGACAAAGGTCTGCTGGAAGGCAGGGCTGGCTCTTGGGAAGGACTCAGGCAACCTCTGAAGGAGCAGAGGGGAATATGTGGAGAGAATCTCATCTCTCAAAGTGACAAGAAAAGGAAAAAGCAGAACAAAGTGATTAAAAAGCAAGGCAAGAGTGAGCTGATGAGCTGGGGAGCAGAAGATCTGTGGGAGAAAAAAAAAAAGTGGTGCTCAAGCAGCAAAATTATTTCTGGGTGAGGGATCTAAAAGGGTTCCCCAGAGCTCAAGTCCTGCAGTTTCGGCCACATCCTGGCTCAATGTCCCGGCAAGGCTGGGAGGTGCACAAGCACGTTTGGACTCCAGGTCATTCTCCAAGGGGTCATGGAATCATGGAATGGTTTGGGATGGAAGGGACACTCAAGATCATCCAGCTCCAACCCCTACTATGGGCAGGGACACCTTCCCCTAGACCTGGTTGCTCCAAGCTCCAGTAATTTGACCTTGAACACTTCTAAAGAAGGGTGTTTTAGATTAGATATAGGGAAGAAAATCTTCACTATGAGAGGGGTGAAGCACTAGAAGAGAATTCCCAAAGAAGTTGTGGATATCCTATCCCTGGAATGTTTCAGCAGCCAGATAACTCAGAGACGACAAATCTTTACCACGACTGGGTGCAGATATTTCCTTTGTTAAGCCAAAATTCTCAGTTTGGCAGCAGAGCTGAGTCTCTTCTCACTGTTTTTCTCTTTTATCAAAGGCTTAAAAATGTACAGAGGCATTAAGAACATCCTGAAACAAAACACTAAATTCCTACACAGTTTTATGGGGTCCTCCTGGGCATGAAATATTAAGAAAAGCATCTTGCAGTTAAAAGAGTTCTGTACAATGAACTCTTGACACTCAAACCACTGCTGGCATCTACCAGGAACTAATAAATCCCTTCTTCCATCACCTCTGTCACCCTAAGGGGTTTGGGGCAAAGGGATTTGGTGCTTTTTAACTCCACTCTGATCCTGCTTGTGTTTTAAACACATTTCTTTTCTGCAGGTTTCTTGTTTGCTGTCCACAATTTATTCACTGGGATTTATATGCTGACAGGATTCAGCTGATAAGTCTGTTTATCTCCTAAATTGTTTTAAAACCCACTTTTTAAATAATGTGCAGAATAAGCAGAGGATCGACCTGCACTGCAGTGGAACCATTTTAATTGGGGTCATTCCAGGCTGGGTGGGACTCAGAGTAACCTGGGCTGGTGGCAGGTGTCCCTGTCCAAAAATTGGAAGCAGGTAATCTTTAAGGTTCCTTTCATCTCAAGCCTTTCCATGATTCTAAGATGACTCTGGTCAGACACATCACCATTCCCAGCAGCTGCCTGAGGAAGTGAGGAAGTGGGAGTAGGAGCTGCCTTCTCACACCAATTTAAAAAAAATCTGGAATATTTTTATATTAATGGACATTGTTTTCCTTGTTTTCCTGCTGGCAGATGAGCACTTTTAGGAACACTCAGCTGGATCAGTAGGAATTACAGACTCAAGAGCTGATTCTTCCTGGTTATTCACTGTCCAAGGAACATTGCTAGGCATTTCCCAAATTTCTGCTGTGCCTGTGTGAATTACTGCTCATTCTCCCACATACATGTAAAGGAGAAAACTGAGGCAGAGGGAGATTTTAAAAATGCTTTTAAAAGGATACATGGAAGAATAATGGAAAAAATCTGTTTTTCTGACTCCTTCTTGCTATAAGATAAAGGCTATTTTTCTGTTTGGTTCTGAGGGTTTACAGATCCCTTATCCTTTTTGTTCTTACTCTTCCACCAGGTTTTCCAAGTTTTCCAGTTCTGGAATCCTTGATTATAATAGCTTCTACCCCAGTCCTTTGAAACCCAAGGGATGCTGCTGCTGCTGCTGCTGCTGCTGCTCAGACAAAAACACTGAGCAGCCTCCTCAACTGATTCCGCTCACTTTGGCTTCACTTTTCCAGCTGTTTTCTCCAGACACATGGATGAAAAACACCCTTTAAAAATCTCCAGCCTGGATTTTTGAGTAATTCTACGTCTCCAACAAATAGAGTTTACAAAGGATCCATAGGAATGCCCTGGGGCTGGAATAAACAAGTATAAACCCCATCTATACCTGACCAAAAAGACATCAAAGCACATTTGGTAGCAGGGGAAGGATGTGCTCTGTCCAGGAAAGTCTGGTTAGCAGGGAAAGTTTCAGGAAAACTAAATGCCAATAAAGAAAGGCACAACAGAAATATAAGATCTCCCAAGGGATTATATTAAGAGGTCTTTTTCTGCAGCAGAATTCTGAGAATTCACACGATTTTCCCTCTTTTCTGTCTAATAATCAGCTAAGCAGCCTTGTCGTCCTATGTCATTCCCTCTGCCCTTCATCCAGCCGGAACCATTAACTCCATCTTCCAGCTCCTTTACAAGTACAGAAAGGTAAAAATCAGTCATAAAGGATGGGGGGAAAAACCTCTGGAAGAGATTTTATAGTTAGGGAGGAAAGCTTCTCAGTATTAAAAGCAGGATGCACCTTTCGAATATCCTCATGTTAAAATGTTATTAAAGCCTGAAATGTGTGTTGCCGCATAGGAAAACTGTTTGCAAAACCAGGTCTTTGCAATTAGGGCAGCCACAAACATTCAAAAATCATGAGATGAAGTTAAAAACCACAGAAATTTTTTGTAAAAATAAATTATTAGTTCATTAAATAATGACTCTCTTGATTGTAGAACTTGCTGGTTTCATGCAATTCTATGACTGGAGCACACCAAGGACAGAGCAGTCAAAGCAATTCTTCCTTCAGTCCCAAAATATTTCTATATGGGGCAGTCGTTGTGGCAGAAGGTCTGGCACCTCACATCCAATGGCAAAATCCAGCAGTCCCGTGATCCCGAAACTTGAAATTAGATCCCAAGCATGGAATGACCTTGAAGTTAAATATCTCACAGAAGGCATTTCAATGAAAAGTCTGTAACCAGTTCAACTTTTCCAGAAAGTTCCTTGACCTTTTAGAGCACTCAAGGCAACCTAACACAATATTCCAGTGGGGATTCAGAATGCGAGGGAATATTTTCCTCTCAGAGGTTCAGTGCTTGTCTCAGATTTCAGAACCTTCATCTAAGTGAGAATTGTTTGTTCGTTCGTTTGTTTGTGATTTAAAGGATAAAAGTAGAATTAAAGAATGGTTTGAGTTGGGAGGGACCTTAAGGATCATCTCATTCCAAACCTCTGCCATGGGCAGGGACAATTTCCACTACTCCAGGTTGTCACAGCCCCATCCAGCTCCAACACGGAGCTACAGTCATGTTTCCTCCCTTGCTCTCTGCAGAAACAAAGTGAGTTTAATCAAAGATTGTGGCCACTTTTATTGAAAATTGGTTTGGGCCGTTTCCACTCCATTCCATCTGTAATTAGTGAGATAAGGGAGATGGGATTTGGCAAGGAGACACAAAGTCTCAGTCCAATAACTCTGTCACTCCACGTAAGGGGCTGCTGTCACCTTCTTGGCTAAGAACAGAATTTTTTGTGAGCCATTTTTAGCATTAAGGATTCCTGAGCTATTCCAAAGCCAGAGGGAGAGGCTGAAAGGCAGAATGTTCATCCCCTATCTCAAATCCTGCACTGTCCTGAAAGATTTTGAAAAAGTTTTCTTCCAAAAAAAAAGCTCAGTTTTGCCTTTTCCTATTCCCTGCATCTTGGTGACACAACTCAACTTACAAACTACGAGGAAGTGCTGCCAGAATTGCAACAAAACCTTTCCACTGCTGTGCACACTGTGATGGGCGAGAGCTGCTTCCTCACTGACCAAAGTTTCCCATTTATTTTTGGGGGTACAAAAGTAAACTGAGGCACCCACAGGTTGGTCAGGGCAGTCTGAGTTTTTAAATGTGGCTGGTGACAAGGTTGGCACTGGAAGCAAAGGGGGCTGATAAGCAGAGCTGTGTCCTGGGAATTGTGATTATCCAAGTCTATCCCACACATGCCTGGTCCTGACACCCCAAAGGCAGCAAAAAACAAGAGATGCCACCAATGATTCCATGTGAGATCCCACCTGGAGCGCTGCACCCAGCTCTGGGGTCCCCAGAATAAGGATGTGGAGCTGCTGAAGTGAGTCCAGAGGTGGCCATGGGGATGCTCCAAGGGCTGGAGCCCCTCTGCTCTTGAGCCAGGCTGGGAGAGCTGGGAATGTCCAGCCTGGAGAAGAGAAGGCTCCGTGGAGAGCTTAGAGCCCCTTGCAGTGCCTAAAGGGGCTCCAGGAGAGCTGGGGAGGGATTTGGGACAAGGGATGGAGGGACAGGACAAGGGGGAATGGCTTTAAAATGACAGAGGGAAGGTTTAGATGGGATATTGGGAAGGAGTTCTTGGAAGGAGGGTGGGGAGGCCCTGGCACAGGTTGCCCAGAGAAGCTGTGGCTGCCCTATTCCATGAAATGTCCAAGGCCAGTTTGGAGAGGGCTTGGAACAACCTGGGACAGAGGGAAGTGTCCTTGCCCATGGCAGGGGTGGACCAAGATGGTCATTGAGGTCCCTTCCAACCCAAAGCCTTCCATGATTCCATAACTCCCTGGTGGGCCCCATCCCTGCACACTGCCCTCGATAGAGTAAAAATAATGTTCATATCGAACCCACCACACCGGCACGCCCTGCATGGATGGAAGTGGAAATAATCCCATCAGGCACATGGGGTTAAAAGAGTCAGGCCTGGAGAACATTTGGTGGCGTCTGAGATCTGCTGGTGCTGTCTGCCAGCAACAACAAATCCAGAGATGGCCCAGGCCATGTCCACAACAAAATAATTTCCATTCTGACAAAGTAAAAGCATAAAGAATTTTGTGGGACATTTTAGGCAGTCCTTGAGAACTTCCCGGCCCTGCTGTTCTTATCAACCATATCAGGGCATCACCCTTTGATGCTGACCTTGTGTTTGCACAAAATCTCAGCAGCACCCGAGTCAGAGCATTAACAGAGAGGATTTCTTGAGCACACAACTTGCCCCCCTGCTCTGCTCTCCCTGAGCCTTGTCTGAGCTGGAAACTTTGCAATATCGCTGCCGGAGTCTCTCATTTTAAGAATATTTGCAGAGGCACCTTCCATCCGAAAATCTTGGCAGAGTTCCTACACCCAGGTTTCCTTGGGAGCCATCAAATTATTGACTAAGCATGGAAGTTGTTAAACCTTTCAGACTCTGTTTGGTTGTTGGCTTTATGTTCTCCCGTGATTCAGTTTTTATGGGCAAATGCACAGACAGCAAACATTTCTTGTGATATTCCCAAGTGGAAAACCAGAGGCAACAGAGACCGTCTTGGAACATTTCATAAAACGAGTATGAGGCAGTGCAACATCATTTGCTGGCTGCATAAGTAATTAAATACGTAGAAAAGATCTGACTCTCTCCAACACTGATCACAACTATCCATTATTCTTCTCAGGGTTTAATGAGCATTTCTACTAAAAGTCTGTTTGAAGTTTTAACTGGAGTGCTGTGACTGACATCTGGATAATGAAATGCAGGGATTTCATATCCTTGAAGCTCCTGTTCCCACAATGATCCCAAAGTGCTCTGTGATTTTTACAGCCTGGAATAATGGAATCCAAAAGATTGGGTTTCCCTTTACTTGTGCTCCTTTCACAACTCTGCCTTAGTGAACTGTGGAATCAGGATCAGACTTGGACAGGAAGGCAAACATTCATTTTGGAATATTGAAACAAATTCTTTGTCTCTTGGAAAGCTCTGCCTTATGAAATTTTGCCCTCTCAAATCGGATCTTGAGCTTCATTTGTTTGTGAGGTCTCGGTGCTTAAAGGAGAGCTGAGAAGGCCTTCGGAGGAGGATTCGTGTCCGTTCCTTTTCTGCCAAGTTAATATGAGATAAATCACCAGCTGGAAGTGTCTGTTTCTGTCTGCCAGCCACAGAAGGAGCGTAAACACTTCTCTAGGATGAGTCATTTAATTGATAGTTGTTAATTTAACCAAGGTGAACTCAGCTCTCAGAGCTTAGGACTGTGTATTTTATGGGATAAGGGACTGTCTCCTAATCCAGCAGCACCAGTCCAGTTTTCCGAGTTTATCACAGAATCCCAGCATGGTGTGGCTTGGAAGGGACCTTGAGGATCATGGAATTCCACCCCGGGACACCTTCGACTAGACCAGGTTCCTCCAAGCCCCATCCAACTTGGCCTTGGACCCTTCCATGGCTGAGTTTGACTGAAGGCACCTCCTTTGATTTAAAAGCATGAAAAAAAATCCATTAATTCTTCTGAGAATCTTTTATTTCTACCAATTCAGTCATCTCTCCCTATATTTTAAATGTTTGTCCTGTTTGATATTGTAATTTTTCTAACTTTGTTCCAACCGTCAACTGTTGTCACACTTCTCTGCTGGATTAAAGAGCTGCTAACAATTGTGGTGGGGATTTTTTTTCTCTTTCTGAAAGGCTTTATTCACCTAATCAAATCACTCTCCCTTATTTTGTTCAGATAAACAGACGGAACATGCTCCACATGAAATCAGAAATAAGCAGGAAAGGCAACCTTAAAACCAGGCAGACTTTTCCCAGCTTTGGGAGTTCACTTGTAGGTAAAATGAACTTTTCTGCTTGTTCTCTGTGAACCCAGTGAATGAATACATGAGATTCTGGAAGGACCTGAGTAATAGTGGGATGAATTTCTACTTGTTTGCCAGAGGGCAGGATTAGATGGGATATTGGGAAGGAATTCTTGCCTGGAAGGGTGGTGAGGCCCTGGCACAGGTTGCCCAGAGAAGCTATGGCTGCCGCATCCCTGCAATTGTTCAAGGCCAATTTGGATGGGGATGAATTTCTCCTTGTTTGCTTAGAGGAAGTTGTAATCCCTGAAAATTGATCATAATAAGGAAAAATACTGGCAAAAAAAATTTCCAGTGCAGATTTTCGCTATCCCAGTCTGACCATTCCTGTTGTGGGGTTGAAAGTAAGCCGGTAGCAATCAGCTGGAGAGTTTGGTCCATGTGGGAGGAGGACAATGGCTGGAGGTGAGTCCCAGACTGAGGTTTCCATGTCTGGTGGAATGCAGCAGAGGAGAACAAACATCCTCCCACTGATTTGTACAAATTCCAAAGACAGTTTAGGGACTGCCTGATTTCCATGGTCTTTCTTCCCAAACTGCATCTTCACAGCTCCAACTCCAGCCACTACAATAACTCTGGACCTATGAATATTCCATAAAAGAGTTGGTGGAGCTGATTAGGGAAATAGAATGATTTTTCTTTTTTTTCAGTTAAAACATCAACATTGAAAATTTCCTAACCTTTCTCAGCGCTCAGGAAGAAATATTTTCACTTTGAAAACACCACCGGAAAGAAACATATTTTATTGGAAAATATAGGCAGTTCCCAAATGAAACATAAATTAGAGTTTTCTTTATTCTTAAGCATCATTCCATGATTTTTCTACCTTGTCCTTTGCCAAGGTAGGAGAGAAACTCATCTCAAGCTCCAAAGAAGGTTTAAAATATATACCAGGAATTTTTTTTCCTAGAGGAGTTGTAAAGCACTGGAACAACCAGAGAAGTGGTGGAATCACCATCCCTGGAAGTGCTCAACAAACAGGGATGTGGTTTTCGGGGACATGGTTTAATGGTCACCATGGTGGTGGTGCTGGTGATGGTTGGATTTGATTATTTCAAAGGTCTTTTCCAACCTTAGTGATCCTATGATTCAATGATAAAAAGGATATTTTTCCAGGCTTTGAAACCCCTCTCCACATCTGCAGCACCAGTGGTCAATCCTGATGTTCAGCAGCAGCCCTGAAGCCAATTGACTTGTCCTCAACTTCTGGGCTTTTCCACATGGACTCCTCTCTCATCCTGCCTGCTGAATTCCCAGCTGGCTTCCTGCCAGCTGAATTCCCAGGCAGAAAGACTCAGGAAGAGTTTGGGAGACTTCTGGCACCTGGGACACGTCCACCCTGTGCACCCACATTTGCTCTGCCCAGTTCCTGGGAGTGCAGGTCCTTGAGAAAGGAGCCAGAGGGGCCATGCTCGGAGGTTTAAGTCTGTCCCTAATTATCCAGGTATATTCCATGGATTATGGAGGTCTCAGTCCCATATTCTAAAGTTTATTAAGGGAACTGACTGTAAAAAGACAGTCTAAATATTTCAGCTGCAATAACGTTCACCTTTCTCTCTCTCCCTGCAGTGTCTCACTATTGCATTTCCCAGTGTTCCTAAGGAGGCTTAGGCTGCTTGTTACAGCTGGATAATTCCTTTATCACTCCAAGGCTGTCTGTTAGATCTCCCTCTCTCTCTCAATCTTCCCACTTAATCGTTCTCACAAAGTTTCTGGGGTTTATTACTGGTTTTGAGCTGGAGGTTCACCCACCAGGCCCTGGCAATTCCCAGCAGAGCCCTCACTCTCTGTCAATCATTCTGCCTCAGAGAGCTGTGGGTGAGAATCAGAGAGTCAGGGAACAGTTCAGCTTGGAAAAGCGCTCCAAGATCATGGGGTCCAACCACTCCTTCAGCACAGCCAAGGCCACCACTGACCCGTGTCCCCAAGCGCCACATCCACACGGCTTTTGAATTCCGCCAGGGATGGGGACTCCACCACTGCCCTGGGCCTGTTCCAGTGCCTGACAACCTTGTTGGGGAAGAAATAGTTCCCAATATCCAATCTAAACTTCCAGTGACTCAGCTTGAGGCTGTTTCCTCTTGTCCTGTTGCTTCCTCCCTGGGAGAAGAGACCAATGCCCAGCTGTATCCACCCTCCTGTCAGAGAGTCGTAGAGAGCGATAAAGTCTTTCCTGGGACTCCTCCAGGCTAAGAATTCCCAGCTGTCTCAGGCACTCCTCATCACATCTGTGCTCCAGACCCTTCATCAGCTTTGTTGTCCTTCTCCGGACACTCTCCAGCATCTCCATGTCTTGTGTTTTTTCTTGTCTTTTAAAGATGTAGGATCATAGGATATCCTGAAGGATATTCTGTTGGAAGGGACCCACAAGGAACATGAGTCCAGCTCCTGGTGCCGCCCAGGACAACCCCAAGAATCCCACCATGTGCCTGAGGGCATTGTCCAAACAATTCCTGATCTCTGGCAGGCTTGGATCTGTGACCAGTTCCATGAGGAGCCTGTTCCAGTGCTCAGCCTCCGGAGTTAAAAGCTTGTGGTTCATGTACGGAACTGCAGGAGATTGATGAAGTTGAGGGTGGCTCCATCATCTGAGGACTCCAAGATGATCTTGGGCATCCCTGCAAGATTTCCCTGCTTTGAATGTCCCTTCTCCTTGGGCTGCATTCCAGCTGTGACCTGGACCGTCGTGATAAAAGCTGAGCTCCTCCCTGCTGAGCAGCAAATATTGTTGTGTTCAACTTCACTGTCTGTTTCTCTTCCTCTGATTCTTTTATGAATCACAGAATCCCAGAAATCTTGAGTTGGAAGGAACCCACAAGGATCACCAGGTCCTGCTCACAGCTCTGCCCAGGAAAACCCCAGGGGTTCAGACTCTGCCTTAGTTATTACCTAATTTATCCTACTATGTGACAGGCTCAAGAAAATGGGTTCACACTTTGAATGCAGATTTGGAGGGGGGAGGGTGTTTCTGCTTGTGTGGTGGGCAGCTTGGAAGTGTGGAAAAAGCCAGCCGATATTCACCAGGAAATTTTCCCATAAACATCAGGGGATGATATCCAGGTAGGGCATCTACAGCTTTGTGATGGTGTCCAGCATCATGAAAACTGGGGGAAAACATTAAACTAACATACTCAATGTCAAAAGAAGAATGTTCAGCTCCCATTGTATCTCAAATTCCAATAGAAAAGAAATAGCATGTTTTCTTAAGCCATTCTACTTTTCCTAAAAAGCAGCGTCTGTTCTCTCTCTTCTTCCCTGAGAATTTTCCAGATTTGACAAACCTCCTGCCATGACACATAAAGAGTTTCTCTTCCTTCTGTCTCTCTGGACAATTGTGGTCTTGGTGGTTACAGCACAGACTTGTTCCTCTTCTTCATCCCCTCATGATCTCATGGTTTGGTTCATCAAGTTATTCCCACGTATGTGCCAAAAAATCATGGAATGGTTTTAGTTGGAAAGGACCTTAAAGGTCATCCAGTTCCAGCACCTGCCATGGGCAGGGACACCTTCCACTAGACCAGCTTGCTCCAAACCCCATCCAACCTGGCCCTGGACACTTCCAGGGATGGGGCAGCCACAGCTTCTCTGGGAAACCTCTGCCAGGGCCTTCCCACCCTCACAGGGAAGAATTCCTTCCTGTTATCCAATCTATATCCACCCTCCTCCAGTTCAAAACCATTACCCCTTGTCCTGTCACTCCAGGCTCCTGTAAAAAGTCTCTCTCCATCTTTTCTGTCGCTCTTTCAGGTACTGGAAGGCCACAATGATGTCACCCCGAAACCTTCTCTTCTCCAGACTGAACAATCCCAATTTTCCCAGCCTTTCCTCTGAGCAGAGCTGCTCCATCCCTCTGATCATATTGGTGCCCCCTCGAGACTCTTTCCAGCAGCTCCACATCCTTCCTGTGCTGGGATCCTAGAACCATGTGGGGTGTCATGTGTGGGGAGTTTCCACATTCCAATGGTCCGGAAAGGGAGGGGCCATGGAAAATATCAGGGCAAACAAACACACAAACATCTGCAGCTTCTTATCGCTGTCCCACCTGCGAGGGAGATTCTGTCACAACTGCAAGAACAATCAGGGGAAAAAAAATTGACTGGAATTCTTCCACTGAAAATGTTGGATTGATAGGATCGATGCAGAGCAGGAAAACCTTAAAGTGGCGATGCTGGAGGGCTGCAAACAAGCTCCAATTTTGTGGGACACAGAAGAGAGGAGTAATTTTCTTACCCGCTTACCTGTCAATCAGTGCAATCATCTGGAAGGCCTGGAAATAAAAAAAAAAAAAAAAAAACCAAAAATCCCTGTTCACAAAGAAAGACGAATGCAAACGGTCATTAAGGATCTGTGTAGGTGCTGGGACATGAGGAACCTCATGAGGGAGAGGTTTAAAACAAAGTGATTCTGATGATGGTGAAGCATTTGAAGCAAAACATTTGTGTTTGTGTGCGTGCACAAGGAACCTGTGTTTTCGCAAATTAGCATTTTCCAGTTAGCAACAGGAGAGGCCGGAATATGATTTTGGTGCCAGGAAATCCAGGCTGGTGATTTTGAACAGCACAATGTTCATTTGGCCGAATCCCTGGTGTTTAGCAACACGAATGATTGTCCTGGGGGAGGAATCACCGCCCTCATCCCAGTGTTTTCTCAAATCAGTTGTGCTCATTCATTCAGAATATCAATTTTCCTTCTGCCCTTTACTCCAAGCCCTCCAGGAGGGTTGGGAAATCAGCACAATTTGATGGAGTCCTGCCGCAGCCACTCAATGCTGCTTCTGCCATGGCACAGCCTGAGGAGGCAGCTGTGCTTTAATGGAGTCATCCTTGTTTGGAAAACAATCATCCCATCATGTCCTGCCAGGGAGAGGCGTGTTCATGCCACCAGTAGCAGTGGGTTCCTCACCCACCTTTTGTCGGGGGCTGACAGGCAGCCCAAAACCACCAGGAAATAACAGCCCTGTGCTTCAAAATTTCTCAAAGGATTCGCCCCTTTGCAGAAAAGTTTGAATTAACAAGTCTGGAAATAGGGGCAGGACCCAAGATACCTCTCTGTTCCCCCCACAGGGATCTCTGCTCTCCACTTCACAGCCTTTGATCCATAAGAAGATGTTTTTTTCTCTTCCCCACATAAAAACAGCAGTTTTAATTTTTTTTTTTTTTTTAAGGCTGCAAAGCCACCAAAACACAAACCTTCAAATGCCGAAGTGCTTTAACTCTTTAAAACAGAGGTATAAAGGAGAGTGTCTAAAGAGGGGCCATTTTTTATCACTCATGCCTCAGTTGGGATGTGGGATATTTGCACTCTGTGGACAGTGTTATCATATTAACTCATATCAGGTTAGATTTTGGGAACAAATTCTTCCCTGGGAGGGTGGTGAGGCCCTGGAAAAATGTTGTGGCTGCCCCATCCCTGGAAGTGTCAAAGGGCTGGTCAGATGGGGCTTGGAGCAACCTGGGATAGTGGAAGGTGTCCCTGCTCATGGCAGAGGGTTGAAATGAGATGATCTTGAAGGTGCCTTGCAACCCAAACCGTGCCAGGATTTTATTTCCTGGTAATCTGTTTGATCAGCTCCATCGGGCTGACTCAGAGCTGCTGACTGATCTCTTCTTTTTTACCAACTGCAGCTTTTCAAATGCCAACCCTTTACCTCAGAGACTCAAGGAACATGTTCCAGAGGGTAAATAGGCACTTTCTTGTCACTGCACTGTAATTTAAACACAGATATATTAATTTATAATGCCAAACTCTATTGTGACTTCCCAAACTTGATTTTTCCTGGCAAGTTTCTGCCAGTATCTCCCCATCCACCAAGCCTTAGGAAAAGATGTCACACAGGAAGCTCAAATTCATTACCAGGCCTGCGGAGTTCACTGAACAAATGATCCCTCAATTCGGAAGTTATTGAGTTTGATGGAGAACCTCATGAGTTGCCTGGAGACAGCAGGTAAGGGTTAATTGTTCTGTTTCCTCCGGGGGGATGGTAAGAGGGCACCGGGAGGAACCAGAAGAAACAAAACCAGGTGGTTCTTTATTCAAACTGTAGTTAAGCTGTCCCAGGATATGATGGATGCTAAAAGCTTAGTGGAGCTCATGGAATAAATGGATAGCTCCTGGAAGACAAATCCATCAAAGGCTGCTAGGACACAGAGCATCTCTGGAAGTCTCAGGGATAAAAATGACTGAGCAGTGGAGGACTGGGGGGAAACTGAAAGGTGTCCTGGGCCTTCTCTGTACTTCCCATGCTTACAGTGGGATTTGGGGCACTCAGACAGGAGAGCAGCTGGATGGGCCTGGCTTTGTGGGATTTTTGTGTGTGTGAGAGAGAAATGAGGTTACACAAAAATTTTGTCACAGAAGAGAACCAAGGCAGAGAAGAGAAACGAGACTGATGAATGTGAGCAGAGGAACTACGATCCAGGACCCATCTGGGGTCGGAGGTCACAGATTTTCCAGGGTGGTCACTATGGCCTTTTCATCCTGATCCTTCTACACCCGTGGTATTCTGAGTGTTGAACTGGATCCAGGTCACCAGCCCTGCTTGAGCAGGAAATGCTGAGACCATGAGCCACAGCTCATCATTCCCTTTACTCCTGATGCCTCCTGATGTGCCTCCTCCTCTGGATCTGGGGAGGGATCCAGTCCAGCTCTCTGACCAGTTCAGGGCTGACCACACTCTTGGTGAAGAAATGCTCCCTGCTGTCCAGTCTAAACCTCCCCATGTGCTTTGAACCATTCCCATGAATCCCGTCCCTGGGTCCCACAAGGACAGCTCAGCACCTCCCTTTCCACTTCTCAGGAGAGCAATGAAGTCACCCCTCAGCGTCCTCCTCTCCAAACTGGACAAGCCCAAGATCCCCAGTCATCCCTCACAGGACACGACTTCCAGCCCGTCCACCAGCTTTGTTGTCCTGCTCTGGACACATTCAAGGACATTCACATCCTTCCCAAATTGTGGCGCCCACAACTGCGTGCAGTGTTCAAGGTGAGGTCTTTCCAACACTGGATACAGTGGGATCATCCTCGCTTTTGACCAGCTGGTTCCACTGAGTTTGATGCATCCCAGGCTGGGCTTTACCCTCTTGGCCGCCAGGACACAAAAGAATCATGTTTGAAATTTTGAAGATGCTTTAGCTGCTTTTTCACCCTGAAACTGAAGAGACAAAAAAAAAAAAAAAAGAAATCAGGTAGAAAATTTGATTTAATTAGAGAATTTAGAAGTTCTCTGGATATTACAATGCAAGATGTGAAAGGAAGAGTTAAAGAACAAAAGTTGAAACAGATCTTGACAGGACCTGCCCTGAAGATCTGAAGGCAGGAAGCTGTAACCATTCCAGAAGTTTAAATAACTGCACATGGCAAGAGTCCCTCAGAAGCTGCGGCAGGGCATTCTCCCTTTAATATTGCTTTGCTTTCTTTCAGTTGTCTCCAGGTCATCCAGGAACTGTTTGATCCGGTCGATAAAATCCTCTATCTTCTTTTATTCTGGGGATCAGAAGAGAAAAGTCTGAAAAATTGATGCGATGCATCCAGTCCTACACTTCCAGGACACGGAATAAGCTCTCCACAAGAGCAGTCGGAGTTCGGTGTGTTCCAGCACACATTTTTTGCTGCCAGTCCAATATCCAGAAAATTTATTGGAGTCAACACTTGTTTGTATTTTCACAGTTTTAAGAGGCTTTCTGTCCTGATTTAGAAATTGGCAGTGATTAATTATACTCAAAAACCATAACAAAAATTCTACCCCTTGATCATATTTAATATTAAAGAGGAACTTGACTCAGATTTCTTCTTTGAATTTATCCAGCTTCACTTTCCAAGGGATGCTGTTGGACTTTTGCTTGGCTGAGCTAAACTGACGTAAATTTTTACAGACTGTGATCAAAGAATTTCTTGACCTTCCCTCTGCGAATCAGGCTCTTTTCATTCCATTTTAAGATAAATCCAGTGTTTTAATGACTCTGCTCTGAATTTATCAACTTCTTTCCACCGTAACACGGCCACAATCTTGCCAGTGACAGAATTAACATAACCTTGGCCAAATGGAGGATCCATGTTTATGCCTCAAGGAATCCCATTAGTCCTTCTTGGCTCCTGCGAGGAAGTAGGAGCTCATATTTGCCTGATTATCTGCCATGAGCCTTTCCCAGAGTTACTGCTTTGTATAAGCCCTATAAAAAAATCAATCCACTCTATATGGTAATTTGTTGGATGGAGTCAACCCCTGACGGATGACTGAGCTGCTTTATTTGCTCTGTAGAATTTTGACCTCCTTGAAATACACACTATTTGTCTCAGCACAGTTTACTAAACGATCCCTGTGTCACCACACAGACAATCCCATCCTTCTTGCTTAGTCCCCCACAAGCTCAGTGACATCTATAAAATTTGATTGTTATGTTTTATTCCTGGCATCTGAACAAGGAGGAAAATGCTTGATACTGAAGGGCCAAAATTGATCTTTTCAGAAGTCCATTATAAATAATTATTTAGGACTGGCCTGACAGGGCCTATATTAACTTGGAGAACATTTGCACGGGAGATTTGTTATTTCTTGATCTACAGAGAAAGGAAAACACCAAATCTATTTTCTGCTGAGATGCTCCAAGGCAAAACAAGGAGAAGAAGATGACTGAGCTCTCCTTTCGGATCCAGACTGGGTTAAATAATAGTTTCGAATGCACAAAAACATCATCCTCCACCCAGAAGACACGATGACACAGGACATCTGTTGGTCTTATGTCCCTGCTTGGTCAGATCTCCTCTTTTTCTGCTCCTTTTCCCACCAATTCTGTTCCCCAGTGGCTGGACATGGGTGGAAAAGGGGATTCATAGAACTACAGAATATCCTGAGTTGGAAGGGACCCACAAGGATCATGAAGTCCAGCTCCTGGCCCTGCACAGGACAACCCCACCAATGCCACCCTGCGCCTGAGAGCTTTGTCCAAACACTCCTTGAGCTCTGGTAGCCTTGAGGCCATGACCATTCCATGGGGAGCCTGTTCCAGTGTCCAACCACCCTCTGAGTGAAGAACATTCCCCTGAAATCCAACATAAATCTCCCCTGGCACAGCTTCAGGCAATTCCCTGGGTCTGTATCCCTCTACCACTGATATGATCTGGATCCAAAAATGTACAAATGCCGCTATGATCCTCTGAGCTATAAACCTTCCCAAAAATGGGCATCACAAATTCCAGTCATGGAATAATGAATCAAGGAACACCAAGTGGAAACCACAGTCCTGAGGTGGGGATCAGTCACAGGTTGGACTGGATGATCTTGGAGGTCTTTTCCAACCTCAGTGATTCTGGGATTCTGGGATTCTAACACGCAATGGCAACTGAATAAAGTTGGAATTTTTCCTGAGCGAAATCTAGTTTTCCCCTCTAGATCCAGATTGAAACTGATCAAAAGAATAAAAAACCTCATTATTAGTCTGATGCTTTACCCCTCACACAGAGAGCGCCCGACTGTGTGCCAACATTTTCGTCTAACTTGGCAACACATCTGACTTCGCTTGGACTCACAAAGATGTTTTGCATCATTTAACAGCAGCAGAGAAGTGGATCACAGAATTCAAGATTCATTTAGGCTGGAAAAGATCTCCAAGATCATCCAGTCCATCCTGTGACCAATCTCCACTTTGTCAAGCAGACCGCAGCACTGAGTGACATGTCCAGTAGTTCCTTGGGCACCTCCAGGAATGGGGGCTCCACCACCTCCCTGGGCCCACTGAAATGCTTGACCACCCTTTCCACGGAGAAATTCTTCTTGATGTCCATCTTGAATCTTCCCTGGCACAGCCTGAGGCCATTTGCTCTTGTCCTGTCCCTTGGGAGCAGAGCCCCACCTCCTCTGCCTCCATCCTCCTGCCAGAGAGTTGTGGAGAGCCAGAAGGTCCCCCCGAGCCTCCTTTTCTCCAGGGAATGATGATGCTTTTGGAAACAGGAATATCAAACAGAACCTCCCATTTTATCAACATCTGCAGTTAGATGAGACAAATCCCACCTCAGGTGATCCCCAGCCAGTCTTCCTTTAAAAGCCAGCTGAGGCCTACAGTGGATGAGGAACACACCAAGGACAGGAAGCAGCAGCAAATTGTCCCACTTCTCCCAATTTTCTATTAATTGTAACATCCTTTGAATGACCTGAGGCTACAACCCCAAAGTTTCTTGATAGCTTTTATTTGTTGCAATAGGGCTGTGAATCAGTGCCCTTATTGTTCTGGGTGTATAATAAGTGTTTATAAATGAGTTTACATGATCAGCTAATAGAAAGATAGACCCTGCTTTGAAAAAATTAAAATCTGCTTTAATTGAAAGTATTATTAATTCATCTGAGCAATATTTAACACTCTGTGCAGGAAAATATTAATTTTTTTTTAAATATTGAAAGAAAATATTAATTAGTTTTTTAACAACTTGTTCTGTTTTTCCCCCTGTTTTTCAGGCATTATCTGTATGCATATAAAGAATTCTACAGAGGTAAAATCATATCCACGGGAAAAGTGCTATTCCTTCATTCCTGTGTAGTGACAAGAGCATTTTCAGTGGAGCAGACTCGAGGCAACCCCGTTGCTATGAGATTTTAACAGCCTGGTGTGGAATGCATCCTTTTACATCAGGAAAAACAGAAAAGTTCATTCCGAGCATTCCGAGTCCGCACATTAAATTTAATTTGTGTAGAATTAGGATGTCAATTTAAAGCACGAAAAACACTGTTAATTAACACTTTGTGGCTGCTGTTGTTCCATGGTAAACAAGACATATGACAAAGGAGAATCTGAAATGGATTTAAGCTACGTTGAAACAACTGTGTCTGGAATATGAATACTCAGAGGAGAAACTGATGAAGATAATCAACCTTGTGGCCGTCTAGGATGGAGCTACTCTATCAGTGGATGGGGGAAGGGCTGCAGATGTCACTTAGAAGGGCTAAGTGACACACCTGAAGGACAAGGTCATCCAAAGGGACCTGAACAAGCTGGAAAAGTGGCCCATGGGAATTTCATGGTGTTTAAGAAGACCGAGTGCTGGTGCTGCACTAGCTGGGGCAAACCCCAGGATCAATCCAGGCTGGGAATGAGCAAATGGAGCAGCCTTGGGGAGAAAGACTTGGGGGGTGGTGGATGAGAGGCTGGACATGACCCAGCCATGTGCACTTGGAGCCCAGAAATGCAATCATATCCTGGATTCATCCAAAGCATTGTGGGCAGCAGGTGAGGGAGGGGATTCTGCCCCTCTGCCCCTCTCAGGTGAGATCCCACCTGCAGAGCTGCCTCCAGCCCTGGATCCCAGCACAGGAAGGACATGGAGCTGCTGGAGAGAGTCCAGAGGAGGCACCAGGATGATCAGAGGGATGGAGCAGCTCTGCAGTGAGGAAAAGCTGAGAGAATTGGGATTGTTCAGCCTTGGAAAAGAAAAGTCTCCAGGGTGATCTAATTGTGGCCTTCCAGTAGCTGAAGGGGCTGACAAGAAAGATGGAGAGAGATTATTTGGAATGGCTTCCAACTTACAGAGAGTAGGTTTAGAGTGGATATGAGGAAAAAAATTCTTCCCTGTGAGGGTGGTGGGGCCCTGGCACAGGTTTCCCAGAGAAGCTGTGGCTGCCCCATCCCTGGAAGTGTCCAAGGCCGGGTCGGATGGGGCTTGGAGAAACCTCACGTAGTGGAAGGTATCTCTGCCCATGGCAGGAGTTGAAGCAAAATGACCTTCAAAGCCCCTTCCAACCCAAACCATTGTGGTTTGGATCGATCAATCAATCAATCTGGATTTGCTTTCCAGACAAAGAAGCAATTTTAAAGGGAGAAGTATTTAGGTTCTTTAAACTGCCCCTCTCAACAGACTTGAGGTTAAGCAACATGTCAGACTCATCAGGCTCACCTAAAAGTCTTCTCCAAATTTTTTTGTGTGTCTTTTGGAGTATTTTTTTCCCTCTCCAAACTGGAAATAATTGTCTGTGATATCCAAATTAGTCTGTGCAAATTTTATCAGGAACATTTGTAATTTAAATGGGATCTACAAAAGGAGGGGGATAAAAAAATCTGTTAATTTCATGCTCATTATGTATCTCAGTGAGACTGATGACATTTTAATATTAACATTGTTATGGGTTCCATATAAAAAAATTAAGTCTACTTAATAGTCCAGATTCTACTGATTGGAACGTAGTTATTCTTGACAGTGGAAAATCACTTGCTATTCTAATTAAAAAGAATGGCAGAGAAATAAACAAAACAATAAAGGAATAAATATATTCCATATATTAGGTAGGAGCTGGTGTTTTATCTCGGAAGCTCATCTCCTTCTGGAGTGTTTTTTCCCCATTGTCTGGTTCAAACTTTGAACTTGAGCTGGAAGAGCAAAGGTGTCTCAAAAAGTCAAGTAAGCACAAACAAAAAGCAGTGCCTAAAGGAATATTAAAAATTCCAAGGAGTGGGTGCCACTGGAAACGGGAGTTGATCTCCCCAGTGCAGAATGACACCATGAATTCGTTAACCCCACTGGTTTTCCTGAGAAAGTCCTAAAGTGGTTCTTTGCATTGTCTTCCAAAGCAAAGGTCAAACAGAATTCCCTTTTCCCAACCCAAGTAAAAATAGATCTTCAAACTTTTTTTTTTTTCCTGCTCTTTCCCCTTTATTTTTCTTTTTTGCATCCTTTTAGCTGGCAATGAAATGAAGGGAAAATGGGGGTAAAAGAGAAAGCAAGGGAAAAATTTAAAAAGCATATTGTAAATACATAGTAATAATAGTATATAATATACCAATATATGATATACATTACATATTTATTTATATCTTTATGTCTGGAAAACTTCCGGTTGGAAAAGAACGTGGAAGTGCAAATCAACAGTGGTGGAACATGAACCAGTGCTGGGTTAATGGTTGGACTCAATGATCCTAAAAGTCTTTTTCAACCTAAATAATGTGATGATTCCATGATTTTAACTGCAGTGGAAATTGCCTGAATTCTCCGATATTTCTCACCAAGCAATTTAAGGCGGTATAAACAAATATCCCTACTAAGAAAGGGAGATCTTCCACTTGGCTGCTCCTTCCCATATTTTCCTAGGAGATCAAGACTATTCCAAGTAGTGGAAAAGGTATGGGGGAAAGGAAGAATGAAAGAAAACAGACTGGAAAAGGTTTACAAGCAAATTCACCCAGAAATCATGCCTGAGATTGATTTTACTCAATTTTTTCATGAATCATTATGTCGCAAAAAGCAGGGGAGGTTTTAGGTTCATACACAATTTTCCATGGAATTTTCCCAAGGAAGGACGATCCAGTTCTCACAAATGGAGAAACAAATGACCTTGGAGATAAAAGCATTGAAAAAGAGGTGACATTTAAGAACTTGAGCTACAAGGAAGAGTGGGAAGAACAAGACATGGAGGGGGCAGACTCAGGCAGCTAGATATGATGGAAAAGAAAGTTCCAAGGATATGAATGAAATTCCGAGGGGAGAGATCTGTCCCATTTAACATTCCCCATCTGCAACTCAAGTAAGCACATCCCAAAATCACGGTGGAGTCAATAAGGATTGACTTCCTGTATCGACAGATTCAGTCCCATGAATTATCCCACAAAATTTTGGCATCTTCATCAGTTTGAGAAGAATAATTAACACCTTAAACAACCCAGAATTATTGACTCATTTGAGTAGGGGGAGTCTGGTGGAACTCCTGCCAAGATGCCTCCACTCCACTTACTCACAATTTGCCACATTCAAATGATTAATGTAGCCCTGCCAAGTGTTCACTGATATTTTGGAAGGAAATAAAGAGGGAATTATGTAATTCAAATTTCAAGTACAACTTTATGGGGAACATCAAGTGCAGCTCCAATCCCAAAGAACAAATCCCACCAGGAACTCGTGCAAAAAAAATGAGGGTTTCAGGGACA
Organism: Callaeas wilsoni; assembly: GCA_013398955.1. NCBI lineage: Eukaryota > Metazoa > Chordata > Aves > Passeriformes > Callaeidae > Callaeas > Callaeas wilsoni. The sequence continues at coordinate 194,048 of VWPU01007032.1, forward strand.
GGAGAACCTCTCTGACCTACAGAGGTGACTGTGGGAGCTCACCTCATGCAGCTGGACAAAGGAATTGCTGGTCATGGATTGGCTGCTGTCTGTAAGTACACTCAGGAGGGAAACGCCAAGGAATGGGGACTCTTTGGACTAAAAGACATCACTGGAAAAGAACAAACAGATCTAAACCAGCTGTACATAAATGCAGGAGAGAAAATAGGAGGAGATGATTGGAACAACCTCCCATTTGGAAAAATAGAGGCAAAAACTTTCTGTCACAGAGGACATTCATAAAAAGAAAGGATTTGGAGCCATGGTAGCCATTGCCAGCAGGGCACCAGCTGCAATGTGCCAGGTTTATTTCTGAGTTCTCATCTGCTTTCATGGGACATCTTTGGTGCCACAAAAATGATCAGAGGGCTCCTCTTCCATGGGGACAGGCTGAGAGAGATGGGGTTGTCTAGTCTGGACAAGAGAAGGCTCCAGGGAGACCTTAGAGCCCCTTTCAGTATCTAAAGGGTGTCCAAGAGAGATGGAGAGGGACTTTCGATAAGGGACAGAGTGACAGGACAAGGGGTGATGGTTTTAAACGGAAAGACCAGGGGTTTAGATTGGATATTAGGGAGAAATTATTCCCTGTGAGAGTGGTGAGACATTGGCACAGGTTTTTCCCAGAAGCTGTGGCTGCCTCATCTCTGGAAGTCTTCAAGGCCAGCTTGGACAGGGCTTGGAGAAACCTCGGATAGTGGGAGGTGTCCCTGCCCATGGCAGGGAGTTGGAACAGGATGATCCTTAAGGTCCCTTCCAAACCACGCCATTCCATGATTCTGTGATCCTCAACGAATCTCTTTTCCCTCTCACACTTCTGTTTATCAGTGGTTTCCTAAGCTTTCCAGAGCCCAGTCTAGTGAAGGAGAAAATTAACTCAACAAATATGGACAGATTTACCCACTTGACTTCATTGTTATGTTGAATTTTCTCTACGTTCTTTGCCCAGCCTTCAGTCTGGCTGCCACTCAACCAAGGGGCCAAAAGAGTTGAAAACCTGAGCTGATGGAAGGACAAATCCCCTCAGACACCATCGGTATCCCTTGTTAATTGTTCCTGGCTCATTCTGACCAGCAATTAGTTCTAATATCCCAGCTAATTCAGCTCTGATGATGTGATATCACCATCAATCACTTTAATGACCCATCTGGCAAAGTATTACCAAGACCAACTTCAGCCCATGTTGTGACTGTCACCACGCAGTTCTGCTGTTATTTCTCAGCTCAAGAGCAGTCGATTCATGTCTGAATTTTATTTTTAACCAAGCAGACGTTTACATGCATCCTGTCCAAATCTGGACTTTTACCACCAGCATTTAACCAAGTTGTGCTGAAATTAATAATGAGAGACCTCCAGATGGCAAATCAGGGCCACTGAGGAGCTGAATTGTCCCTGGAAGGAGCTCAACATTCATGGATGGAAATCCAATAACCCCAAAATGTAGGTATTTTATTCCAGTACTTGAAACCAGATGGGTTAAATCTGAGCCTCTGTGCATTGGGAGTATGACAAGAGCTAAATTCAACACCACACTGTTAGAAAAGTCTGATTGCTTTAAATGTTTTTCTGACCCCATCACTGAAAACACATTGCAGTTTTTATTTATTAGGATATTTATTTATTGGAATATTTATCCTCATGACCCAAATTAGAGTCATGTAAGTGTTATTAGACTGGATTGAAGCATCAAAATTCTGTTTGGTGGGAAGTGTCAATTGACAAATGTTTTAAAACAAATTTTGTAACAGTTAAAACAGAAATAGACATCAAAATATGATTGTACAAAACAGGGTTTCTGGGGAAGACTCAGAATTCTGTTTTTCATTATAAATTCTGCTTGTTGCTGGGGCATAATGTGGATTTTATTTCATGGGAACAAGGGAATCATGGAATCACAGGATGGTTTGTGTTGGAAGGGACCATCAAGACCATCCCATTCCATGCCCCTTCCATGGGCAGGGCCACCTTCCTCTCAACCAGGTTTAGAGCCCCATCCAGCCTGGCCTTGATAATTAGTGTGCAGTCTAGATTTTTAATGAGATTATCCAGGCCCATGTCTCAAAACATTTTCCCTGTTTTGCAGGCAGGGAAAATGAGGCACAGGCAAATGATTCGGTAACTCGGAGCTTGGTGATAAATCCTCAGCAAATTCTTCCCCTGCTCTGAAGCATTTGTGCCTCTTTTTGACTCCTTTTCCTCCTAGCACCCCTTTTCCCAGAGCTAATGGGATGAAAATCCCTCTCTCCATTGGTGGATGTGACAAAAATCATGGGATCATTTGGCTTGGAAAAGACCTCTAAGATCACTGAGTCCAACCATTTCCCCAGTACTGCCAAGGCCACCACTAAACCATGTCCCCAAGTGCCGCATCGGTACGGCTTTTAAATCTTTTCCGGGATGGTGATTCCACAACTTCCCTGGGAAGGCTGTTCCAATTATTTTTATCACTGCATCAGGTCTGATTTGCATCAAAAATGTAAGAAAAACACGTCTGGAAATAAAAAAACAGGTCTAGGACAGAAAAAATACCACAGATGAGCTTAAAAATTATCAAATCTCTTGTAAGGGGCCCCAGGTTTGTGGTGCGACACAGATCAGAAATAAAGCTGTGGAGGGGAAAGTTTATCCCAAGATATTTTATCTCCCAGCTGGGTTATTTCCACTTTCCTTCAAATCACTGAGTTAGGCAGACTGGAGTGATTGTCTGCCAAAAAGAATTAAGGGTTAAAGAATTGCTTGGAATGAAAAGGATCAAGGAGTTGGAGGACCCCTCCCAACCCAGTGCCAATCAAAGATCCATGGAGCGAACAGGACACTGTTATTATGAGGAAAACTGTCAGGAGAGGTGGGGGATTAGAGGTGTTTGAGGTGTTTCAGCAGTGTTAGGAGTTAATGAATTCTCTGCAAAAACAGGCAAAAGTCTCTCCGATCCCACTTTATCGATTTCTTCCCATTAAGCACGAGCAGGTCATGGCCCAGTCAGGACAAACGAAAATAGGATTGGAGTCAGAGTGGGAGTGTGGAATTCCTGCTGTGGAATTAAAGCTGAGTCTTTGATACAGAGGCAGCAGCAAATGATTCAGTTTGGCTCAGCTTTCCCTCAGCAGCTTCATTCAGCCTCATTTCCCGAGTTTTTAAAGGAGAGGGGTTCTCGTTTCCCACATGCTCACACACTTTGGAGGTTCCTTTCCCAGATAAGAATAAAATAGAGCAGGAGGAACAGAGAAAACAGAGACAACTCTTGCTCTTTCCTGCAGCTGGTGGAGCACAGACATCCTTGATGAACATCTGCTGTGGGGTCAAATCCCGTCATTTAAAAGGGTTAAACACTGGTCATATATTTTTATCAATAAATTAAACAGTCCTGTGAGGAGTTTCAGATGCTCATTTCAATGCCATTGTTCTGTTAGAAAAGCTCATGCCAAAAAACTTATCCCCTTGTGCTCTTATCAGTCATGGGCCAGGAGTGAGTACAGGTCAGAGATCATTCCCAGCAAGCAGCATTTTCCTCATTTGGGAAAGAGGAGAGATAAATAATGGGAAATAATATTGCCCTGTGCTAGCTGACAGAGGCCCCAGAGAATGCTCCTTAAGCAATTTCAATTTTCTTACATGGATTGGGTCCCTCACGCCAGTGCCCTTCTGGGTGTGGCTGGAAATGGTCTGATCCCTCTGCTTTCCCACTCTCACTCCACAATGCCTGTGTTCTCCCTATTCCATTGAGAAAAAACTCTTGTACTGAGTTTTCTGACAGAATTTTTCTGCCCCAAACTCCATTGATGGAAAAGGGAGCAGGAACTCTGGCTGGGTTGAGTTGCTTGGGGACAGAATTCCCACCTGAATTTCAGGGTGGGAAATTTATTAATCCATAGTGAATCACTGCTCTTAGAGGGTGAGATGCATCTCTTCTCCCAGATTAAGAGAATCAGGGAATGGTTTGGGTGGGAAGGGACCTTAAATATCCTGGAGTTCCAACCCCCAATGCCAATGGCACCTGGCTTGTGTCACCAAGGTGTGGCCACAGGACCAGGGCAGGGATTTCCTTCTGTGCTGGGCGCTGGTCAGGTCATAACTCAGGTCTTGTGTCCAGTTCTGAGCCCCTCATGACAAGAAAGACATTGAGGGGCTGGAGGGTGTCCAGAGAAGGGAATGGAGCTGGAGAAGTGTCTGGAGCACCAGGAACTGCTGAGAGACCTGAGGGGCTCAGCTTGGAGAAAAGGAGGCTCAGGGGGGCCCTTCTGGCTCTCCACAACTCCCTGACAGGAGGGTGCAGCCAGCTGGGGGTCAGGATCTGCTCCCAGGGAACAAGGGACAGGACAAGAGGAAACTGCCTCAAGCTGTGCCAGGAGAGGTTCTGGATGGACATCACGAAGAATTTCTTCATGAAAAGGGTGGTCAGGCATTGGAATGGGCTGCCCAGCGAGGTGGTGGAATCCCCATCCCTGGAGGTGTCCAAGGAACAACTGGACATGGCACTCAGTGCTCTGGGCTGGGTGATGAGGTGGGAATCAGGCACAGGTTGGACTCGATCTTGGAGGTCTTTTCCAACCTCCATCATTCCGTGGTATCCTGGGTGGCTCTAAAACAGCATCTGAAGGTTTCACAGGAGTTCAGTCTATTTAGCAGAAAGAAAATCCACTCTCTTCTCTTGAGCTCTTTATAGCGAAGGTGTCAAGGAGCCAAATTCCAGATGCATCAGAATATTCTGCCTGCACAACTCATCTCTTTTGAGGTATTTTAAACCCCATTTGTCATTGTGGTATCTCAGCTGAGTATCTGGAGCTGGCTGCAAAGCCCCAGCCAAGCATTAATTCCAAGTTTTCATTCATTTTCCAGGGAGCTGCAACATCAAAATGAGCTTGAAACACTTTTTTTCTGAGCTGATGGAATTTTTGGGTGCTCTGGTCAGAGAAGAATTTGATCTTTTTAGGGATGTTCTAACTGCCTTAGAGGTCTGCTGCCTGAGCTGAAAGTCACTGTGTATTGTATCATTTTTAAATAGAATCATTAAAAGCCAGGAATTTCCATATTGATCCAAAAAACTTCCCATTCCAATGGGTTTGGTGCTTCATTTCTATAGATTTCGTTATTGCTGGCCCATTTGAGGTCATAGAAATATGGAATGGCTTGGGTTGGAATGGTGGAGCCCAGGGTGAGGCAGCGGTGGCCCTGCAGCCCCTGGATGTCCATGGGGGAAAAGAGACCTCTGGAGGAAGAAAAAACCCTCTGGAGGATCCCACACAGGAGTTGGTGGATGCCTGAAGGAGGCTGTGATCACATGGGAAGCCAGAGCTGGAGCAGGGTCCTGGCAGGACCTGTGTCCCCATGGAGAGAGAAGCCCAAACTGGAGCAGGTCTGCTGGCAGGACTTGTGATCCCATGGGGAACCCACACTGAAGAAGCTGGAGCAGACTGTTCCTGAAGGACTGATCCCATGGGAGAGATCCACACTGGAGCAGAGTATTCCTGAAGGACTGATCCCATGGGAGAGATCCACACTGGAGCAGACTGTTCATGAAGGACTGACCCCATAGAAGGAATCCACTCTGTTCCTGAAGGACTGAGCCCATGGAAGGGATCCACGCTGGATCAGTTTGTGAAGAACTGTGGGAAAGAACCACATTGGACATGTTGGTAGAGGACTTTTCTGCTGTGGGAAGGATCCCAAAGTAGAACCGGGCAAGAGTGTGAGGAGTCCAAGCCCACAGGAGGAAGGAGCGGCAGAGACACCTCGTGATGAATTGACTACAATTCCCATTCCTTGGCCCCTTGCAATGCTCCACAGGAGGAGGGAGAACAGGAGTGAAATTGAGCCCAGGAAGAAGAGAGGGCTGGGGGGAAGGTGATTTAGGATTTGGGTTTATTTGCTCACTACCCTACTCTGATTTTCACAGAATTGCAGAATATCTTGAGTTGGGAGGGACCCACCAGGATCATCAAAGCCCAACTCCCTACACAGGACAGCTCCAAGAATCCCATTTTGTGCCTGAGAGTATTGTTCCAATGTTTTCTTTTGATAATAAATTAAATTAATTTCTGAGAGTAGAGTCTGGCAGTGACAGGAACTCATGAGTGATCTCTCCCTGTCCTTATCTCAACCCACGAACTTTTAATTATATTTCATATATAATATATTCTATTTATATATATATTAATTATTCTATTTTATTATATTTTCTCTCCCCTGTCCAGTTGAGGAGAGCATTGATAGAGCACCTTGGTGGCACCTGGTGTCCATCCAGGGTCAACCCACTACAAATATTTGGAAGCTTTAAATGAGAAATAAAAGGCTGAAAGAGGGAAAAAAATATGGGTTTGGGGGTTGTTTTCAGACCTTTTCCACTCTCCAGGGTGTTCTGAAGCGAGAAAGATTTTTCTCCTTGGCAAAGGCTTTTCAAGCATGAACTTCCACCTACATGAGGAGTTGGACTTCAGTGATTCTTGTGGTCGCTTCCAAATCAGGATATTTTATGATTCTGTGATATCTGAGGAACTTCCATGTGCCACCGATAGAATCAGAGCAAGTTTTATGGACTCTCTGGGACATCTCCTTTCTCAAAGTGTCCCACTTTGGGGTAGGACAGCTCTGTTTGGATGACAGTTGTCTCCTTTCACTTTCATTACAGGTCAAGAGATGAGTGTGGGGTTCACAGAATCACAGAATACCCTGAGCTGGGAGGGACCCACATGGATCATGGAGTCCTGGCCCTGCAGAGGACAGCCCCAAGAATCCCACCAGGATGAACATCTGAGTTTATAAAATATCCTGGACCTGAAGAGATCAGTGACATTCAAAGATCAGTGACACCAAATATCACCTGGAGATAAAACCTGAGGACAAAGATAGGTGTGATTTCCCTCAGAAGGCGGTTTTTGATCTTAAAATGGAATTCCTTGTGGAATGTTTTGCTGGAATATGCAGATGGACATTTGTCACTGCTCCTGGCAGAGTTGTCACTGTATTATGCTTAATGTGATTACGTTTTATTCCAAAGGAATCACATCCTAGAACTGTCCAAGCCTTTCCATGATCTCTCTACAAAGAAAGCCTTGGAAAAAAGCTGTGATTCCTCAGCTCCTGACATGATCCCAGCTGATCGTCAAATTCAGTACTGTGACTCTCCTTTAGAAGGGTTTGGAACTACTGAGGACTTTTGTACCAGAGCAGAGAACAGATCTTGTATTTCCTGGATCCCAGGAAATTATCCAAACCACTGGACTATGCTTCCCTTGCTTCAGGAAGGAAAGTAAAAGTCATTTCCTGGTGAGTAACCAGGGAAAATCCCCAGCACACAGCACCAAAAAGCAAATTTAGCAAAAAAAATTAAGGGATAATGTGAAGGGCAGCCTGAACTCAGCTGCAGGAAACTGAGATGCATTCCCTTCATTCCTGTCTTCCTTCCAAGGAAAGCACAATTAGTGGGAGCCAATGAGGCTCAGCGGCATCTCTGTATCTCTGTGTGATCTGAAACTCCGTTTCTGTGAATTTTTTGCTGTTCTTCCTGGAGATCAGGATTCTGCCAAGAAAAGAAAAGCAGCAGAAAAAGAGAAAATCCTCCCTGTGCTGCCAAGATGATCCAATCACTTTTCAGGATCCTGTTTCGGGAAGAACCTTGAGAGCAGTTTCTGGAACAAATCCACTGATATGCACCCCACCAGTCTGGGATATTTTTGCTGGGAATGGGAGTCCCCATTCCAGTCAGCCCTTGGCTGGATTTCCAATATGGAGAGTGGCTGAAAGAGTTTTTTCTGGAAATCTAGTGCATTTCTCCTATTTCAGGTGGCCTTTCTGGCTCTGTCTGGACTTGCTGAGTTAATTACTGTGTGTTTGGGCTAGCTGGGAGAACTCAACAAATCCAAGGAGAAGCAGGAAAAGTTCAAAGTTTACTTTTAATTCCACCAGGTTTCTCACGTATCCAGCCTTGTTTTGCTCCATCAGTCCGTTGCTAAATGGAAGGATAAGGCTCTTTATTCCAACCTCAAACTTCCCTAACCCCCGGGCAGCTCCAACCCCCTCCTTTTAATTATCACTCCAAAAGCAGAGAGCCCACGGTTCCATGAGTCACAAATTATATCTCCCAGCAGTGCATAATGCTCCTTTTCACACCTACAAAGGATGAGTCATGACAAAATAGGAGGAAAACAAAAAAAAAGGAAGTTTGAAATTCCCCCATCCATAGAAGCAGAAGGAAAAAAATCAAGGGAGGAATTACTGGCGGACAGAGCATTTGGAAATAGTTGCTGGTTTTGACTGGGACAATGTTCTTCATAGTAGCTGAGTTTTGGAGTTGTGCTGGAAGCAGTGTTAATAAACAGGGATGCTTTACTTGTTGTCCATGAATTTAGTTATAAGCCCACCAAATTTTCCAACTTTTACCCTTCCAGCTCTCTCCTGATCCCAGCAGGGCTGAGCAATGTGGGGGACTGAGCTGCTGGTTACGATTAAACCACAAAAAATGGAAAAAAACACAGAATTTTTCTTCAAAAATTCCTCTTTTCTTTTGAGTTTTGTCTCAAAATGTGATTTAGTGAAGAAACGATTGTTGAAGATCCCAATCCATCTCTTCCCAGCTATTCTTTAGTTGAGAACAGCAGGAAAAGT